>JAPWDM010000005.1:15591331-15978776 GCA_035578155.1 Brachynemurus nebulosus
TACAGAGCTAAACTGTTTTAGATAAATATAGATTCCGTTATGTAAGGTCTGCCAGGGTCCATAGGATCCAGAAGTGTCAAAAATAAACTAACTGACCGATTTTGAAAATTTTTTCACTGTTACAGAGCTAAACTATTTTAGATAAATATAAATTACGTTATGTAAGGTCCACCAAGGTCCATAGAACCCAAAAGTGTCAAAAATAAACTAACTGACCGATTTTGAAAATTTTTTCACTGTTACAGAGCTAAACTATTTTAGATAAATATAAATTACGTTATGTAAGGTCCACCAAGGTCCATAGAACCCAAAAGTGTCAAAAATAAACTAACTGACCGATTTTGAAAATTTTTTCACTGTTACAGAGCTAAACTATTTTAGATAAATATAGAATACGTTATGTAAGGTCTGCCAGGGTCCATGGGATCCAAAAGTGTCAAAAATAAACTAACCGACCGATTTTGAAAATTTTTTCACTGTTACAGAGCTAAACTATTTTAGATAAATATAGATTACGTTATGTAAGGTCTGCCAGGGTCCATGGGATCCAAAAGTGTCAAAAATAAACTAACCGACCGATTTTGAAAATTTTTTCATTGTTGGGGAACTAACTATTTTAGATAGACATACATTACGTTATTTAGGGTCCGCCAGGGTCCATGGGACTCAAAAGTGGTAAAAATAAACTAACCGACCGATTTTGAAAATTTTTTCACTCTTACAGAGCTAAACTATTTTAGATACATATAGATTACGTTATGTAAGGTCTGAAGTGTCAGTAGGACCTAAAAATGTCAAAAATAAAATAACTGACCGATTTTGAAACCTTTTTACTATTACCGAGGTAAACTATTTTAGATAGGTACAGGTTGTGTTATCTGAGATCCACAACTGTCCTGCGGATGCAAATGCGGCGTAGAATGCTACACAACGGGTTTTGAATATATATATATATATATATATATATATATATATATATATATATATATATATATATATATATATATATATATATATATTATATAAAGTACGCCTAGAATATACGGTCGAGCTGATTTTTTAATGAGGTCCACCGGGATCTTGCAGATCCGAAAACGCCAGTAATAAGCTATCGAACCGATGCTAAAAAATTTCTCACTGCTAGAGAACTAAATTATTTTAGATGGATACAACTATGCTGCACAAAATTCGTTCGGGTTCTTGGGTCCCCAAAAATACCAAAACTAATTACCCAACCGATTTTAAAAATTCTTTTACTCTTAGAAAGCTAAACTATTTTAAATAGGTACAGGTCTTAGATGAGATCCGCCAGTGCCCAAGATTTGGAAATTCGCTATGTTATGCAGATGCTGCGACAGGGGTATTTTACTTATGTGATTGTATGTGTTTGTACATGTGAGATTGAGGGTTGATAATGGTCATGTTAAATTATATGAACAACTAAAAGCAACTTTCTTCAAAATGAATTGAGCAAACGCGAAATTGATGACAGTATTCAACACGAGAATTTAGATCGTCAAGACCTATTAGCACCAACCACTGTCGAAATCGAAAATATTAACTGAATTATTATAAAATATTAATAATTATTTATTATTTAACGTATTTTTACATAAGCATTCAAATTATAATAATACTTACAAATTTGCATCAAATGGCACTCAGAAAAAACATAAATTGAAATTTTGTTTTGAATGATTTAAACAAAATTTAGCAGCACAAGAGTTATCACCAGACATTTTAAGCCACCATAATAATTAAATACATATCAGAAATATTTTACAGATCAAAAACACACTAAAATTACAAGGAAATATTAAAAATAACTGATGACAGGCTTTAAATTAAAAATATTTAATGACAGTTAAAATTCCACTGCCATCGTTGTTAAAAATTTTAGAAAAGTCAGTAAAACTTAGACAAAATTAAATAATTTACATAATTATCAACTGTAAATTTTCACAAAATAATTTGACCTGCAAATTCATTTTTCTAAATTAAATTTACTTTAGTGATGATATTTTTACTGTATTAGTATGCATAATGCTATGCATTATTTAGGTACATAACATGGATAACGCTTTGGAATTTTTGAATCCCAAATGACACTCTTACGTCATCTCGTTTCGTAACTGTTTGTGAAACAAACTATTATTTAAACGGTGGTTAGGGTATAATATATGGCTATATGCTAACCATACGTATGAATGTTGTGGTGCCGAGTTCTACTCTCGGTAGATACCTATATGTAATTTCCGTAAAATGATCTAATTGAGGAATAAGTATAGGCATTTTCTTTTTTACTGGTGAAAACTTACAAAATGGCGATACAGCAACTACTCAGTGTTGACTTCTTGAAGTTGCATTGGGCAACACCGAAGTCACAAAATGATTTTGTTAGTTTATCCAAATTATAAACACACAATATAAATCTAAATTTTATAAAATTGATAAAATAGCAAAAATGGTGACATAAACAAAAATAATTTTAATTTCTTACTATTACCTTTTTTTCACAACTAATTATTTTAAAAAGCAAAATAGTAAAAAATGTTAGAGATAATAAACAAATATTTTACTTCGCAACTACACAAAGTACCACGGAATACCATAAAGTAACGCTCAAATCGATTAATGCTAGAGATGTTTATATTGTAGTCAAATAATTACGGAATAAGAATATCAAAATTGACTTTTCGGGAAAATGCACTTCAAGTTTTGTAAAAAAGAAAAGAAGTTACACTTTCCTAAAAGACGTTGAATTTTTCAGTTTTCGTTAATTACATGTACCTATAGATATATATGTATCAATATATGTAACAGAAGAAGACTGATGAAAGACAGGGTGCTCGGTAGAAATATTGAAAAGCAGTTTTTAACATGAAGTGCATGTAGTCCTTAAAACTTTCATTGTCAAGTTAAAAATGTAGATTTTGTGAGATGGCCAAATATTTTATGTTAAATAACTAGGTTTTTATATTTGTCACCCGATATCGCATGATTGGTCATTATAGCGATATCGCGGTATCACGCGATATTGCGTGATCGGTAATGAAAGTGTTAAACAAATACTCAAATCTTCACATATTAATCACAGACACCGCTTATTTAACGAAGTCAAGTTATTTTGTTCTAATTACTTACTGAATATCATTTTTGAATAATAACATAAATCTATTTATTATTATTATTAAATCCTATGTAATTTAAATTAACAAATATGATATAATATTCACATCTGTTAATATTCTATTTAATCATTTTATAGTCCTGTAAATATCCTTCCATTATAATGTATTTCTTCTTACTAAACCCTTACATTATACATATAATCGATTTTATCTTTTCAAATTTTTGTTAGCTTTGATGAATTATCCATTATGTCCAAAGATAAAAAGCGGAACTGGGATACGAAAAAGGCTTTAATGTAACGTTACTTTTTACCGGCAAGAAGTTAGCGCCGAAAGTTGAAAAATCTTTTTGTTTTTTATATGGTTAAATTGCTCCTTTGAAATCAGTAATTGCTCCACCTGAAACTTAATTATTTAATTAGTTATTTATAAAGAAAAAAAATTTTTTTCCGTTATTTAAGTTATCAAAATCTCCCAAACTAATACTTTTTTATATAATTTCTTTACGTCAATAGATTGCTCCCAGTTTGCTCTATTTAATTTAAAAGCTAAATCTTAATTTTTTTGAATAATTATTAAAGTATTTTTTTTTTTTTTTTTTTTTTTTTTATAATGTTATTTAACTTGTCGAAATTCAATTATGCTTAAATGTATGCAAATGACTTAAAGGTATAATGGATTGCTTATACGATTTAATAATACATAACCTAATTCATAATATTTTTTATTTTAATATATTTTAATTATTATTCAGAGAAATTGGTAACTAACTTTTAAATTAGATTGAGCAAATTGGGAGCAATTTTTTGATATCAAGTAATTGTATAAAAATGCATTATTTGGCAAGATTTTGATAATAGAAATAGTCAAACAAAAAAGTTCTTTTGTTTGTAAATAACTAATTAAGTAATTAAGTTCCAGCTGGAGCAATTACTGATTCCAAAGGAGCAATTTGGGACCAATTTAGCCATATAAAAAACAGAAAGATTTTCCAACTTCCGGCGCCAACTTCTTTCCGGTTTACTTTTTCTATATATATGTATATATAAAATGTAGAAGTGACAGGGTTAATCAACCAGGCGCCATTGCGGAAGCGTTAGTAATTTCGGACTTGGGTTAATAATTTTAATAAAATTGAAAAAAAAAACAAGTAGGCAGAACAATTAAATAAATAAACAAGTTTTCCAGCCGGTCCTGTATGATAAAAGGTCCAAAAAGGAAAGTTTAGAAGTTTAGTAGATAAATAATGTTTTTTAGGTTTTCAAAAAACCCACAAACGTTATAAATAGATTTAAATCAACATTTTGTAAAACTCTAATTTTGAAGGTTTATTTACATATTTTAATTTAGTTTACTTAAATAAACGAGCTTCAGAAAGAGCTCAACTTCACAAAACAGATAATATGTATGTATAGTTGGGAAATTGTTAAAATTTTGTACTGACTAAAGGCAATGATATAATGAGCATACATAATTATTTATTTCCATTTCAACTTATATGTATGTGTCTACAGGAAATTTGTTAGAAATGACGGTAATGAACTAGTAATAATGAATAATGAAACGAAATATCCATTTCAAATGTTCAAGAGATTATTGCATAATGACGTAATCATTTTCAAAAGTAAAAATATGACTAATAAAATTTATAAATTTAAGTGCAAAAATACAAATCATTTCAAAATTTAGACTAGACCGTATGCGCAAAAAATATTACAACGGAATCGTTTTATATAATATTCACTGTAAAATATAATTTAAAATACCTAAATACTACAGATACCTAAATACTTAGTTCTATTTTTTTTGGCACAAAATAAGAAAATTGAAAAAATTAGCTTTTTAATTATTTATTGATTTAATAATTTGGTTCATATTCGTTAATTCATTGGAAATTATTTACTCTATTTATTTTTTTACTCCAATTACACACTTAATCTCACTGTTATTAAATAGTAGGCCTTCCCTTCTAATTTTATTTTTAATAGCCCTAAACGCTAAGTCAAATGAAAATTTAAAGATAAAAATAATTTCTCTTTTGCTATACACCATAAAAATTAGTTTCACTTACGGCTATTTTAAAATTTGTTACATCAGATAATTCTTATGTAGGGTTGACCGGGGTAATTGTGAATGGATTTTCATGAGTTGAGATAAAAGCGTTATATTAAGTAATTTTTTGATTCTTTTCTTTTTTAATTTCAAAAGGTTGACTTATTTTTAATTCTACATTAATCAGGATGCACCACACAAATTTTGAGAAAATTCGTATGAAAAACAAAAATTTTATACGCCATTCACATTTCCCCGGTGCGGTTTTGCAAATCTTATCAATTTTGGGGTAAAAGTGAATGCCATCAGAAAAATTATTTAGAATGGATCACAAGAGAAGTGTGGTACATCAGATTAAAGCCCAACTCAAATTCTTCACTTTTTTCTTCATTCTTCCTCTTTGTTTAATGCAAGTTACGCACACCTCAAATTTGTACAAAAACTCAAGGTTAATTAAAAATAACAAAAATTGTAGGAACAAATTTATTACAAACTAAAAATGATATTTTGTCATTTTATCATACAAAAAATCAAAAAATTACATGATTTTCACACAAAAACAAGGAAAATAAGACTTTTTCAAGGAAATACATTTAGGTTACATGAATAAAAAACAACAATCTATTCGGCCTAATACTGTAAACGAAAAAAAAATGGTTTTGTGTTAATCCTATTGCCCTTAGACACTCACAGAGACATTGAAAGCTAGTAATTTTTTTGTTTTTGTAAGTTGTTAGTGGGTAAGGGAGCACAGCAATGATTTCGTAGATTGATACACAAAACATTGCTCTTTACACAATTTTTTTTTTTTTTTTGTATTGTTTGTACAACGGAAACTTGTACAATAAGGACACCACCATCTTCATCAACATTTTCAACTCTGAAAAGGAGACTACTGAAATTTTTGACCGCCTGGGGGCATTGGTGAGTGACGTTTACAATTACCCCACAATTTTAAAATCATGGGGTAATTGTGAATTGGTAATAAATTGTCCAATTTCTTTAGCAGTTAATAAGGAACCCTCTCAGGGTTTAGATCACTTCTTTAGAAGTACTTTTAACCATTTCTTACCTCTTAAGAAAAGGAAATGTATTTAAAAAAAAATTTTTTTGGGGATTGGTCGAAGTAAGATACACAAAATTTTTAAAATAAAAAAAAAGATACTAATACTTGGAGAATTGTTATGAAATTTTAATAGCATATTAAGAAAGGACAGAAAAACGTACTAAGAATTGATTTTTAACAATATTAATGTTATTTTGGAAATTATAGGCGCCGTTTACAATTGCGCCAATTCACAATTACCCGAGTCAACCCTATCTACAACCTACCTATACTAATCTAAAACTTATTCAAACTATAAACCTACGTAATTAAAAATATATAAAATTTCGAAAATATATAAATTTTTTTATGCCCTAGCGAATTATATTTCTTATCTCACAAAATATTAATAATTTTTGTCTATGTAATATTCGTGTAAATATTTAAGTCGTTTACACGTACAATAAAAATTTTTTCCATTCCTTTCAGCTGAAAAATAAATATGGCGGTATCGGTGTCACGTTTATTGAAATATCTGATAATACGATCGAGTCACGTTTGAATCATTCAAACGCTCACTAATCAATAGTTCATCTTTTTATAATGAATTTATAAAATTCCGGTTTGTTGAACACATATATACATACAGTAGTCGGCATAAGAATCGAATCACTAAGGCCAACTGCACACCTAAGCGATATTAACTCGGCAATTCCCAGAGTTATTTGGAGGTGACAGATGTTTTCAATTTTTTTCAACGATAAGATAATTAAATCTTTACGTTCTGTTACCACCATTGGAAGGCTAATAGATGACATTATATTTCTTTCTTGTGACAACTCTATACTATAAGTTAAACAAACAAATTAATACAATTTACAATTAAAAATGTCTGTCACCTACAGGTGACACTGGGAATTGCCGAGTTAAGATACGTGTGATTCTATTTAGAAATATTGTTTTATCTTCTTCTTAGATAGGACACGGACCAAAAAATTCATTTTTCAAAATTTTTAATTAAAACTGCAAGGATTTACCAATAATACTTATGTACGTAATTGGACTTTCTACTAATATTGTTTCTACTAGTACAGAAGAGAAAATCTGCAATATAGGAAAATCAAAGCTGCACAAAAAATAAGAGTGTTTTAATTTCTAATCAACAAATTTGGAGAAAATGCCCATTACAGAAATGTTAGAAACCAACCATTTCCGCTATTAATTTGAATAACATTAAGTATTGTATTATGAAATGTCGTTTTTCGACCACTTTTTTAAACATCAGAGAAATCTTTGAAAGCGATTCTTTACCTTGAAATAGATTTCTTGTAGCCTAGAATCATTTTCGCCATTATTTGGAATGACACTAGATCATGTAATATGAAATATCGTTTTACGACCACCTGGTCTATCATCTAATTCAGCATTTTAAGCATTAGAGAAATGTATAAGAGCAATTCTTTAATTTCAGATAGAATTCTTGTAGTCTGGAGTAATTTCCGCCATTCCTTGGAATAATGTTAGGTTGTGTAGTATGAAATTTCGTTTTCTGAACACTTGATCGACGATATGTCCCCATCAAGCCTAGCCCCCCTATCATATTTTTCAAACAAAAATGTGATTCCATATTGTACTTGTTGTCTGTTAGGTATCTTGTACCGTAAGTAAAAAAGCAAAATTCCAAAAATGTTTTCTTTTTAAGAGTCAATAATTATTTCTGAGCATAACGTTAACCCCACCCTTTTTCTTTTTTTCTCTTCAAAATGGGTTTAATGGTGCTAGACGTGTACTATCACGGACCGTAAATAAAGAAGCTAAATTACAAAACATGCAATTTTTATCATAAAAATCTTATTTTTTTAAACCTAGCTCCGCCATGCACTCTCTCTTTTTTTTTAAACTGAAATTATAAACATTTTGTAATTTTAATAGATGTGAGCGTTACTTTATGGTATTCCATATTTGTAAATAATAAAAAAATATTTTACTTTGCAAAATACCACTTTTATTTTGAAAATGAACTAACGGTTCGAAACAATATTGTCACAGTTTCAAAATAAAAGTGGTATTTTGCAAAGTAAAATATTTGTTTATTATTTTGTAATTTGTTGTAATTCACTTAAGATGCTTTTACGTACTGCTCAACACTGTACGTAATAAAAATTCATAGATTACAATAAAGAGTAGAGATATGGAATTGTTAAAAACTTTTATTTAATTATTCATAAGTATGTATCATATTTTTGTCTGTTACTGTACATAATATGTATGTATGAGTAGTGTTAACACACGTATTAATGTAATAATATTTATAATTATTATTGTTATTATTAAGATAAAAGTGAAAACAACTATCGTCTACAAGTTCTACAATAGAACTAAATGTCATATCATAATACTACAATGAAATTACAATTCTTCAATTCTGTAAAATAAAATACACGTGCATCTTTAAACCAGGATATACGGCCATAAGATTTATATAAAAGCTGACAATTAGTTTTTTTCCTAGAAAATTTCCTTAGGAATACAATGGTAATACCACGTAATAACGGTTATGATTGAGTAATCCTTATAAATAAAAATCATTATTATTATTCTGTTGGATGACTTTTTGAACACTGGGTGTCACAAAAGTGATCCCCAATACTATAAAAATTTTCCGTCTTGTTTAGTGTTTATAACATGGAAAATGGCAAAAAACGATGATTAGGATGAGAATGGACAAAAAGTTCATTTATTTTTCGTCTAAGAAAAAGCGTTGAAATGAAAAATTCTTATTCAAACAATTATTCTGTATCTCGTTGGAGTTCGAGTCCTCCTGTTAACACGTTTATGGTATTTATTTTAAAATCATTACAGCAAATTTTTCAATTGACGTCTCATCTGTATAAGTGACTACATATATATTCTTACGAGGCGCCGTGTGAACTTTTTTCCTTAAGTAATAGAGTTACATTCTTGTCGGTAAGTGTTTATTCCGTTTGGTTTATCGAAGAATGAATGAGATGAATATTGTTGCCGAAAGTTTACAATATAATTTTATCTCTGCTTTGGTCGTTCTTCTTTTGTTTCACCTTGTATGGAAAGAAAACAACAACAGATCACAAAACAAAAACAAAATAAAGTGATTCTGATTAAGTATTTAACTAAATGTATTAATATTTATTTTATGTACAGATAATTATAAATTTATAATTATAATATATAAAATATAAATATATACATATTCTTTTAATATTTCAATAACATTATTGTTAACATTTTAACACTACAAACGGTGTACAAAATTCTATAGCATCCACTAAATTACTCGCGAAGTTTTACCCGAAGCAATGGCCCGAAATTCGAATACGAACCGACTAACTACACTATTTAACCTACTCTTAAGTATAAATAGTGTGCGATTCACATCTTCACGAAGTACGAGTATGTGGTGGCGCTACTCCAACACCGGACACCTTCGTCGAGTATTTTGGCGAGGAACTTGGAGTGACAGTGCAGTCATTGCTTGACGCGTATCTATATACATATATAGCAACTAACAACATAATTTGACTGTATTTGTAACAATTAAAATGGTAAATTAATTACCTAACGTACTAAATGAAAATAAAATTTTAATTCAATGAGATTATAAATATTGATGAGTTTTAATCGCTAATTTTATAATTAGATATTCAATTTAACAAAGAGAAAAAGAATTCAATAAAATTTATTTTATGAATAGAATGAATACATCCATTTGGAAAATTAAATTTAATTATATGGATTTACATAGGCACGTATTTTAAATGATGTTAAAAATGTAATTTAAAAATTATTCAACAGATTTTAGTGAATTTCCAGAAGGGAAATCAGCTATTACAGCCATTGTCATGACGCAACTTGAACCTGGGACTATGGCAGAAATTTGTTTTGAGGTCCCTAGAAACCGAAAATAATATTCACTAAAATTTATATATATATATATATATATATATATATATATATATATATATATATATATATATATATATATATATATAATATATGTGGCCGCACGATAATGCTCGAACGAAATGTCCTAGGTTCACCAAATTTGGTGAAAATGTTGGAAATTCCAAACCGTTGGACAAGTTCGTTAGTCAGACACGTCCGATGCCCGGAACATGGTTTTTGTTCTTGAAAAAAATTTGTTTTTTGCCAAAATTTCCACTTATTCAAAAGTTTTTGCAAAATTTTTTTACACCATTCGAAAGAAGAGAAAAAATTACATAAAAAACTCTTTAAACAATTATTTTATATCATCTGGTTTCCGAAAAAAACGAATTTTTATAAACGGAAATTCGCTATGTTATGCAGGATGCTGAGACCGGGGTATTTTCAATTCAAACGATTTAAATATTTAAAATGTAAATATTTTATTAATATGAAGTATCTAATAATTCCATCGAAAATTTCAATTTGGTTAAATTGAAATATGTAGAAAGAATAAGATGACAGAAAATTAGGATCGGAATTAAATTTTGTTCTACTGCGTTTGAAGTTTCAAATTTGAACAGTTTTAATTTTTTGTACGGTTCCGTACCTGAGAAGGAAAAACTGAACCTTTATAAGGTCATAACGTAGAAATTTGAAATTTGAGATAAAAATGTTAGACTTTGATGAGACGCACATATATGGGCGAGAGTCAATGATTAGAAAAAAATCATTTAGATTTAAAAAGTGCGATGAGTTTTGTTTAAAAAAAATGTTTAAAAAAAGTACGTTAATTATTATATCGAGTGAGGTATCATTTGAAAAAGGTGCCTCTAAGAATATATTACAAATATTTTTTAGATTTTTAGAATAGAATTTAGATTAAAAAGTTAGGGATTGGGAGGAAAACACTATAAGGCTTGCGTTGCCTACAGGCTTCTATCCGGTTAAATCCAGATTTGATTAACTTTGAAGATCAATTTCATCAAAAAATAAAAAGATAAGGATTTCACGATTTGAAAACTTACAACGATTCCTAGTAATTTCATGGGCAGCTTCCATTAATTTTTTTATTTTTTTTTTGAAATTACCTAATTTTAAAACATTTTTGAAAGAAAATTCCGAAGGATGTAAGAAAAACGGAAACCTTATACCAACATTTTTCCATTCCATTGATAATAATAACATGATTTATGTGCGTATTAGACTTTTTATAAAAAGATTTTGCCAACATCTTAAAGTAAGAAAATTTAATACAACAATTTATATCAAGTTTCAACGATAATACATAATACGTGATACGATATCAAGTTAGCTGACGAACAAAATGTTTCCCGCGCTTGTGAATCAAGAGACGGACGCACAGACAAACAGACAGACATGATCACTAAGATATAATATTTAATGTTTTTGACATTTACTATCTGTTGTCAGTCTGATTCGGTACGATCGTTGCAATAAAAAAAAAAAAAAAACAACACAAAAACGTCCCGACGCCAACGTCAGCTTGGTTCTATTAATTTTCTTTCATGTCATAGGTACTGCTTGTACACAAAGTTTGCTATCGTGTGCCTTTTAAATCAAAATGCTATAAAGGAACATTGGCGTAAGATAACGTAAAATAAAATTCAACATGGCAAAAGTATGGTGGCACTATAGTAACCTATAATTTTAAACTCTGACTACCACTTATAATACGCATTCTTTCTACTTCTTTCTCTAACGCTCTTTCACCTCTACTTCATCGCATTTTCCTACATCTTATTCCTACACTTTAAAAACGATTCTTTTGACGACTAAAAAAGTCACAAAAAATTTCTTTACTTCATTTTTTTTTTTTTTTTTTTTTTGATTTAAAGAAATATTTGTGTGATTTAAAGAAAACAAAATCAAAGAAATTTTTAATCTTTGAATAAACAAATCCTTTTGAGAGTGTATATTCCTATCAAATATCCAAATTTTCTATTCTGTTAGGGAGGGCGTTAGGCGATATTTTGAAGATTATAATGAATTTTATTTCAATTTCAGATTGTTGCATGAGGGGTAGAATGGGGCATACTTTCTTATCTATTAACGAGAATCAATTTCAATTGGTTACTTTTATTTTAAAATAATTTGTTTATTAATTTACTTAGTTATTTAAGAGGCGTGTTTTTTGTACAGAAAAGTTAAAAATTATACAGGGTGTATAACAAATAACTCTCGTCCTTTTGTGGGGTGACTCATAGCACCCTGTAGACACTAAAACCGCAAGAATTTTTTCGGAATTAACAGTCGCGTCACCCATCAAAAGGATAAGAGTTATTTCCTTTACACTCTGTATATAATATATATACACACATACATACATATATATATATATATATATATATATATATATATATATATATATATATATATATATATATATATGTGTGTATAAAGGAAATAAGTCTTATTCTTTTGAGGGGTGACGCGACTGTTAATTCAGAAAAAGTTCCTGTGGTTTTAGTGTCTACAGGGTGCTATGAGTCACCGCACAAAAGAACGAGAGTTATTTGTTTTACACCCTGTATACGTCATAGCGTCTTGTGCTCATCTTGCCCCATAGATGGGACAAGACCGGAACAAATGCTAAACGTTCATTTTTATTTTTATTTTATTTTATTTTGGAAGACAGATTATTATCAGAGATAACAGAAATGATTTAATCATTAAAGTTAGCTATCTTGCCAAGTTTTCATAGGTATTATATTGTAAAAACAAAACAAAAATCGACTCAATATCCTTCGTAGATAAGTGTTTAATATCCTGCTGATATATACGAAAACATTGAAAACGATTTCGCAAAAAAAAAAAAAAACATTGTATAAAATTTTTTACCGTTGTTTAAAAAATCAACATTTTTTTTTCGCTGTAAGGGATTTTCGCATTTTTTACATGAGAAACAATATGAGATATTACGTTGAACAAAGAACAGGAACCTGTTTCCATTAAAAATATTTGTCCTTACAATTGACAACGCAGATATTTAGTGGGTGGATTTTACCCAAATTGAAACAACGTGTATTTCTTTTTTTTTGGTAAAAGGGTAAAAAATTTCCGAGGGGGAAAGAACAAATTGTAATCAGGAAAAAAGAAACCACCAAAAATTCCACCTGAATATTTGTTACAAAAAAATAAATACAGTTCTCATTCTCTATAATTCCGCAGAATAAAACGAACGGAATAGCTTTTTCAAAAAATATTTTGGCCTACAAAAACTACTTTTTTCACAATTTTTGTTTTGTATAAACAGTAGGGTAGATCGGGGCTAGTTGAACATAGGTGTAAGTTGAGTAATCGAAATATCTCAGAAACTATACATCGCACGCTAATACATTAAGTAGCGGATAGAAGCGTGCAGTAGAGGGGAACGCATTACGCAACTGCCAGTTGCAACCTGTCGATCGAGCGACACATGCGCACGCTTTATTTATTTTACGTATAAAAAGTAAAAAACTTTTGTTTCTGAATATTTCTTCAATACGACGCAATTATTAACTATGTTAAGTTAAGTAAGTGTTAAACTTTTATAAATTTAGTATGTTTTTGATATCCGTAAAAAAAGGATTCAGTTCTAATTCAAACAGATTTTTCATAACCTCACTTTTGTATCAAATTGTCTGAGTGGGGTAAGTTGAGCAATAGAACTTTCGTTTGCATTATTTGTAACCGTGACAATGATGATGAAGTTCTTAATATCTACTTAATGATTCTCTTTTAATTTAAATTCTTTTTGATTAATTACTTAAAAGAAAAATAAAATCTGATATTAAGTATAGAAAGACTGAGTACATTCCAAATATTAAATTTAAGATTATAGTTTAAATTTTCTGTATTCAATATTCAAAGAAAAATACTTTTTGTTTTACTATTATGTCACTAAAGCATTATAAATGAAAGATTGATTGTCAAATAATCATTTTATTTTATGTCTGATAAACATCTAAGGCATGGTTTGGCTACATTTTCTAATTGCTCAATTAACCCCTTACCCCTTGCTCCCCAACAATATATTCTAATACTAAAGATAGTGAAGTAACAAAATGATGAATTAAACGGTGACATCCCCGTCCTCTAACACAGTGTAATGAATACTGCTTGCTGCTTGTAACACAGTCTAATGGATCAAGGTGTTTGGTCCAACCCGTCCGACCAAGTTGGTCGTCCAAACCTATGGCTGGCTATGTGACTTGCTATGAGTGAGGTACATTTCAACAGCGTTCACAACAAACACAACCTTCTTTCTATTTTTTTCTTTCTACTATTAGCAGATAGCATTTCAAATATTATAATACAGCATGGTAATTTTTGTAAGAAAAACAATTAAAAAATATTTTTTTTCGGCAATGGAACTTTTTACTTTGCTGTTTTACAAATTTTACGGAGCCAATATTACGGAAACAATATTCAATCCTTTAAATTTTCTACGATTAATTATAATTTTTATATTTTTACCGTACAAAATTGAATATGTTCGCCTTTTACACGTTGATTGTAGTGCTGAGTACAGTAATTTTTATATGAATTTTCTCTCCGTGTAGAACAATACAAAAAGTGATGATTGTTTACGCGAATCATGCTACAAGTTTGATGGGTTTTTCAATAAATAGTTTTTCGCTCATCTGATATAGACAAATCAAAATTTTTTGATTCTTAGCTCTTATAAAATGAATATTATAATAGGTGGTAGTGAGGGACTAAGGTACGACGGTAAAATTAGGAAAGTGGAACTATTGAGAACGGGACTATGAAGAATGTGTTGTGTACAATTGAGTTACGTTGAATATTAAAAAAAAATACTCAATTTTTCTGCAATATTTTTCTGTAATTGCCCTGAAGCAACTTGTTTGAAAATTTTTCCAGTAGTTTAAACTTTTATGAATGACCATACTTAATTCTCTTTGTACCGTTAATAATTTGAAAACCTTTAAAAAGAAAAAAGGATAGAACACTTCCCCCTAGTGACTTTCTATATATTCTTAATCCTATTATACATATTTCCAGCATTTAAATTTCATAAGAAAATTTCAAATTTCCTTTTCATAAGCATTTTTTATAAGCGTACAATCAAGAAAAGTCAAAAGAAAATGTTGAGAAAGCAATCAAGAAATTCAGAACAGAAAATTCATTGTTATTTCATGTCATTCATCACTAACTTGGGCACCCGTCCGTTTATCTGTCTGTCGGTCTGTTTGTTGTTACGCCTATTTCGTTTTAGGACACCATCTTGTTTGAACGAATTGAATCTCCCTTTGATTTGGGGATTAAACCTAACGAAGAAGATTGCTTCTTGTCAAAAGATAAATCCATTTACTTTTTAACCAATATTTTTAGTCGTTTGCGTACAAAAAGATATTTGTTAGTTACCATCGGTGTCGGAAATTCTTCTATTTCCACTTTGAAGGTATATTTTTTTCCTATTTTCACTTAAACTATAAATATTTGACATTATTTGATACGCTATTGGGGTTAAAACTGAATATAACGAGGTTATCGAATTAACACTTTTGTTTAGAATGTCTGCATATGCCTATGTACGAGTCGTTATAAATTTAACCCTAGAATCATACGTTGGCCTACGAGTCAAGTTAACCATACATCGGCGTCGTTTCGACGAATGGACTTTTTACGGGGAGTTTTAGAGTTTATTTGCAAAAAACATTTTTTTTATATAACAATACTACAAAAGCGAACAAAATATTCAAAAAAATTGGATTTGGAAAAATTTCTTAATATAAATATTTATTAATTTTTTTAATCTTTTTATCAATCTTTATAGTGAAAATATTTTTTTAATATTTTCACTATAAAAATTAAAAAATAGATAAATACATCAGTTGTATCATAAAACATGTCAATAATCAATTTATGAACTATTATGAGTCAGTGGACATGTGTGACTTTACAGAATGTGAAATTTCTCAGTCATAAATATTCAAGTCAACTCTATAAGTCACGCAGCTGTAATCATCTTTCACATTATCATAATTATTGAATAAATTAATTATAACATCTATATCTTTAATAAATTTTAGAAAAATTAGGAAAACTTTTATATGTGGAGTACAAATCTTTAAAAAAAAAATATAGGTTAATCATACATCGTCGTCCTTTTGACACACACTATTTCAGTATAAAGAAAACGACAATAGCTATAAACAAAATTTATACGTCTTATGTGTTATAATAACAAATAAATTAGATAACAGAAGTTTCACAGCAAGCAGGTACCGACAAGTTTTAGTATTGGAGCAGGTAGAGAAGTTCGTTCGTCGTTTTGACGAGTACGTATGATTCTAGAGTTAAACAAAGAATCAGTGTAATTCACACAAATATAAATTGGTTCTTATGACGTTACGTAGTTGGAACAAGCAGACGTGGCAAAGACCGTTATTTATTTGTAGGAAAACTATATCTTTTACATCTTTAGTCAATGCTGATTGAACAGTATTTCTGATTTTGCTCTTGAACTATTCTCAGAGCTATACGCGTTATAAAATTTTATTTTTTCTATACAAAAACATATATCTCCATATAAGTTAGTCAAGCCTGCTTCACTCCGTTGAGACTATAACTTTATTTTTTGATAAATTCGTCGTAAGTTTATTTTTGCATTTCTCCTTTTTTCGCCTGTGTACAACGTTGTTGGTTGATTACATCATAACCGAAGGTGTGTGAGATAAAAAGATTTGTTTATATGATATAAATTTTTTTTTCAAATAGTAAAAGTTAGAAGTTTTTTTTTTATGTCAGACGATATTATCGATATAAAGAAGAGATAGGTATTACCCACCTACCAACCGTAATACAATATTCGAAATTTTATATCGATAGACTGTTGTGTAATAGTTTCCAAGGTGAATGGTTCGAGTGGCTGTAATCTTCGGTTGTGGCTTACAGAGTGATGTAAAATATATATAACCAGCCCATTTGTTGTGGTGGCTCCGAAACAAATACGTCCATAAATTTTTGTTTAAACAATTCAAAATTGACATAGTGTCGTATGGGCCGTATACTCTGGAAATGGATATACATCAATCGATTTGCCATGGAACAGTGCCTCACATATTCATTTCCGATCAAATATAAAATATTTTGAAATAAAATATCCTATATCCACTTTTTTTTTGATACTGCGATACGAAAATGAGCTGATCAGATGGAGAGATCAAAATATATTTTGAATGGAAACTCAGAAAAAAAAGGATAACGATTTTCATTTCCCAGCCCCGAAGCTTTGCGTCTGTCAAATCATTTAAGAAAACTTTCAAGGTCATGGAAAATTGACATAATGCGACATTGTTATCGTAATGAATAAAACACCTAAAACAGATAATTGTACTAATTTGCGATGATCTCTGTCACACAGCTGGTTTGACAATCGCTACATTTTTATCTTCATAAAAAACACATAAAAAAAAGTTTGTATAATAAATATATATATATCTATACAAAGACGTGTGGAAAAATGGGAAAAATATACAAAATAAAAAAAATTACAAAAATAAATGTGATTATCCTTGTCATTGTAACAGGTCTACGGGAACTACGTGATGGTTTATTCTGACGTTCTGACAGAGTAAATGTCACAATTGTCACTTCACTAACATTGTAATTTATCTACCGCATATATTATGTATGTATGAACCGTACGGTATCAAAAATGAATAACCCTTTACGCGAGTTTGAAATATTACAAGTTCAGTGAATTGCTTTATACCAGAACAGTGGTATATAAATCTTGAATATTTTTTATGTGGACTGTAGCTCCAGTTGAGGGAAACAGCGCAAGGAATTATATATAATGTTATCACAAACTATAGTGGTAGCTATTACATTCCTTTTTTTTTATTTAACCGACTTATAACAATAGCTAAGCTTTGATATAACACTATCTTTTTGACTTAATTAATCAGACGTTTCAAGTTTCGACATTCTGTTACAAAAAGAAAAAAATGTCACTTTTAAACCATAATTATAACTGAAAAGATTAATTTAGTTTTACACAACTCTTTTTTGAAAAGAAAAAGAAAATCTACATTTTCCAACCATTTATTAAAACTTGAAATAATAATATATCTAAAAATTTTAAGAAATATAATACTCTTGCAAGATTATAGCAAGCGGAGTATATCAAGTTTGGAAACGACGGATTTTGAAGAAATAATTAATGGATATTTTAGAGTAGATTCTTCTGAGAACTATAAGTAACAATAATTTAGACCAGTGGTTCCCAAACTCTTTTGGCCCACGGACCCCTTTCCATAGTCAAAACTTGCTCACGGACCCCTTTTCATAGTCAAAACTTGCTCACGGACCCTGGGTGACTGGTGGCGTAAAAATAAAATATAAATAAAACATCTTGTTGAAGAAGCATTTACTGAAATTGTAACTTTTCTTCAAAATAAAAAAAAGTGACTTGGATAAACTCGATGGGATGTTATGAGTGTATTTGTGTCCGGCTCAATGTTTGTGAGTAGCAACCGCAAATCCCCACGAGTACTAATTTCTGGTCGGTTTTTTTGTGTAATGAGGCTAATAACGGCACTGAATCTACGTTTTACCAAATAGAAAGACGGCATAGTAATCAACAGCTTCTGTACAATAACCCATAATGATACAAGATACAAATATACAAGATGAAAATACGTATTTTGTATCTTGTATTTGTATTTCAAATATTTGTATCTTAAATAAGCCTCATCTCTGATCATTAATAATACGTATATTCTTTAAAAACACATCTGTGTTAGAAAAACTTACAATCCCTTCTTCGGTTTTTAATAAAAAAAGAAATCTTTAATGAATGTTAAGGGCTTACTGTATTGATAACAAATGATGTATAATTTTTTTAATCAACTTAAACAAGAGTATACCTTTTCTTTTATACTTAGGACTTAAAAATCGCTAATAATTTGTTCATTGTTATTTAAGTTCCATATTAATAAAAATTTGTCATAATGTTTTTATTTCATATTAAACCTTGCGCGGACCCCCTGACGTTGTTCAGGGACCCCCAAATCAATTTTAATTTTCCACGGACCCCCTGAATGATCCCGGGGACCCCTGGGGGTCCGTAGGAACCACTTTGGGAACCACAACTTGTAGCGGAGTGGGTTTTCGTTGTCGGATTGTGTTAGGTCTCAGGTTCAATTCCATGGGTCTAATATAATATTTTTTTTTTTTAAATTTTTTTCTTCCTTTTGTAATTTTTTTTAAACTGGTCCCATTTATCGATAAGACAATATTTTTTTAATAATTCTGTGTACTGTCTTAGTAAAATTAATATAAATGACGAAAAAAATGTTTATGTTCTTGCTGCTATTTGACTATTGTCATGTTGCTCACCGTGAGTGTTTTCGAAAAAAATTCGTTTGCGTTTAACTGCACTCGCGCCACCACTTTGTTTTTTTAAATTGGAAAAAAAGATTTTTCCGTATCTCAGATCATGTATAATATACTCTAAAAAAAATTCGCAAAGATTAGATTATTCGTGACGGAGAAAAGAACTTTGCAATAAATCATTTTTCCTTAGCATGTAACGCCTTAAAAAAGAAACGAGCTAGCACCCGACCACCTAGAAACTCACCAGTGAGCTTCCTAGAAACTCAAACTATTATCAATGTATAATGATCTATTGAAGATGTAAATAATTTCCAAATTTTGCTAACTCCATAGGGACTTCTGTAATATTTTATACTAGCCGTACCCGTGACGTTGTTCACGCGAAACGTTGAGTAGGTAGTTTCTTTTTCCAATTTGTAGTTTCTTGCAACACAAAATGCATTAAATTGTCTCGAAATTGACAATTGTGTATTTATAGTATTTTTCGGTACACAATTAGCAACATTTTTTTTGATTTAAAATTCAGAAAAATTTCCAAACTACAAAATTTATTTACAATTTTTGTTAGTAGTTATGAAATTTTTTATGAAATATGTAAATTGGCGTAATGTGTGTAGATGCTCAAAATAGTTTTTCCATTTTCCCGTGGGAATGAGACATTTTCCCGGAATAAAAAGTATCTTAGATGTTGACCCAGGTAATAAGTAATCATCACACCAAATTTCATTAAAATCCGTCCAGTAGTTTTTACGTGATGCGTGAACAGACAAACAGACAGATAGAGACAGATTTACAGTTTTATTAAATGTATAGATTTTGAGCTAAAATTAATTATATTACACAAACAGATTTAATTTAAATACTGTATACATAATAATATATTTGAACACATAAATACATAAATATTAATATATTACTTAAGTTAATTAATCTAAAAGGTTTGTTTACGGTTCACGATGAAATATTTTCCTCATATTATCACGAGAAAATGCAAATTTTCAAGCATTACAAACAGTAAGTAGTAATTCAAAGTAACTGTTGTATAATTATATTTAGTAGTTTCAATTCCAGCCAACTTTAAATAAATAAGTATACTCAAATGTTTGTTTACGTGAGTGCTCAACACCGCGAGTGCACATTTTGAGAATTATTACCATTGTGAAAACTGTGTACAATTCAACGAATGATGTATGTACATAATATATGCTTTTGAGTTTCCACATTTAATTAATTTATTTTACCGCTGTTTGGGGTTGATAAGTAGATTTGTTTCATTAAATGCATCCACCTGCATGTATGTAATAGTAAAGTTTGAGGACCGAGGCTACATGTTCGGATATACTGAATCTATTTATGCGAGTTTTTCTCGAAAATGTATCGTGCAAATTTCAAAAATATGAGAATTAACTAAAATAAATTATTATAAACTTCCATCGAGTACAAGTAAGTATAAAATTTATTTGCTTGAATGTGTACCTTAAGGGGAGGTTTACTTGAGAGTCGTTAAAAAAAATCGATTTTTTTTTTTTTTTTGTAGAAATTGGTAGCTAATTATGTGTAGAATATGTTCCCAAAGTGATTTTACTGAAAATAATTTAAAAACAAGATTCTTGCACATTAACCCAATACAGCTTTCTATAAAAAAAAAATTCAAAAAACGTAGTTCACGCAATAATGAGTAGGTATTAAATATAGAATTTTGAAAATACGTTTCTTTATATATATTTTATAATATCTCGGAACTACATTTTTGGAACTGGTGGACACGATAACTCAAAAACTATTCGATGGATCCTTTCTTTTAATTTTTTATTTTAAAAATAATTCAATTCTTCGGCACCTCTACCTAAGTTCGATACACTTTCAATATTTTTTTTATTTTTAAATTTACTTTAAAAAGCGAAAAATAAGACAAAAATCGTAATCAAAAATTCAAACATCCGCCATTTTTTTTTCGTTCAGCAATTTATTGATATTATAGGTAGAGGTGCCGGTACTCTTTATATAATTTATAAATCTTTTTTGTTTTTGGATTTCGGTGGTTTATTAACGGCGCTAGGATATCCACCAACAAGGCATTGGATTTTCGGATCGTCACACTGCACTATCTATAAAATGGACACTTTTTTATATTTTTCCTTGAAATTTTTTTTTTTGTGTAGTTTAATACTTAATAAATATGTGCACAAAATTTGAAATTGATATTTAATTCTTTTCTTGAGAAAAAAATTCTAGAAAAATACATAATTTTTAAGGAATCTCCAGTAAACCTCCCCTTAAATTACTGTTAAGGTTTCATTGCGGACTTTGCATGATATCTACCATATGTAATGTTTAAAATAATTTTAATTATGTAATATATTTAAGGCGTCAAAAAGCAGATAGGTACTGTAAGTAGAAACTGAAATACGTATCAGGACAAAATCGTGATTAAGATCGGTATCAAACACAGACCAGAACATATCACTACATTCGATATACTGACTGTATTAATGAATAAGTGAAGCACCCACATACGCTCAAAAAATTTTGTATTATAGCCCGTTTACACATTGACTAGTGCAAGTGCGAGTGCTTACTACAAACACGCCTAAAATTACGTTTCAATATATCAAAACAGTACTTAAATGTAATTCCATGCCGTTTGTAGCAGGTACTCGCGCTTGCACTAATCAGTGTGTAAATGGGGTATTATAATCAATGCAATATCCGTAGTAACCTTTTTAAATAATTATTGTATATTATTGTCTATTTAATAAATTTCTTGACACCAACTGACCGACAACACACAGTCTAAACTGTTGGGTTTAGAAGGACGAAATTTTGCACAGGAGTTCCGTATATAACACAAGTGAGCACTAAGAAAGGACTTTTGAAAATTCATCCTCTAAGTGGGTTAAATAGGGGATGAAAATCTTTAACACTGACTGACAGACAACGTACAATCTAAACCGTTGGGTTTATAAGGATGAAATTTGGTACCGGAGTTCCCTATATAACGTAGGTGAGCAAAGATTTTTGAAAATTCATTCCCTAAATAGGTTAAATGCGAGATGAAAATTTTTACGAATTAATTAGAGATATGAAAATTAAGGTTTAATATTTATAAATAAAAGTATGTTGTGTAATGTAAACGTTTTTGGAAATTTATTCCCTAAGGGGTTAAAACAGGAAATGAAAGTTTGTATGCTGGGAAGTTGGTTATTTTTGAAGTACGAAATGTGAAAATTGGTATCTAGGCTTTTGAAAAACATTGAAAGTGAGCACTTAACAAAAAGATGTTGCCGTTGGGAAATCTCAACAGATATACGGCTGGTATTGATAATAAAATTTAACCTTGTTGGGGAAAAACTGCAAAATTTTGAAAGAAAAAAAGTGGCATTGGTTTTATTTTCAAAATACGGATAGATACGAATTACGTTATAGACAACACATTATGTTTCTCATATCTCACCCGTCTCACCCAATTACCTTCTTTAAATTGAAGTTTGTAGGATTTCGTAGCTCTATGTGATCTTTATAGATTCGGTCACGTCAGCCATCACGTTAAATGTTGTACCTGCACTTGACTACTTTTTAATTGTTAGTGTTGAATCTTACGTAATTTAATAGATAAGTGCCGTCTTTTAAAAACTAGTATTATGTATAGCTTTTAGCTCATATAGAGAGTAGGTCTAACTTAATTTTGATATTAAACAAAAACAATAAATATTTTATCCCGAAAATTGTGAAGAATTTTACTTATTGAGCTACGGAATCCTCACTTAATGTGTGCCCAACCAGCATTTGACGAAGTTTTTTAATAATTAATACTAGCAAATCTATTCTTTGAAATAGTGAAAATTAATTTCGAATATGAACACTTTAGTAATTCCCATTCTAACTCTATAAAACCCTATACTGTCTTAAATTAAATATTAATTCTCATAGGGAAATCACAACTACTAGTATAAATTTTAATAAATTTTAAACAAAACCCACTTATCAAAACACAAAATAACAGTATTAACTCATAATTATATATTTGGCGTCGAAATATGATAAACCACATTTACAACCCTATATATATATATATATATATACGATTTATCTTGAAAACATTAACGACAATTGTCTGCTATGGGATGCCATATAATACACCATCGTGTATTATCTTTAAACCATAAATTTGTACGTACATATTTCGACACTGAGTGTTGACTTATCGGCTTACCTCGGAACTTAACATAATATTCATGCTACGCGTATAAATCTAAGCTATTGACATTATTAATAATTATGCTAAACTAAACCGAATAAACAATGATAAATAAACAAATGAGGATCTTCAATTGTTTGAAATTGTTCATGACATTGGAAAAGTTAATTGCATAGTATATTGCCAAAGTTTAAGAACACGTGTTGTAAGCATTTAAGTATATTCGCAAGTAAAAGCTGGTTTAGTTTAATTTATTATTTTAATTTCAAATATGTTTCTCGAATCAGAAAACTGTTTCTCGAATCAGAGAGAGTACTAATACACATAGGTGATTGAATGGGTGTGCGGCTCGGACGCCTGTCGAACATATAGGATCGTTGGTGTAGTGGTTAGCACGCCTGGCTAGTTACCAGGAGATCCTGGGTTCGATTCCCAGCCGATTCGGATAATTTTTTCAATCACTTTGTGATTTTTAATTTAATTTATTATGTTGAAAATTGTGTATAAGTAGTGTGGTTACTAACACAATCAAATATTATAAATAATGATGATTGTAATGACTCACAAGGTGGAGTGAAGATATACTCTTTACCGATTTCGATTGAATTAGATATGAAAGAATACAAAAGATATTTTCATTTATAGATAAAAGTTATTTAGTTTGCTGTATTGTGCTTGCGCGTAGATCAGTGGTTAGGATAATATGTTCTATCCATACGCATATGAGGTGCCGGGTTCTAATCCGGGTTGATTTTCTTAAATTTATTACCAAAATTTTGCTACGAAATATCACTTGCCGCGAAATTGATGAATAAAAATATTTATTATAAAACCTTTTTTTTCGATATGAATAAATTACAGTAAATTATCTACATTTTTATTTTATCAATATATGAATTCTTATAAATATTTTTTAAATATAAAAATTCATATACATAAGTCTTGATAAAATGAAAATTCATAAACTTATAAAACTTACTCATATCGGGGAAAAATTTTAAAAATTATTTACATGCATTAATTTTACAACAAGAAGTATTTCGCAGCATAATTTTGGTAACATAAATAATAAATTAATAAATCGTTTATTTTAATCTAAGAACCGGATTAATATAAAACTAGATCACCGCATAAATTAGAAAAGTAACTCACATAAGAAAAAAACGTTGAGCACCACTGATATAGAAAATCTCTATGACTTGGGAACCCTTGATTTACACTGTTGAATTTGTGCTTCAACAATTGACAACAATTTACGTTTTAAAATAAGTCATTTATAATCAAAATTCATCTTTTTATACCTCTAGTTTGTAATTGGTTTACCTCTGTGATAAACGCTCTAACTCTGTGACAAATTTCAAATTTTTATATTGAATAATTTTAATAAATCTTTGTTGTGCAGCTTTTTTTATTTTTTAATTTTTTTTAAATGCCTATTAAAGGATATAATGAGAAAGCAAAACAAGAAAAAGTAATAAATTTGAACAGCAATTTGCAATAATCACTTATTGATTGTTTTTAAGCATTTAATCAGTGCATTGCATAAGAATATAAGTTACTAACTTCACATATATATATACAATATTTTTTGCAGTTTTTATAATATTATAGAAATGAAATAAAATGTTGTCATGTGCAAATTAACGCTTTATCTGGTTTCGAAAAGCAATTTCTAAAGAAATTATGAGTTTTTGGGCGCTTTGAGTTATGTATTTTCCATTTTTTTATTAAGCGAATTATTATAGTTTCTAGAGCTATTTATAAAGTTTCTGAATATTTTTTTTGTGCGATTTTTTATGTAGTCTCTATCTACCGCATAGAAAAGAATGTGTTGTATTCCAAATTTAGATATTCTGAAACTAACTTTATTTAACAAATCACCACAATTTGGATGATAAATCTAGATACTTACATCAGTATTATTCCATTCAATACATACTAAAACAAATTGAAATAGTTCATAATCATAAGATTAACGATTTCACTACTATATGTGCTCTCTTAAACAGTTATCAAATATTTGGTAGGTACATAATATGAATTTAGGGTACCTACAATCAACATCTCACAAGTAAGATAAATAATGATGCTTTTGGAGGCTTTTCGTGTATAGATAATAATAAATTCATTATTACCACTTCGAATGCTAGTTATAAGAATGTATTTGCTTCACTTCATAGTTATATCAGTAATGAATATTTACGTATGTATGTATGTATCTAATTCCGATTAAACTCATAAATGATATTGATGATAATAATAAATAATATATAGTCAAATTAACACTTGAAATATAAGTTATTTTACTATGGAAATTTGGAATAACCAAATTGTCAGTTTAAACAAAAAAGGACTGAAATCAGTAATCCTAACTAATATTATAAATGCGAAGGTGAGTTCCTTTGTTTGTTTGTTTACTTGTTTGACTGGCTTTCACGCCTCAACAGCTTAACCAATCAATTTGAAACTTTGCACAGACGTTGCTTGCGGGCCAGAGACGGTTATTAGCTATTTCCTATCTCGGGACAATATTTCATTCCCGAGGGAAAATGCATTAAATTACAACAGCTGAGTATTAAAAAAACGGATAAATGATTTCAAACTTTATATATTGCTAACAGAAGGGATGAGAAAAGACACAAACTACTTTATACCCTGGAAAATTTCCCGTGGGAAATTTCATTCCTGTGGAAAAATATACTTTAAATGAAACAAAAATCCCCCCTTACAGTACACTCACTTTATATGTTTTAACTAGATGGCATAATTTCAAAAGCCACGCGGGCCACACTGTGCAATGATGCTGTGTTGTGTGTGTGCTGTAATTTTTGATGTACGGTCTCCACTCGTCAATACACAATAAAACCTGGTCAGGATTATGGGCATGCGCGACTCAACACTATCGTGGAAATCGAATCTACGCATGCGTTAAATTAAATACTAAGCTTGTTCGGCCACCTGGCTAAAAATCAACAACTGTAATTGTTAACCTTTATTGAATTTATTTATGAAATTTAATATTTATAAAACATATGTTTAGAGAGAATTAAATAAAATGTATAATTATTTATTTAATCCCCCAGCGGCTATGTATGGAAGTTCATTAAGTAATTTAATTTCAACTTAATGCACTTGTAATGTAATTAATTATGTGTATTTTTTTCTATTAATTCAATTGACACATCAATAATTTTTCATAATAAATTAATAGTTTGTACATTATATGCAGTATATATAGACAAATACTTAATTGTCGTAAGTATGTATGTATAAATATGTATCTCTATAATTGAAAATGATAATTTATGACTTATTTGCTGTTGATATTCAACATTTTCAGTATTTTTATTGATTTTTTCCTTTTTTAGGTCGACATTTTAACAATACCGTGTTTGGTAACAAATTATTATATTTTTAAAACAAAACAAAAAACCAAACAATTCAGTTCCGTGTGTCTGCATAATTATATGTTCTGTCTGTCATAGCATTCTGGCTCACATAGTCGAGTTCTTAGTTTTTCCCGGAATAATGGCCCAAAGCCTATTGTATGTGAGTATTTCCACTGTTTGCGCTGATGTAATACAAATTTTCAAAAAATTTCTAAAAGAAATTGGTTTTTGATTTTGTTTAAAAACTGATTCATTTAGATATTTTATAGTGTCATTTTTACTGTCCTTATATACCGTTGACGTTAAAAAAATTCAAAAACCTTTGAATTTTTGTAAATTTTGTTAAAAAATTAGTTTTTTTGACGATAAAGACTCAAAATTTGCAACTTAGGGATTCGAACGGGGGATTTGTTAACGAAATCATCCAAGATTTTTGGATTTCCAACAGTTTCATCAAATATTCATCATAGTCTCCGCTTCAAGTCTCACCATGATAGTGGCTGTAATAGATAAATTGAGAAATTCGGTCAAACCAGATATTCAGTTGTTGAAACTTTCACTTGTTTTATTGTATCTAAAGATTAAAATTTTTAATAGATCTAATCTTTGGATGTTGTGGATAATTTCAAAAATTACTGGACGAGTTTTTATGTTTAATTTTTTTTTAAAAAACCAAACTATTTCAAATGGGCAATTACTATGTTTCAATTTTCATTCTAAAACAAATTAACTGAAAAAGGAAAATTGATCACTCAACACTTTTTTCCGTTTACACTAACTTGAAATAAAATAGTGCTTTCCAAAAAGCTCAACAAAAAATTCCGCAAACAGGTCCGTAATTATCGTTTTTATGCAATTAAAAGATATGCCAGGACTATATTTCAGGATCTAGCACTCTCTGACTTCGAATTTTCTACTAAAATTCTTTAATTATTAGAAAAATGTGCAATGTGTTACTGTGTTTAGCGTTTCAACTGCTATTAAAAATTTATTTTCAAATATTAATTAATTTATTAAATAGCAGAAAATATGTTATTAAAATGATGTAACAAAATTAACAATATATTAAATTTAAATATATCTAATAGGCACATACATATACAATGATACAGTACAATGTACAAAATATGTATCTTCGTGTCTAACTATATGTGTGTACTAGTGATGTCGGATAACTAATCGATTAGTCGGTTTAGTCGACTAATTTTGTTTACATTTGGTCATATTTTAGTCAACTATTTTACCTTGGATTAAAAGATTAAAATGATTAATTTTCTTAAATGAGAAAAAAACCATTAATTTAACTATTTTTCTGTATTATTTATTGGACTTCAAAAAAAGAAAACTAAAAATTTCTCTATTTGTTTGATTTTTCACTTTATGTGACTAACACAATGTCATATTTCATATCTTTCTTTTCTTAAAAGAAAAATTTTAAAAGTTAATAATTAAATTAAAAAGAAAACCTCGTTTTTGAAAGAGTTACACAGGTTACCTTATTCATGAATCCGATTAAAAATTTAGTCGGTTAGTCAACTATTATATGCTCGATATTTTCGACTAATGACTAATTTTGCCTGAAAAACAATTTTAGCCGATTAATCGACTTACTGCTCCTTGGCTCGACATCACTAGTGTGTACTAGAGATGTTGTCCGTGCGTGATTTTTTCGTGTTATAACGCTCACGCATGATTGTGAGCGTCGTGAAGTCATTTGAAATTACTGCCGTGAGTAAACGTGAACGTGAGTTAAGTTTTATTGGAGTGAATTTTCGTAATTTTATTTTGTTTTCTAGTTGATCCTATATCTTGTAAAAATGTTATGATTTTTGTCAAAAAAAAAAAAAAAAAAACTGAACTCATGTACCTCAAAATTTTAGTCTATATAGTGTCGTTAATCACATAAAAAATTACACAGATTTTTAACACAGATGTGTTATATAATATAATCTGTCAAATCTATGTTCTGTGGATCGACTATGTAGTTAAATATATACAAGTGAGCTGATTCACACCATTCACGAAAATATACGTGAATAACGTGACTCACGGCATTCACGAAAATATACGTGAAGGACGTGAGTCACGTTTGTCTTGTGTCACGACGTGACTAACGTGACACGAGGCAAAATATACTACGTGATCGTGTCTAAACAAAAATATGCTAATTTTTATTTTCATGATTGTGCGTGAGCTTTTAAAACCGACTGCGAGCGTGAGGGAAAGAATACTCACATCTCTAGTGTGTACTACACTGTATTAGTATACACAATAGTACATAAATACAAAACAAATAATTAGTTTTTGTCAACGAATGAGTTTTGAAAAGAGGGGACAAGATATTTCTAATTAAGAAAAGATTTACAGTACGTGTATAATCTACTGTAGTTTGTAAATATGATGGTACAGTATGTTTCACAAAATTGTAGTTGATGAATAATTAATTTTTTTTTTTAAATTAATTGACTTTAAGTGATTTGCTATTAACAATAGAATATCGTTAAGGAAAAGTTTTTTTTGCAATTCCGAGACTAAAAGACATGATTTGATCTCTCATAATAGGGAGTAAAGTGCCACTTTTAGTCCCAAGGGATTAAAAAAATTCACTTTTAGATTAAAAAACTATTTTGCTCCCGCTTTTGAACCAATCAGCAAGCACAATTTACAGAAATTTAACTTAAATTGAATGGTGTTGCTATTTTAATTGAAAATAATAAACAAATTCAAACTTGTAGATAAAAACAAAGAATAATATTGTATTGTACAATTCAATTGACTTATCCAAAGTATACTTGATGGAATATTATTACATACAATTTGAATGACATTTAAGTATTTTTTTTTTAATTTTTGTAATTTTAAATTATTCGGAATTGCCAAAAATAGTATATACACCACAGGACTAAAATGTTTTTTTTTTTTTATCCCTCGTGTGATTTCTTGCCCTCGGGCCTTTGCAGGGCCTCTGGCAACAAACTACACACTCGGGATTAAAACTCACACGTTTTAAGTTATGTTTTCTCGATGAAACTTTTCTTATGCGGTCCCGACCAACCGCATAAAACAATTTTTTTTTGTATATAATCTGGATCAAAGCATACTTTTTATAGCTATTTATGATATTTTTGAATATATTTTCTTTGTGCGATTTTTTTTATGCGCTCCCTATCCACCGCACAAAAAGAAGTTCAGCTGTATTTTGAATAATCTGATTGTGAATATTTAATTTTTGCTACCAAAGTTATAAAAGTTCTTGAAAAAATGTAACCATTACTGTTTAATTTGTGCTTCCAAAGTCAGTAAACAAAATTAATTTCGGTTTTTACTTTCTTCAAATCTATTGCGAGGTTAGAGACATCAAACTAGATTTAAAAATAATTCTAAGTAGGAGGTTTTAAAAGAAATAAAATTTGGTCAGACTTTGTCAGATACGTTATTTTTAACATTTTGGAAAGTTTTGGGATTTTCTTTTTTATGTTTAATTCCTTGCGTTCTTATTCAAAGATTTTTATTTCCCTTATTAATACTGAAAAATTTCCAAATTTTTGCAGATTGGTATGGTATACCACTAGGAGTATACTTTCAATTAGAAATTGATCTTATAAAAGTAAGTTACAGTGTTGAGGGGAGGCTTAAAAAAATGGAAAAATTAGGAAAATAAGATTTTACGATTAAAAACTTGGAGATCTGTTGAACTATGTTGTAAGACTTCTATCTTTTGTTCCGGAATTTTAAACATATTTTTCTACAATCTTAGTGGAAAGAAGGCTTTTGCGTTTTGTGAAGTGAGCGGAAAGTATCTATTTGCCGAAGACTCTTGTTGCCGAGCAACAAATTTCTACTTTGCGCTTTAAAGCGGAAAAGTAATACTTTGTCGCTCGCTCAAGGTATATTTAATTACAAATCGGGTAGGCGTTGTTGATATTTTCTATGGTAACAAATAAATAAACAGATTCTAAAATTATTATGTTTATTGTAATCAAGTGAAATATTAATTTTATTAAATTTCAAAATAACTGCAAAATATTAATTAAAAATAATAAATAACTATAATTAATAAATAATTTGAATAGAAGATTTAAAAAAGTATGCACATATATGATGGAAATATGTAATAGTGACAGTGATTTCTCAAGTACACCTCCAGATATTTCTGAAGCTGCAAAAATTATAATATTAAAGTAAATATTAACGTCCACTATTATTTTTTCAAGTATCTTTTAAATAAAAAGAAATTTTTATAAGATTGTAGAAAAAATTTTGTGTGTAATTCGAGCACAAAATGATTTGCCGCTCTCATGAGATTAACGCGCTTCGCCTAGCGGCGTCGCGCGTCAACATTCTCAATCGAGCGGCAAACCACCATTTTGCGCTCTTAATACACAAATAACTATTATATCATCTTGTGCTATTAAATGTACTTACTGACCGCTTATTTTTTACATGACGTGTACTAGCTACATTTTAATTAGTAAGAACGATTGACATTAACAAATAGATGTCGTCTTCAAAAGAAACAAAGTAACTGATTTAAGCAAAAACAAAGCGTACTTATAAGAAAATTACACGCCGAGTAAAAACATCAAGAACGGGGCTTGATAAATTGAATTTTAGTTAGTTTCTTGCACAAGACAAAATATAAATAATACAATATACAATATTAAGAAAATACGACAAGGGAATGACATACATTATACACAGAAATAATGGCAACAATTCGTATAGTAGTAAAATAAAGTCTTTTATTTAATTTTAGAGCAAGTAACGTATCTCCGTTTTTGTGTTGTATTTGTAAGTACGTTTGTTTATCTCTTATATATTTATTTTATGTTTATTAAGTAACATTATACACATATAATAGTGACCCCGGTAAACGGTCTCAAGCGGCACGTTTCAAATAAAATTTTTAACGTTCAACCGTATCTGGTCAAATACACAAACAAATCTTACTTTGTTATGGTGTTAGATCACGACATATTTTATACAAACAACAATTGGACACATTAATATGTATGGAAATATTCCCAATTCAATATGGTGTTAAGTACAAAATTAAGTATGAGTGTCAGGCCAGCGAGTTCTGTTAGAGTTATCGCCATATTGAAACGTTGGGATTGAGAATTGAGTAGGCATTGTTTGTTTCATTGTTATTACCGGACATAAATTGTAACTGAACTTATATGTATGTGGGCAGGGTTTGTTACAAGATTTAGTATAGTAGAAATATGTTACTTTTTCGTCTATACAACGGGACTTAAACTATACAGCGAAGCTGTAGCTATAAAAAGGAAAACTATGGCCAATTTGAGTATATGCGGTTTTTGCCAAATTTTGACATTTTAAAGTCTAAGGAACCCAGAAAATTTAAAAAAAAACGGATGGTAATTTTACGAATGTACGTATGTTGGCGTTGAAATCAATGAATGTCGCCAGATTTACTGGGATTAGAGACATGAAATCCGGCCCAAAATAGTTATTTATATGAGGTATTTAAATGAATAAAATTCGGACACATTTTGTCCAGTAGTTTTGGAATTATCGCCATTTTTAACTTGTTAACGTTTTTATTAATTTTCTCTAGATTTTGTTAATGCAAATTTATGAAAATTGGACGAATGTGTAAAATTATACATATCGGTCAAATTATTAAATTAACAATTACTATTTTAAATGTTAATCTTTTAAAATAATTAATTTTTTTACAAAAAGAATTAAGACCATTAAATGTTGCGTGATGTGCGATATCTATATTTTGAAAAGTAAACTACCTGTTTTGATCTGTGTTAATTGTTGCTTCCTTTTTTTAACAAAATTAAACGATTGTACGTAACCTGTACAAAATTTATAACATTTAACATGGAGAGGGCATGACCTGGGAAATGACTTCGGAATGGGATTTCGCAGGATTATAGTCCCTCCAAAGATGAATTAATTGTTAAAATATAAAGACCCATTGGCCAGTCAATTTTGAGGAAAACGCTTTCAAAATTCTAGCTTCCTTTACTGAATGTTTATATATAAATTATTGGTGTGTCAAATCAACAAGTAAATAGCCCAGTCGGGAGCGTGCTAGAGTGGCGACTAGGTGCACGGGTTCGATTCCGGCTGTCTTATTGTTATTATTTTTTTTTTTAAATTTTGTTAAATAAATATTAAAATTAATAAATTTCAAAAATAAATAATTATTTCTAACAATAAATATCGTAAATTAAAATATAATTTTATTTATTTTTTTAATTCGTAACCATTTACTGAATACTTTCTTAATTAGTAGTTTTTTTTTAAACAGGTAAATAATAAAATTACCAAAATCATTTTTAAAATTTGTAGCTCCATTTAACAAAATATACTTTTGCATCATAACTCGAAGATTAACGGAGCAATGAAACTCCTGGCTACAGTAATCGATTGCCCCCAGCGGTGGCTACAAACTTGTCTGAACAATTCTTCGATTAACCTAATAGTTTAGCCATAATAAAAAAAAGACAACCCTAAAAAAAAATTCATCTGTATCTATTACCTATACACTCAATCTGTTGGTAGGCCCGGTTCAAACTGATGCTATAAATACGATTAAAATGGTTCACATAAATAGCACACATAGTCAGTATACGTGTTACATTAACTTAATGACATAAAATTAACAACCGTTTCATAGTAATTCGGTCACCAGAATACAAAAAGTAGGTATATTCTAAGTGATAAAAATTTATGAACCAAAAAATTCCTGAATCGAATTTTTCTAACATTCAAAATTTTCTAATGAGATACAAATTAATTATTTAGTTTTCCAATCAAACAAGACTCTCTAAAATAAAAATGAGGAAAATTATGAAAATATAAACAAAAAATTGGTAATAAGATTAGTATTAGGTTTAGGCCTGTGTAAACTAGGCTTAATTGCAAGTGCTTTAGATATATAGGTGAGCAGTGGTATGAAAGGGACACGTATTGAAAGGGACAATTCAAATTACGCGTTAAATACAAATCCTGCAAACGTATTTATGTTGTGTGGCAGCACCAATGCAGATATGCTTGTTCCTGACTTCAAGCCGTTGTCATTTAAAACATGGTAATGCTGTGCTTGTGAATTTTTTATGTTCCGAGGTAATTTTTTTAAAAATTTTTCGGAACGTTTTCTGACAAACTGTAAGTATTTTTTGAAATGTTTGTAGTTATATACAGTTAGTTATTCTTTCGACTAGAGGAAAACAACAGATCAGATATCTTTTAAATACAATTGTAGATTTAAATGTTAAATTTTTAATTTGGGTATGATATTTATGAAAGGGACAGAGCAAACAGTTATGAAAGGGACTACCTTTAAGACTAGTGATTTTGAATTAGTTTTATTTGAATATCCACATGTCATGTTTTTTCCTTTTTATCGTGTTTTCTTAGTGTCAATAATTAATTTTTTTCAATGATCATTAAAATAATCAAATGAAAAACAATGTTTTTAGTTACTAAAACCAGGTAATTAATAAACATATATTATTGAAATCATTTAATTATTTCCATTATTGAATCAAATTTATTAATATATAAGTTTAGTAAGATGACCTGCGGAACAGTATGAACCGTATGTCTTATGTACGTACGTAAGGTTTCAATTTGGACAACATGAATCATATTTAGTATTGTCCCTTTCATAAATTATCATGTCCCTTTCAATACAGTCTATTGATGAAAGGGACAAAATGCACTTTTTTAAAAACTGAGAAAAATTACAACTAATAACAAAGAAATGTTTATTATTGGATTTTATTCCAAGAGTAAGATAACTGAAGTTTCTAATTCTATGGCTGAAAAGAATTAATAGACATATATACAGATGTGCCCTGACTATTTGGACCCGATTTCGTCGGGTGAGTGATGAAAGAGAGGAGGTAAAGCAACCATACATAACATAGAAAATAATGTCTTACAGAATTGCTTGTACACTTACACTTAAAGTTAATGTATTTTCCAATTACGTTTATAAATATAACTTAAATTACAAAAGGAAAAGGTTAAAAACCACTTTTATTTAACTTATGGGTGTAGTATGTCTTGCGAAAAGTATTTTTCTAACCGAAATTAAGCCTTTTTAATTAATTTGCTTTGTAATCTTATACAGCTATACAGAGCGTGTATGGTTGTTACTATAGTTATAAAATTATGAACAGTTTGAATAGTGAATACAAGTATGAATAACCCCCAACAGCGTACACCAAACATTGTATCTGTGATTACCAATCGGTGGGCCAGCTGTACATATTATCAATAACATATGTATTATCAATAATAAGCTGGAATACTGATTTTGAAGTTAAATCAAATTCTTATTTATTAATTTTTTTATCAAATAATATTATTTTTATGAAATGTTCTTGTCTTTCTCATTTTCGTTTTTAGAATATTTGAACAAAGATTATATTTAACATATTTATCATAAGTTTTTTCAGCTTTTGTTAAATATCTTCAAAAACAGGATAATAAATTGTTTTATTACCCAACCACTTTATACAATTTATTTCTCCGGGGTTTTTTGAAAAATTTTATTACATAGTTTATTGATAACATGATGATAACTGTGTTGGCAAGTGTGTTTCCAACGTATGAAGATTATGAAGAAGAAACAGAAATTTTTTTAACTTTTTTAACTTGAAGATATTTTTGTGGTTTTTGTTTATTTTGTAAATATGATTTTGATGTGCAAATATTTATTTTAATTCGTTTTCAAACCAAACTTTTTTTTAATATTTAATGGATATTAACGTTACTTTATGAAATTGAGTTTATAAAATAATACTTAATATTTTACTATACTGTGTTTTATTAAAGTAAGAATATAAGGAACAGTAAATTAACAAATAAGAGCAATCTATTTTTTTTTTTTCAAATTTCTATTCACAACTGTTTGGTGGTCACCGGAATCTAACTGTGGCAACTATATAAATATAAAAAAAGACAAACTGCAAAAAAAGGATAGATCAAAGTATAGAGATAAGGTATCGGGTCCTTTTAGTCACGGCAGATCTGTACTTGCTCTATTTGAATTTACTTACATAATTCAATAGTTTTCAATATTTCGAGTTGATACGACAATCTTTTCAATAACGTAATTCTGAAACAAAAGAATACGACATTATAACATTTTAAATTTATCTTATTTTGCAAGTAAATGTAGTTGTGTGTTTATCTATTGTTAAATTTTCAAATTTATAGAACTATCCGAGTCGAATATATTCTCTAGAATCCTAGATGAACTGGACATCAGACTTGTTTTAGTCTACGAGACTGGATAAATAATAAAATTAAATAGAACGAAAATAAACATATTAAGTTTTATTGTATAAGGAAAAATAAAAAAAAAAAAAACCTCCTCTTAAACACACAATTTGGTACATCTTTATTTATATTTAATAATCCAATTTTTTCTACATTATTCTGCTTCTTTTAATATACATAAATACTTTTATAATATTTAATAATATAACAGACAAAAAGGCAGACAAACACAACAGTTTGTGAAACGCAAGCAAGCTATTATAAAATTTATCATTATATATACATTTTTTTATAGGCACTAACAAGTTATATATATAATAATATATATGAATCACTGCAAACATTTTCCTATACAACTCATCCCTGTTTTTCAGTATTTATTCTTCCGTTAACTTAAAATATCCTTTTCAGTGCTATTATCTCGTTCCATCCTCCCCCCTCCCTATGGCTTTCACCGTTGAAGCAAAATGAATGGAACAATTAAAAGGGAAAGCAATGGAAAATTTTATAATAAACAATTGTCATTTTTTGTGGTGTTCGTTTTTATTTTTTTTGTTTATATAAATGGAAATGAAATTTTCATTTTTTTTTGTTGCTGTGAAAAAAATTTTTAATATCGCATTAATTTTTCATTTTTGAAAGTGTGTTTTGTTTTTACCTTCCATTAATTTTATAGGTATTAATCCAGTACTAGAAATTATAATTTTACCACCAAAAGAGCAGCATGTTTTGTATAGTTATGACGAAATATTTTGTCATAAAATTAATTATTCCTGTATTGTTAATATTTGATATTTTCTAAACTGCATGGAAAAAGAATGTAAAAAAAATTACTCAACCAATTCATCATAAAATACACTGGTTCACAAAGATATCCTAACAGTTTATGTAAAAATATTTCGATGTATTTTATTATAATATGCATACATTTTATAATACCTTTATCGTTAAAAAATTTTTAATTATTAATTTTCTTTGAGAAGTTAATTATTATTTTATTTATGTGACATGAAAGTTTTTATTAATTTTATTGATTTGATACTTTTGTTAACGAAATTTTTTTTCCTTTATTTAAAAAAAAAATAAAAATAAATAAAAAACTCAGAGTAATTTTTAAGTTACTTTTATTGTACAAATATTGTGACGTTTTTGTATTAATTAAGGCTTGAGAAAGAAGTTGTATGACCTCAGAATGTATGTTGCAGCTAAAATAAATAAAGCCTTTGCAAAAAAAACTAGTGTTTTTTCCAAAAACTTCCTTATCTAAAAATTTGAGTAAAAGAATAGTTTTTTAAAGAAAGCCCTTATTTAAAAATGAACTAAAATATGTATATAAAATAACCTTATCTACGACTATCATGAAATTGCTTGTTTATTGTACAAAATACTATCTAAGTAAGCTACCTTTTACGTACAGCAATATATCCAGCTGTACAAAAAATGGCCTTTTACACGCATGTACATGAAAAATACCAATGCCTACTACACTTTTATTAATTCTTTTATTATATATTATGTATTATACAGTAATATACATATTATACATATTAGAATCTGTACAAAAATTTTACCTAGCAACTGAATGTCTACGTTTGTTTTTAATAAAGTTCAAATACTACATAATTTTAATGTATTGGTATTTGTAGATTTGTACCAAATTTTTATCGTTTATTGTGAATATCATGTTAGTCGTAGATAAAGTATAGTACGTAACTCGGTTGTAAGGCATATAACACACTCGCGCAATTACGCACTCGCCGCTGCGCGGCTCTTGCGTAACATTTTCGCTCGTGTGAAATATGCAGCTTACAACCTCAATCACGTAATATACTATTTGAGTGAAGTTTGAAGCAATGTGCAACATAATTTATCAAATATTGAGGCGTTATTATTAATTATTTTCGTTATGTGACTAGCAACTTTATTCCTTAGTAAGTACCAAACGTAGTTAAACGCCTCAGGCTTTTATAACTTATGTTGCACATTGCTTCAAGCTTCACTCAAAAGTTATTTTATATATTTTAGTTCATTTTAAAATAAAAACATGCTTTAAAAAACTATTTTTTTACTCAAATTTATTTTATACATTTTAGTCCGATCACAATTAATTAAAAAAATAATTAAAGAAGTAATTTTTTACCTATATTTTATTAATCCTATTCAAACATAACTATGGAAACTAAAAACTGCAATGTAAAATCAATGGACAATAGTTGACAGTTCGAATTGTCAAAAAGTTGCACTAAAAATCTAAAAGTTGCTAAGACTAAAAATCAGCAATTCTAGTTTTAAGGGAATATAGGACAAAACTAATTATACAATGTTGAATTGTCATTAATGTTATACACATACGTAAAATTTGAAACCTCTAGCTCAATTAGAAGTTGTTTAAATTTGGTTGCAAAATTTGATCTAAACAAACATATTAACATAGCAAGTTAAATAAAAGCTTTTTAAAAAAAGTTACTTTAACTATTGGATGGCTGTTTTTATTTGCAGCGAGTCTCTATGACTTATGATAGACGTAGCCTGCACGAAATTCTAGTGCAGAAAAAGCGTAGCTAATACAGTTTAGAATCACTTTCGTTTCGTGGTCACTTCTTGACAGCGCCTCTTAATGATCACAACAAGGTCTTTTGTCGTTGTTATTATGAATTATTTATTTTGTTATAGTGTCGAGACTTCGGCAGACATAATTTGTGCATTGACACATCAAAACAACAGTGATCCATGTGCTAATTATTAACTTTGGGATAAATAAAGATTTTAAGCTAAAGATACAGTTTTGTAGTCATTTTAAAGGAAATTATGAGAATAATAAACTGTAATACTTACATAAATTAAATTTCTTTTATTTTATCCTAAGAACTGTGAGAAAATTTGACTAGTTACTACGAAACGCATTACAATTTACCTACTTTAAATTATTCCAACTAATTTTTGAATATAACAATTTGTAAGTTTTATTGTGTTACTTAAAATCGCTCATCAATATTTTCTGGTATAAAAAAAGTCGTCAAGTGCGTGTTTGACACGCATTATTTAGGGCTACTCAGGAATTATGTGTTGTATGTTGTATGAATCATTACATGTTGTATGATTAGTAAGAAACCTGCAAAAAATTTTGATAATTATACCATAGCTACAAGTTAAGGATATTATGGAGGTACTTAAAAATGGTGACAGTCTTATGAAAATTTGTGCGAATAATGGTTTTTCTAAATTTAATCGACTGTGAAAATTTAAATTAGATTCACTACAGCGTTTAAAAGTTATTGCAGGTTTAATTTTTGCTCACTTTTAACATGCAGTCTAATTGAGTTTTCAATAGAAACCGAATATAAACCAGCTTTTAATGCTTAGAAAAAATGGTGATAAGGCTCTTGTTTTTGTTTTAGATGTTAGGAAAAATGCTTATACAACTTTTTTTACCCCCAAATTTACCAAAATAGCCCCTCTAGTAGGTCCGACTCTGGCTTTGTATATATCAGTAGAAAGCTCTCTAAAAATGAAGTGTTGTGTCAATTTAAAATTTTTCTTTATCTGCCGCAGTTTTCAAGTAATCTAGCAAAATTGAAATTTTACCCTAATTTTGAGGGGTAATTTCACTTCTTAAATGGCGACTGTGTCAGATGAAAAAAATCGGGTCCGTTATTTTGGTCGACCCTACGGGTTGTCCCCATTTACTCTTTTCTCGTCTCTTTTGATCCCAATTTTTCATAGAGAAGAAATTATACGATTTTTGTTAATTTTTCAAAAACCACCAATATTTTTAAATTTTTTTGGATACTGCTGATAAAGTGACCATCTTCGCGTAAATTTTTAATATATTAAAGATTAGGTACTCATAAAATAAATACAAAAAAATACGGTGTGAAGTCTGAATGCGTACCTATTCATCCTTGTCTACGGTAGCACATTTTTTATTGACATAAATATTAGAAACGCAGGAAAAGAGACCAGGAATCAACATAGAAGTGGATTATGGTACGATATATTTTCTGAAAAAAGTGCTTAGGACCAAAGTTATAGAATTCAAAGTGATGCACTTGATGATGACTTTGAAGTTGACCTTGAGGTCAATTTCCAAAGTCATTTGAAAATCATTTAATATTTTTCAAAAGGAGTAGCTTACTTTTCACCCCTAAATGGTTCAAAGTATATTCGAACGAATTTCACATGCAAGATAGAAAATAAGTGATCAAGAAGTAATTTTGAAAAATACTTGCTCAATCGCAATCGGAAAAATAATAGTTAATCATATGTTCAATTGAATTCCTAATATGATAACTATAGAGTAGCAATAAAAATTTTAAAAAATTTTGAAAATTTATAATATAACATAAAGTTAATGTTTAACTTACAATTAGAGTGATATTAAATCTTTTCTTAACTTTACTTCTAAAATTACTTACAAAAATGTTTTCTTCTAATTTTTTCTATAAATCAACTTTGAAGATAGATTGAGTCAATACATGAAATTACTGCTTATAGGTACAGGATATGGTCAAACTTCGGCAATGGCTAATCATTTTCAACTGACCTTGAAAATCGATTTCAGGGTCACTATCAAGTGCATCGCTTCAAATTTTACAAATTTCGTACTCAGCCCTTTTTTCAGAAAATATGTCGTTTCAAAAATATCTAGCTATAACTGTTTTCATCTACAGAGGTTGAATGGTGTTTTCTACCCCTAAAAAGCGTATTTAGCCGAAATAAAAAAACACGTATTTAATATTTTTCGCTGTTTAATAAGTATGTTAAGTTTCATTCAAATTGGCAAGTATTAGTTGGGTAGTGTTATTTGTCAGAATGTTTTGCCGATCTAGTTTTTTCAATATTTCTTTGCTCGTTTTCAGAATTTGTATTTTAATTTCTACGGACAAATAACTCATTCTTTTCTTCGATTTGAGTAACTTTTATTTGCTGATGTTGACCATTAATTGATCGAAACATATCAAATATTTTTCAATGATTTTTTTAGCGAATGTCGAAAATTTTGAAAATTTTTTCACCGTTAGTAAGTTAAAGTATTTGAATTCATTAAGTAATTAAATGATGTCCACAAGAACCTTACGGACTACCATAAGTTATATGAGATCCCTAGGACCCGTTTTTTACTGTTAGGATAAACTTTTTACTAAAATTATTTTAGATGAATAAAGGTTATGTTGTATGATTTCCGCCAGGGTTTACTGTTCCCATTATTGTAAAAAATAAACTAACCGACCGATTTTGAAAATTTTTTCACTGTTAGAGAACTAAATTATTTTAGATGGATACAACTATGCTGCACAAAGTCCGTTCGGGTTCTTGGGTCCCAAAAATATCAAAACTAATTACCCAGCCGATTTTAAAAAATCTTTTACTCTTAGAAAGCTAAACTATTTTAAATAGGTACAGTTCTTAGATGAGATCCGCCAGTCCCTAAAATTTGGAAATTCGCTATGTTATGCAGATGCTGCGACAGGGGTATTTAATCTGACAAACACAAAAATATTGCAGATCCATGGTAACGCGATTTAAAAATGAAATATTATTGATCAAAAAGTGTCAGAGATCACATTGATCCTGAGAAAAATTTCTCACCATACTTGCCCCACGTTCGATAAATCTGTTTCCAGCCTGTATATGTAACCGTGTATGTATGTAAAGCAGCAAACACTCTCGGAAACCGCGTAATGTTATAAAAATTTTCTTTAACTTGCGCCTTTTCGACGTCAGTTGTTGGAAATTTAATGAATTCTTCACGCAACAAAGCAATTTTGTGTGACACTAATTTCACTACTTTGCTAGTAGTAGCTTTGAAAACTTCTCCTTAAAAAAAACATTATTTCTGAAGATAATGTACTATTCCTAAAAAAAAGATACATTACTGCTTAGTTGAAATACTTATTATTTAAAAAACAGCATACCAGTTCGTTTTGTGTTGTATTCGTGGGCGAATTTTTTCCAAAATAAAAATTCCTTTCGCATTCGAAATTTTGTGTAAAAATTCAAATCGTCGCAAATATTAAAATGATTTGGATGAAAACATATTGTTTTTTTTTTACATAAACGTTAAGTCATACAAATAGGTTATGTTATAAGAATCTTTTGACAAAAAAAAAAATAATTTATTTTAAAAAGATTATAAAGGTACGGACACACGACACGCTTTTGGTATAGAAGTTTTTTTTTTACAAAAGGACAGAAAAGTTGATTTAAGATACTACCAACAAGGTAATCCTAAATTGTGAGACGCATCCAAAAGATAATACAGAGATAATATTATATTACAACTCTAAGAAAAAAGTAAACGCAATAAAATTTTACAAGTTGGATTTACACTATAGCAAAAAATGAAATAAATTATTTTCAGTACGAAACTGCCGTCTTGCAGCAACATTTATAAAAATATTAGTTTTCAATTCAAAATAGAATATGGCAATACAAAATACGATTTAGAAATGTTAAATTATAATCTAAATCAGGTGTTGTGTGAAATGTCTGACACTATTCTATTCGCCGTGTGTGACACTACTGTGTAAACAACCTCAAATATTTGCTAGAGAAGTCTAGCAACTCGAGTGTATACAACTGTTCTAGCCTGATCTAGACTGCAAATTTAAGCCGCTGCTACACGATGCTACGAACACCTTCCAACATTCGACGTTGGATGGTTCATAGCATCGTGTAGCCGTTGTTCGAACCTACGAGTGTCCAATGTCGAGCGTCAAACGTTCGCATTTGGTCGTGTCCCGTTCGATGTCGGTATTTTTGCACCGAGTCAAAGGGGTGCTTCGAACATTTGAAGGTCAATGTTGGTTCGTTGGTTGGTTCGACTCAGCAGCTGCACGCTCGTTCATGTGAAGAGAGACAACATCAGTGTATAACATTAGAGATAACATCAGACAGATAACATCGTCCACTGAGTACCAACACATCATCATTCGTATTGGATCAAACATTCGATTCACCGTGTAGCAGATACATTCGTCGCACCAACTATCGAACTTAACTGCCTCAAACGTTCGATCGAATGTTGGAAGGAACGTTCGTAGCATCGTGTAGAACCCGCTTTACTTGAACGTGTAAACCAACGGGCCAAACTACTATATGATAGTTAGTATTCCGACTGTAGCAGAAAGGTGACGTAAAATCTCCTCCACTTCGCATCACTATGCTGTGTAAGTACAAACTGTTTGTAGTGGTTTAGGCTTGATGTTTGCTTCTGTGTGAGTATTTACACACACAATTACAAAACACGTATTATCGGACAGAGCAACGTGCAGGTCAAGTAACAATGGTCTTACAATACATAACAATCGTAGTGGATTCGATGACCGACACCGACTGACTAAATGCCTTAAGCTGTGACAGACCAACAAATGACTCCAAGCGAACTAAACTTTTTTGATATTAGTTTGCTTCTAGTGTTCTATAGTGTAAACATTGCACACAATAATGCTAATTTAGATGTCTCGTGTATCCGTAGCTTTATGTACATATGTTGTAGGTACCTATCATGTATTATATACTGTGTGATACAAGGGGACAAACTAGATTGGCTTTGCCTCTGTTCCACTTGTAATGAGTTTGTGACGTAGTCTGTTTGTGTACATACACACTGTTTGCAGTGTATTAGTTTGGTTTTTTGTAGTAGTATGTGTATACACACATACAATCACATCACACGTATTACCAGAGAGAGCTGTTCAACGTGCTCAACTAACAATGGGTATATTGTTAATATAATGGTGTGTTGACTCGACGACGACTACTGACGGACTAATGTCTTAAGCTGTGACTGGCTTACAAATGACTCCAAGCGAATTTCACTTTTTTTATGTTAGTTGGCTTCTAGTGTTCTATGGTGTGACACTTTCAAAATAGAGTATACTCACTATATATATAGGTAGCATGTGTAAATTACGTATGTATATTTTGAGTAAAATTCAAAACGTCAAATGTCAAAAACTAATATATTTAAATAGCAATTAAATTGAATTTGAATGAATTTAAAAAATATTGTTAAAGTTTGCATTTTTTTGATAGTAATTTACTGTTAATATGTAGGTAATATTAAAATCATTTAGGTAATTTAATATGTAGGTAATATTAAAATCATTTAAATATCCATAAACGACACAGTAATAATCATGTACCTAATAGTATAGGCGTCAATTATATTTTTTTTATTTATACCTTACTGCTAACAAGAAAGATTAAAAAAAATTTAGCAATTAAGAAAAAAATCTAATTAATTTCTAATTCTATACGTTCGATTATTAAACAATTAGCAGTTAGGTCCAAAATTAATGTCTTAAATTTTTTATTTTTGTAATTAAGAAAAATATCCCCTTTACTCCAAAAAGTTGGGGAGCTGAGTTCAGCAAACAGAAATGCAAGTTGGTCACACATTAGAATAGTATTTTTGTGAAACGATAAGGCTTACTCAGAGGTTATGGCCTCTGAGTAGCCTAAAAAAAAACGGAAAAAGAGGAAACGTTTAACATTATAACATTGATTATTAATAAATTGTCATCAATATTTTAATATGTACTAAACTTTTATACTGGAAACTTTTAGGTTCAATCACTGATTAAATAAAAATCAATTCTTCAAAGTTTTGATATTACCCACTTGGCTCAAGCATTCCCATGAGTCGAACCACTCAAATTAAAAACAAATATTATTAACAAATTATTTAACATAAATAAAAAAGAAAGAAATGGAGCCATGTCCTACTGACTCAATTTCCTCGATAAATTATTTACAAGACCTCAATTTCCTTAATTTCAATTATGATCGTTTTAATAATTATCTGGTTATTGAACTCAGATGACATGAATGTATTATAAATATTTCCGTAAATTTTCTTATTGCCTTTTTCTTATTGATTTTTTAACCATCTTCTTTGCGATGGAAACATATTTGAAATAGTTGATTCCAACAGTAATATGTCTTGGCACATTCTAAGTATAGAAAATTTGGGAAGATATATTTTCTGTATCAATTTTTTCATTCTTTTTTACATTTCATTTGCTTTATATTTAAAAATAAACGAAAAATCTTTGAAATAAAAAAAAATTTTATTTGCTGATGGCAGAATTTTTTTTTCTTAATTAAAAAAATGTCAAATTTTTTAAAACTGTGCCTTATTTATTGTTTGTTTTGTCAAAGTTTTTTTTTCTTAAACCATTGTTTCCATCCTTTCTTGGTTTATTGTTTAAATGAAAATAAATATTTAAGAAGATTTGGGTGGTACAATCAATATGAAAAGTTTGGGATCACGTTCAAAAATTTTTAATTTCAAAATACACAAAATTACATGTAGTTAAAAAGTTGAAACTACATAATTTTTGAGAAGTATTACCGATAAATAAAATGTTTTGCTAAAAATTGAACAACAAGATTTTAATTTTTGTATTTCTTGGTTAATAAATTACTTTAGTGTTACTGAACAGTCACTGAACCACTTCAGTGTCTGTTTTTCATCTGTGAAATCTGTGATTTTCGTTGACTATACGACGTACAAATTTTAAATTTTGCACAGAAATAGTGTGACGTGGCCCAATTATGTAGGGTGAATGCGGGAGAATTGCCGCACATTTTGAAAACACTTGATAATTCTTTAAGCATGCATTTAATTGATTTGAAATTTAGTACATAGTAAATGTGGTTAATAGTAAATGTAGGTTAATGTAAAGTAGGAAAAATTTGATTTTAATTTTAAGACTAACATCAGTTGGTAAATATTATAAAAAAAAAACTTGATTAGAGGCAGTCGAATGTGATGCCAAAAGTAAACTTATGAAAATTTATTTTTGTACATATTTTTGTAAACGTTTTCTCCAAAATATTTTTCACGAGAGTAACCCACCACTTTGTCCATACATATTTTTCAAAATTTTCAATAATGTCTACCATCACATTCTGTTTTATATTAAATTCATGTTTAAAAACATAACTATGTAATAGTACGGTACACTAATTCCGCAAGTACGGTTTACACTTGACTGATTTTTTTATTTAGTTTGATTAAATTTAATTATAATAATTATATAAATATAGAGAAAAAATTGTTATTGCATTTGGTGTCCTTCAATGGAAATTTTAATTGAAATTTCCTTGCTATTACCAGGCACTAGATCAACTATGCTATGCATCTATGAATATTCTACATGTTAATGAAATTATTCAAACTAAAACGTCCCGCTTCCCTCACCCCGTGTGATTACTTTATTTTGTGTCCGCGAAAAATATTTCTAGGCCACGCCATGTGTTTCGACGAATATCGTCCATTTTCCGGGTATGATAGAAAAAGTATTATTATAACCTTTTGTTTATGTCTGCAGTTAAAATCAAAATATTTATTATTTTTATTAATGAAAATGTTTTTAAAGTGACCTCAGGGAAAATAAATACACACTTGTGTCAATAGAACGCGTTTTACACTTTACAATAAAAATAAGTGCATAATTTAATATCTACTTTGTACAGACAAGCACAACATTGACGTCATAATAATGTACGCATATACTATAGAGATATATTTTTGGTTAATGGGAAAATATTGGGTTCAGTAAAATAAAAGGGTATCCTCACCGCAGGTGGCCTATATTTCAAAAGTAATATTTTTCAAATATAATAATTCAATAGTTAGTTTTAGGGTTCCGAAGCAAAAATTTCGGAAACCCTATAATTTTATGTTTTGCCTGCCTCTCTTATGTCGGTTCGTCCGTCTGTCACACCATAATACATGCTACATCTTTCGGCCTATGAATATGGAATTTTCTATGATCATGCTACAAATTTTTAAAATTTATTTTCTTAATTTGTTGAGGCGCTTTTCCGGATTGGAAAGTAGGGATGACAATTTTCCACAATTTTTCATTTTTAAGCTCCGTTTGCGAAATATCGAGCTTTGAAAATTCGATTTCTTGTAACATCCCCTTCTCTCTCGAGACATTTTTACCATGGGTCCAAGAAATTGAAAAAAAATATCAATACTAGCAATTGCTAAGAAGATTCAATTGAAATTTATACCGGCTAAGTTGTGTCGGTAGCGTTCAGAGATATAACCAAATTTTCGCCAGTTATGTAAAGAAAAATGAAATGGGAGAATGATTTCCAGTAGATTAAATTCTTCAAAAGTTTTGGTCTTAGAAAACATCCCTTAGAAAATGAAAACTAGTTCATTTAAAAAAAACGTGGACAGGGCTGGCGAGAGGATGGGGCAATTGCTCAGGGGCCCGGGTCCAAAAAGGGGCCCGCTGTCTCGATTAGCAGGCCGGAGAAAGTGAGACGACCTTTTTTTGGCTCATCAATTGTATTTTTGGGAAAAAATGTCTGTAAATTTTTTAGTCTGGAAGCCCGTCATTTCTCTCGCCGGCCTTGAATATGGAAAATGAAAAAAAATTTCTTTCATAATATAAACCACCTGAGGTGAGGGTATCTTTTTAATATACTGTATGTATTACAGACACGTATGCATGTTAATTGGGGCACAATATTTTCCCACTAACTATATTAATTTTCTTTGTCGATTATGCACAAACAATCTAAAAATGATGTTTCAAAAGAACAATAAATGGAAAAAAGTTTTAAAGATGTTTCTAGCTTTTTTTGAGGCGCCCTTAAGCGATCCAAGCATTTGAAACAGCTGTCGAAATGAAGGTAAAAACGTCAGTAACCGTCTTCTAAACTGGTGGCAACATAATCCAAGAAATTTTTTTGGTAATCGAAGTACCTACGATTTTTATGAATGATAAACGATTAAAGTTTTACAAAACCATTTAAGGGGGGGTTTACTCGAGAGTCCTTAAAAATTATGTATTTCTGGAATTTTTTTCTCAAGAATAACGGAAGTAAATATCAATTTCAAATTCTGTACACATATTTATTAAGTATTAAACTATACAAAAAAAAATATTTTTAAAGGAAAAATATAAAAAAGTGTCCATTTTAGAGATAGTGCAGTGTGACGATCCGAAAATCCAATGCCTTGTTGGTGGACATCCTAGCGCCGGTAATAAACCACTGAAATCCAAAAACAAAAAAGATTTATAAAATATATGAAGAGTACCTACTAGCACCTCTATCTATAATATCAATAAATTGCTGGAAGAAAAAAAAATGGCGGATGTTTGAACTTTTGATTACGATTTTTGTCTTATTTTTCGCTCTTTAAAGTAAATTTAAAAATAAAAAAAATATTGAAAGTGTATCGAACTTAGGTAGAGATGCCGAAAAATTGAATTATCTTTAAAATAAAAAATTTAAAAAAAAAAGGATCCATCGAATAGTTTTTGAGTTATCGTGTCCACCAGTTCCAAAAATGTAGTTCCGAGATATTATAAAATATATATAAAGAAACGTATTTTCAAAATTTTATATTTAATACTCATTATTGCGTGAACTACGTTTTTTGAATTTTTTTTTATAGAAAGCTGGATTTGGTTAATGTGCAAGAATCTTGTTTTTAAATTATTTTCAGTAAAATAACTTTGGGAACATATTCTACACATAATTTGCTATCAATTTCGGTAAAAAAATCGATTTTTTTTAACGACTCTCAAGTAAACCTCCCCTTAAATTACTTTCAGCAAAATCACTTTGGGAACATATTCTACACATAATTAGCTACCAATTTCTGCAAAAAAATCGATTTTTTTTAACGACTCTCAAGTAAACCCCCCCTTAAGATCAAATTTTTATCAAAATATAAAAAAATTAAATTAAAATTGTTATCAAATTAACGTCAATTAACGCCTATTTATCAGCAGGTTTCCAACAATTTTATGACGAGTAAATCTGATTGTTTATTAGATTTAATATTATAAGCCTTTTCTGTAAGATTAGATTTAATAACTGTTTTATTACAGGAATATTGTGGTTAACACGAGATATTTTAACGAGCGCGTAAAGTAATTATCGTGGGCCATAAAGTTAATTGTATTACTATATAATAATCTAATAAGGATTTTAGGTCTACCATACGAAATTTTAATACACGTTGTATAAGAATGAATTTATGGTTATCTGCGTATATCTATGAATTTTACACACAGACAAGAATTTCATCAATTCGACGGGCCAATCGGCAAACATGAGACCAAAACTGTTTTGGAAGTTTTAACATGTACCCTAAAATTTTCATTTTTCACTTTGGAAGGGAACATTTTTTTTCATATTTCGAAACTGATCACTGTTTACATTCGTACTGACGTTTCTTTGAATCCTTTTCGAATTCAAGGGAGAGGAACCCGACTAGAAATTTTAATAAGGTCCAGACAAGGACCTTATCAGGCGTGCCTAACCTTCTGATGAGGTCCAGATCAGGATTACCGTATGAGGTCCTTATCAGGTTTGTCACGCAAAACAGTCATTGAGTCCTTACCATGATTACCTTATCAGGTCCTCATCAGGACTACCATATCAGATCCTGATCAGAATAACCTTATCAGATCCTAATTAGGAAAACCTTATTGAATCCTAATCAGGCTGTGCTCATCGGGTAAGCTCAATGTTAAATTATACATACAGTATTAATACTTCAATGTAAAATGAGTTCAATGTTAAATGTAACATTTCGTGTTTGTGTTAAATGAAAATATTAACACAAATTTCGATTTAACAGAAACAAAATGTTAATCTGTTTTGAACAGCAAGGAAGTAACACAAGATCTGTGTACCTACAGCAAAAGAATGCTATAACTACAAGTATCTTACTTACGTTGGAATATTAAACCGTGACCTTATGGTCAATTAGAACATATTAAGCGGCTTCTACACGATGCTACGAACGTTCCTTCCAACATTCGATCGAACGTTTGAGGCAATTAAGTTCGATAGTTGGTGCGACGAATGTATCTGCTACACGGTGAGTCGAATGTTTGATCCAATACGAATGATGACGTGTTGGTACTCAGTGGGCGACGATGTCATCTGTCTGATGTTATCTCTAATGTTATACACTGATGTTGTCTCTCTTGTATAATGTGTTGGGACAAACGTGACGAAGATGTTATCTGTCTGATGTTATCTCTAATGTTATACACTGATGTTGTCTCTCTTCACATGAACGAGTCGTGCGCAACCAACGAACACAACCAACATTGACCTTCAAACGTTCGAAGCATCCCTTTGACTCGGTGCAAGAATACCGACATCGAACGGGACACGACCAAATGCGAATGTTTGACGCTCGACATTGGACACTCGTAGGTTCGAACAACGGCTACACGATGCTATGAACCATCCAACGTCGAATGTTGGAAGGTGTTCGTAGCATCGTGTAGCAGCGGCATTACAAAAATAACTGAATGAACATTTAACAAAAATCGATTATTCATTAAAATTTAAACAACAATTTTCAAATATATTTTATATTTATAAATAATCTTTTAATTTCTATTTTCAATATGCAAATATAATTGCATTGCATACACATACATATGTATATGTATATACTTATAATAAAATATTTGTTTATAAAATTTCAAAATAAATTTTCATCTAGGTACTTACATTATGTCAGCTAATATTTATTGTTGCGAAGAGTTTATAAAACTTTTAAACAACTATTTTGTAATAATTTATGAATTACAATTTAATGATTTATTCAAAATTTAAATATGTAATACACTTGAAAAACTTATAATAACTTGAACAGTGCAATGGAAAGAATTTGCAATGAGTTATAGTACGAGTAGAAGTGCACTACATTAGAAAATAAATAATAAATTTGTATTATAAAGTTATGGAGTATTAATTTGTTAGCATATATATGTATAAATAATAAATAAAACACAATATTATGGATTTTAAATATACTTTTTCGAAAAATATAATTTTAAGGTGGATGCTTAAGACATTACATCACTTTGGGGTAACATTTTTTACCTTTTTTATTGGTTTAAATGACGTACAGTCGAGTCGCGTTATGAACGCTTACACAGGGGTGTAGGGGAATAAACTTCTACGTATTATCGTACCCTCACTTCTGCTCAGCGGTCGACTGCCCTGAGTTACACCTTCCCCTAATTTTCACGTGTACGAGTGTATACATTCTTTTTCAAATCACGTTGAGTCCGCTTGATTAATTTGATTTATGTAATTCGTTTCATCCATAGTACGGTCTCATATCAAGAGACAGAAATCATTTTTGTTCTTCTAGCTACGGAGGGGGATGGTCTTTATTGGAAAAATAAGTCGACGGACTCATAACAAGAGGAGTGATAACGCGACTCGACTGTACTAGCATCTCCAAAATGATATTTAACAGGAATTATAACTGTGGAAAAATTTTAATAATCATTTTGAATACAGATTTCTGAAACGATATTTTGGAATCTCTCAGCTTAATCGATAACCTTTTTATATTATTTCTTTTCATTACTTTTTTTCGTTACTTTTGCTCAGAGTTGTGCGTGTAATTTACTTCGGGTAAATTACACAGTTTTTTACAGGTAAAAAACTTTGTAATTTACACATACTTGTTTTGATAAAAAAACTGTAAAAAATGTAAAAAACTAAATTTTTTAAATTTACTAGATATGTAAGCGTTACTGATGGTATTCCATATTTGCTGTTGAAGTATTTGCTATATTTGCAAAGTAAAACTTAATAATTAAGTAATTTGAAAATTAAAAATATAAATGAGGACAAACAGGAAAAAGAAAGGTTAGTTTTGATAGAATAGTTTGTTTAAGAATTCAATACTTATTAAAAAGATTTTTATTTATTCATTAAAATTTTATTAAAGGTATCAATCACCTTCATCATCATTATCATCAGTGATTTTATTGTTATTATAATTTAAAGAGAGATAAATATGTAGTACCTAGTTTTCTTAATCTGTAAAACTCTGTTAATTTGGAAATTTAAAGCTTTGTAGTCAGTTGTGGATGGCCTTCCACCAGCAGAAAATCATTTTTTGTCGACATTTTGTTTACACGTTTTTTCATGTGAACTTATAAACCAGTAATAACCGTCAAAATAAGTTGTTTGTCAGTGAAATGACAAATGATTTAAGTATTTTACATTTTTTACAATTTTCTACAATTTTTTACGGTTTTTTACAGTTTTTTACAATTTTTTACATAAAAATGTAAAAAACTGTTTTTTACATCACATAGCACAACTCTGCTTTTGCTCTATTTCCATAAATAACTGCAAAATGATAGGTAGAAATATACAAAACGATAAACATGTTTTGAAGCTTTACAAGGGTTTTCTCAAAACCATACGTTTTCAAAACGGTGGACCAGATAAATCCATCAAGTCTAATTCGTTTGACTTGAAATTTTATCTGTAGCTTTACAGATAGATTATCTACGGCGGTAGATGAGACTTTTAAAATTGGCTAACAGATATATTTTTTATAAACAAACTTTCTGGTTGCTATTTGAAAATTTTTATGCTACCCACCATGAACCTCTTTGAAAAAAAGCGTCTGTGTTCGGCCGGCTTCCGCGCCGACATTTTGTTTTGCAATTGGAAATTTTTTTTTGTGTACTCCAGGATCACATATAAGTTAACGCAGTTTGAAAAATTTTATATAGATTGCATTATTCATTCTCGAATAATCCCTCTCTCGAAATAAGTTCTCGAATAAAACCTTTTCTGACAATCCAAAATGATGTAATAAGGCTTTAATTAATTAATAATTATTGCTTGTTCTTGAACTGATGACATTCGATGGGGCCTGTGGCTGTCAAGGCCTACTTTAAAGTTATGATAGTGTAAGTGTCTGCGATTCAAAATTTAGAAAATATGTATTGTTTTGATTTAGCTGAAATACAAAATGTTAGGCACATTTCTATTCATAAGTACTCATAAAAGTCATAATCATAAATCATACTAAAACACAGTTAATTTACATTTAAAAAATAAAATGAAAGAAAATCAAAGAAAGATAATTTATTTCCGAAATAGATCACTTCTTTGTCATCTTTGTCAATTTCTGATTTATTAAAATTAATTTACTGGCAACAAAAATACAAGTGACAATATATTTTATATTATTGATTATTGATACAAATAGATAGAATATTTTATTATGTAGTTTACTTATTGATAAAAACTTTTTTATTATAGTAAAATAGCCTTGAACAAGAACAAGTATATTATGTAAAAGGGAGTAAATTAAAATAAGAACAACTCATTTTTAGCGTTTCGTAGTAAACACACACAGAAATGCTTGTGAATTCGTTAAAAAGGTCAGAGTAAACGATCTAACAAGGAGAGGGCACGACCTGGGAAATTGACTTCGGGATGGGATTTCGCAGGATTATATTCCCTCGGAAGATTAATCAATTGTGAAAGTATAGAAACCCATTGGCCAGCCAATTTTGAGAATAAAAGCTTTCATAATTCTAGCTTCATTTACTGAATCTTTATATATGATATATTTGTGTGTCAACTCAAGGGTTAAGATAGCTCAGTCGGTAGCGTATAAGAGTGGCGATTAGAGTGCACCGGTTCAATTCCGACCTACTGCAAGTAAATTATTATTATTGTTAATTAAATATTAAAATTAATAAATTTCAAACATAAATAATTATTTCTAACAATAAATATCATAAGTTAAAATATAATTGTAATTTTTTTTTAATTCGTAATTATTTATTTTTGAAATTTTGTAATTATTTATTTTTGAAATTTATTAATTTTAATATTAATAATTTATTTGCAGTCAGTCGGAATCGAACCCGTGCACTCTAGTCGCCAGTCTAATACGCTACCGACTGAGCTACCTTAACCCTTGACTTGACATACAAATATCTCATATATAAATATTCAGTAAATGAAGTTAGAATTTTGAAAACATTTTTCTCAAAATTGGCTGGCCAATGGGTTTTTATATTTTCACAATTGATTAATCTTCAGAGGGACTATAATCCTCCGAAATCCCATCCCAAAGTCAATTTCCCAGGTCGTGCCCTCTCCTTGTAAGTCGTATGTTACGCAATTTAAAAAAAGTCAGGCAGAGAGATATTTTTTATTTAAACATAACATTACATTGACAGTATCTATAAGAAAAGACTTGTGCCACTGTTTATTATAACGTTATAATATGATTTTTAGTTTAAAACGCGGTCACCAAGATGTCATAGATAGTAGAACTGGTATATAGACAGCAGCGCTGACCGCGTTGTACGATTGATAAATTGTTGTGGTACTGGATCATTAGATTTGAAATTAAACATACTGATTTATAATAATATTGAAATGTGTTATCAGTGGCGGATTTACCAGCAGGCTGAGTAGGCTGGAGCCTAGGGCGACAGATTTTAGGGGCGGCATATTTGGGCAAAAAGGGCCGCAAAATTAGAATTTGAAGTTTTTTCTTTGGCTCGTCAACTATACGTTTTTTAAGAAGGGCGGCAGATTTCCGGCAAAAAGGGCAGCGAAAATTTTTTTCTTTTTAGGGGCGGCATTTTTTACTGAGCCTAGAGCGGCACTTAGGGTAAATTCGCTACTGTGTGTAATCATCATTTTTACAAATAACTCATTAGAACAATATTTAAAACTTTTAAAAACTTTTAAAATTATTTTCGTATATAAATAATACATAACTCCTACAGAAACCACTTAAAAGTAAATTGTGTATAAAAACATTATGGTGTTACTTTTTTTGACAATTTTAATTGGCTCTTTCTTTTTTGTCCCAATTCAATTTTTAACGAAACCTTAAAAAAAGGCATCAGAGTGAAATATGTTGTAAAAAATTGAACACAAATATCTAATGTCTTCCACTGTTTTATTTTTTTATTGAATTTTCCATTTCTATTTTATTTTTTTAGTTAACTTTTTATAGAAACGGGTTTTTAATTTTTTTTTACCATAAAATAATTATTTTAAGCACAAAACAATACTTTTTGTAAAAAAATAAAATTTTGTCCCTCTGGTTATCTATTTTTTAGGTGAACGATTAGATTCTCGAAAATATTACCAAAACTCAAGTGCGTGTCGTACTACACAAAATTGACACTACGAAACGCTGGCGCAATTTGTGCCTAACACGCACTCGGCAATTTTTTTTCATTTACATTATTTATATCACTAGTGTTGTGTATGTTCGGTGGATGCTTTTATTTTGTATTTAATTTATTCCAAGACACGCACATTCATTCATGAAAATGGAAATTAATTTACGATTTATTGTGTCACGACACCAGGCAGTCAGGACGCACGACACACTGTGTGTGACATGCGAAATTTCACGCAATTTTTTTTTTTTGCGTTAAATAAAAATGAATTAAATTTTTTTCTCAAGATCTTTCAAGAATTGGAAGAAAATTTGTGAGCCTATCGGGAAATATATTTTCCGTTTTCAAGTGTGTGCGTTCATTTTAAATATATTTAAATTAAAGTACATTAATGTCGGGTGGAAAAAATTTACAGCCAGTTGAAAAAGATTAATGAGAAAAATGTGTTGTACTTTCGCAAGGGAAATTTTTATGTATATACAGTTTGAAATGTTTTGAATTGTATTTTGGATGGATGGAGGGAATGAATTTGTAAATATTTTTTAATGCGGAAGCTTTTAAATGAAAGGACTTGATAGAGGCGGGTTTAATAATGATTTTTAGTGCGCGGTGACCATAAAATGCAATTAAAGGAAAGAACAGTTTCCAGTACCAATGATATAATTTCACATATTTTTGTGTCTTGAACTGAAAGAATAAGAAGAACTGGATAGTGGGTATGTTAACGCGCAAAACACTATGTTTTTTGCTCATTACTAATATTAATATTCTAAATAGTAACTATCGAAATAACAGTCGCACTTCCAAGACCTGTAACAATTTTATACTGTTCGGTTTTTGTACAATACTTGAAAATCGTAATGTCTCATTTAAGGGGAGGTTTACTTAAGCGTCGTTAAAAAAAATCGATTTTTTTTGCAGAAATTGGTAGCTAACTATGTGTAGAATATGTTTCCAAAGTGATTTTGCTGAAAATAATTTTAAAAAAAAGATTTTTTCACATTAACCGAATCCAGCTTTCTATAAAAAAAAACAACTCAAAAAACGTAGTTCACGCAATAATGAGTATTAAATAAAAAAAATTTTGAAAATACGTTTCTTTATATATATTTTATAATATCTCGGAACCACATTTTTGTAATTGGTTGACACGATAACTCAAAAACTATTCGATGGTTTCTTTTGTTTTAATTTTTTATTTTAAAGATAATTTAATTCTTCGGCACCTATGCCTAAGTCCGATACAGTTTCAATATTTTTTTTATTTTTTTATTTTACTTTAAAGGGCGGAAAATAAGACAAAACTCGTAATCAAAAGTTCACACATCCGCCATTTTTTTTTTCTTTCAGCAATTTATTGATATTATAGGTATAGGTGCCGGTACTCTTTATATATTTTATAAATCTTTTTTGTTTTTGGATTTCAGTGGTTTATTACCGGCGCTATGATGTCAACCAACAAGGCATTGGATTTTCGGATTGTCACACTGCACTATCTATAAAATGGACAATTTCTTATATTTTTTGTTGAAATTTTTTTTTGTATAGTTTAATACTTAATAAATATGTGTACAGAATTTGAAATTGATATTTACTTCCGTTCTTGAGAAAAAAATTCCAGAAAAATACATAATTTTTAAGGACTCTCAAGTAAACCCCCCCCTTAAGATGAATGATGTATTTTGTTGTATATGAACTTTTTAATCATGTATATATAATTGTTGTTCAGTTTATTTGTATTTTGTTTGATTTTCCTCCTTTTTCTCTGTGGCACAATTTAAATTTCCGGTTCATTACTGTTTGTTATCAAACAATTGACAATGTCACAGTCTGTACTTTTTGTATGTATTCATATATTTTTGTAAACTATTATTTATCAACAAAAATATATCTATAGTTGTAAAGGATATAAATGTTTATATACAGTAATGTACAAAATAATTGAGACGACTAATAACTGAAAAATATTGAATCAATTTTTACGGACAATGTTATCGTTTGTTGGACAAGTCTGTACACTGTCTGATAACAGACGATGTAGCACGTATGTTCGCCGGACAAAAAAATCGATAGCAAAAATTATCTGAGAAAAGTTTTGTCATTTTTTGTTGTTTTTTGTCCCTTTCTTACTCTTCCTACCTTTTCTAGTTTTTTCGTCCATTGGTTTTTTTTTATAACCTCTCGAAAAAAGAGAATATAAATCACAGTTTTGTCGGACTTTCTATTTTATTGTTAAAAGTTTTAATGCAAATCGAAAAACTGGATAAAATATTTATTAAACTAGAAGAGATCTTATATTTCTGTTTTCTTTTCAAAAATATGGAACAATATTTTAGGTTACAGATAAGAAGATACGGAAATGACTTCTCAAACGTCCTTTCACAATAAAGTGAAAGACGTATTCTGGCGCAGACTATCTGGTTTTTGTAAAAGTAATAAAATAAAACTAAAGTTAAATTTACATGATGTAAAAGAAAAGTTGACCAAATCGTATAGTAAGAGATAATGTCACCCAGTGTACATAAACTAACATATAATCAATCATCTTTTTAAGCTTATTTAAAAGAAATAAAAAGTTTTGTTAATAACACATGGAAGTATAAGTCTTACTGAATCAAAAAAAAAAAAAAAAAAAATTATGGCATAGGTTGTTCACTGTAACAGCACGATTTTTGCGTTCGCTTCAACAGTACCCGCTATAAAAGCACATAATCGTTTGTCATTAGTCGTTTGATGTTGGGTGTTAAAGTTTAATTACTTATACAGGTACAATTAGACATGTTGATATATTCTACGCTGAAATAATTTTATAATTTAATACTACACAGTGAAAAAATTTGTGTTCTGCGTAAAAAAAAAACTAGTGGTAAAAATTTTTGGGTTAAATAAGTAACTCAACCCTGTGTTAATGTAACATTTAGTGTTTGTGTTAAATGAAAATATTAACAATAATTTTGATTTAACAGAATTAAAATGTTAATCTGTTTTGAACAACACAAAAATAACATGTTTGTGTAAAATGTGAAAGAATGTCATAAATACACCTATTTGTGTATTTACAACACCAATAAACTGGTTTCGCTAGCATCTATTGCTTTAGTTATAAGAGCGGCGGTAGTGGTAACTGATACCATCGGTCCTATCGGTATAGCATCATTGCCATAATCATTGGAGAATTGGACACTGTGCGACGTGCGTTCAACAGAAACATATCTATGTATAGAAGCAGACGGAATATTTCAAAATTAAAAGCATATTCCTAAGGTTAAATTGGCTTTAATTATTTAGATATTAAATATTGGTAAGTTAATTAAAAATATTATAGATTGAATTTTTTTCTTTGTTTGCAGAACTTACTTCAATTAATTAAAAAATTATCGAATATTCGGAGTTCCAGAAGGAAGTTGTAAAGAAGGAAGAGTAGTCGTTCCATTTTGCCTTCCACGTTCAGCTTGACAACGATCTTCACAATTTTTGGGTATTGCTTCAACATTATTTTCATCAGAGCACAGCTTTGTAGAAATATTAAATAAAAAGTTTAAGTACTGAAAAATTATTTTTTACTATTTCCTTTCATTTATCTAATAAATAAATAAAAAAAATACTAATTTAAAAAAATAATGTATCAACACATTTACCGAGTAAACTTCTACATTCTAAATCAGTTAATTTTACACATAATTATGGTAAAATTATAACTAAGTAATTGTGCAAAATTAACACAAAATGTATGTCCTTTTGTGTGTTAAATCATTGACACAAATCTTGTGTAAAAATAACACAAAAAATTGAGTGGAACGTTCTGGACATGTGAAATGTGTTAATTTTAACACAAATTTTTTCACTGTGTATTTCCACAACTCAAGCATAACTATTATACTCAGGATTGTCTGGAACGGCCTAATACCAACTAATAATCAATTTACTACACCTGTCGCACACCTACGCCCGTTTGACCCGGCACAGTTAGCACGCACAACTGTTCAATTTTCATCATCAGAATAATTTCCACACTGGTCGGGTTGGCGTATAGCACAAAATTAAGTTTAATATAATAAATCCAACATTACCGACCAATTTAAAATTACATAATTAATTACTTGAGAGCTATACAAACTGAACGGCATGGGACACTGCGGGACGCAAGCCGATGGCTCAGATGTGCTAGGCGCAGGTGAATATTGACAGATGATAATTAAATTTTATATTAGCGTGTGGTTAACTTTACCGTTACCGAGCAAGCATCGGCAGAAAATATTTTAATTACTAATTCTGTTTTCCCGACGACTTAAATAATTGAAAAAATGAAATAATGAAGAAAAACAAGAAAAAACAAAAAGATGTGACAATATGCTACTAATAAAAATGGTATCGCAGAATCAAATAGTAAATTACACGTCAATGTTTTATTTATTAGAATTGTTGTTTCACATGAACCAGTTTAGACTAAATTGAAAAACTACCTGGAACAAAGTATGAGATTTTTAAACCACATTTTCTAGGGTTCCAAAGAATCATTTCGGAATCCTTACAGTTTCGCCAAACCTACCTGTCTATCTGTCTGTCTGTTCGTTTGTCACACTTCCGTAATTTCTACATTTTTCAATCAACGAACAAAAAATTTCTTAAATTATCTCCTGGTATTGGATCAACATTTTTTCCTTACGTACTACATCGTGTAGATTATCGTTAGAAGGGACTCATAAATTGAAGATGATGTTCCCTTTACCATTTTGTGGTTTTAGTGCACCCCTTACGAGATTCTGAGCTTCAAAGTAGCGAATGGCCAGCTGATCACCCGCCTCGTAATTTATAAACTGTTGATTGAAAAAATCTGAAAAAGCTGAAGATACCAGCACTTGCTAGAATCATTCAATTAAAATTATTTCATAAGTTTTGGGGATGCGGGTAAGCAAATTTTCGAAAATTTAAAAAGTAATTTATAGTTGAGTAAATGGACATCAATAAATGAAATTTTGCACTGAGGTATGTTCCAGTATCAGAAAATATTCTCAAAAATTTCAAAATCAAATTATTAAAAACAGTGTTGAAAAATAAACAAAATATTGGTTGCTCGTAAGTAACTTCAAAAATAATTCCACGTCTCCATCATACGGGACATCGTTAGAAATATCTTTTAAAATGGGACTGAAACTTTTTCAACCATTTTTCATTTTTAGACTTCGTTTCCAAAATATTGAACCTCAATGTTAATATTGAAAAATATTTAAAGTCCGATTACTTTGTCTATTTCACGAATTAAAAGTTATTTTTACTGAACGCGTTTTCAACCTTTCGGTCATCCTCAGAGTAGAAAGATGAAAATAATTAATGGGAATTTATAGGTAAGAAAGATATATGGGAGGGGTGTAATATTATTGAATTCAATTCAATAATATTACACCCCTCCCATATTCAATAATATTACACCCTTCCCATATATCTTTCTTACCTACAAATTCCCATTAATTATTTTCATCTTTCTACTCTGAGGATGACCGAAAGGTTGAAAACGCGTTCAGTAAAAATAACTTTTAATTCGTGAAATAGACAAAGTAATCGAACTTTAAATATTTTTCAATATTTAAAATGGAGTTTCACAAAGTAAATCTCTCAACAGTGAATTATTACTCAATGTTAATGTTATACTCCCTATTATAACAGTTATGGCTGATTTAAATTGAGATTCTTGACATACATATTTATCTATTTTTTGATAAACGGTAAAAAGCATACTTAAATATTCTATATTCTATGCCGAAAATTGTGAGTAAATGCCCAACATGCATTTTTTTTTTTTTTTTTTTTTTTATTTTCTTTTTAGGTGCATCGGCTGCCAGGGCCATTAACACCATTGTAATATTACATGATATTGTGTTTAACATTAATTTTTTTTTTTTTTTGTATTGGTTAAATATGTTTGAATAGATGAATGTCTTTTATGTATTTGATTATGTTGCTTGTATTATCCGGGTGTAAGGCTTCTGGTAGATTGTTTGGTATATTGTGAGTTTTTCTTTTTTCGTCATATTTTGGGCAGTCGAGTATTATATGTGATACTGTTATGGTTGTTTGACACTGTGTACATTGTGGAGGTTCTTCGTGCATGAGTCTATGTCTGTGCGTGTAGTTTGTATGTCCTAGTCGAAGTCGAGTCATGATTGTCTGGTGTCTCTTGGGATGTGTGTTTGGTGGCCATGGTTTTATGGAGGGTTTAATAGTGTTGAATATATGGTCAGTATTGTCCCAGTTTGTTTGCCATTCCTTTAGTAGCAACTTTTTCCCCTGTTGTATTACATCAGTATGTGTATTTTTGTGATACATACATGCTTGTGGGTTTGTAGAGGCTTCTTTGGCAGCTTTGTCAGCTGATTCGTTACCCTGTATTCCTTGGTGGGATGGAGTCCATACAATTTCAATTTTTTTATTGTGTTGTTGTAGTATTGTTAGTTCTTGCTGTATCTTTTGTACGATTGTATTTTTATTGTATGTGTTTTGTATGGCCTGTATACTACTGTGTGAATCTGTAATTAATAAGAAGTTGTTTTCGGGTCTTTTCTTAATGTGTTTTATTGCTTTTAGTATAGCCAATAGTTCGCCTGTGTACACTGATGCAGTTTTGGTGAGTTGGAATTGTTTTTTGTCGTTCTGTATGATGTAGGCTGCTCCTGTAAGTCCTTCTTCTGTTTTGGATGCATCGGTATAAATTTGGATGTGATTTTCATATTCGCTTATTATACTATTAAATATTGTTTGGTACGTTTTGGGGTTTGTGGTTGTTTTATCCAGTGATGTTAATTCAGTATTGATGCAAGGAATAATTAGTTGCCAGGGTGGAATTTTGTGAGTGGTTAGCGGAAGTATGTTGTTAGTATTCAGTCCAATTTTGTTTGTTATTTGGTGAAATCTTTTACTGAGGGTTGAATGGTTTTCTGGTTGTGGTTTTATTATATATTGGTAGTTGAGATTATTAGGATTAGATAGGACTTTGACACCATATTTTAATGTTAGTATTTGTCTGCGCATACTCAGTGGTATTTCACCGGCTTCACACAGTAGACTATCTATTTGTGTGGTACGAAATGCGTTTAATGCTAATCTTATTCCTGTGTTCTGTATTACGTCTAGTTTCTTTAATGTTGTTGATTTTGCCGATGCGTAGATGATTGAACCATAGTCTATTTTTGTTCTTATTAGGGTTCGGTATATTTTGAGAAGTGTTTGTTGGTCTGCGCCCCATTCGTAATGATTTATTGTTTTGATTAAGTTTAAATCTTTTGTTGTTCTGGTCTTGACGTTGTCGATGTGATCTTTCCAGTTTAATTTTTTGTCGATTATTAATCCTAAATATTTTATTTTTTCTACGAACGTAATTAGGTGGTTGTTAAGTATTATTTCGGGTGGATTTGTCTGTGTTTTTGATCTTGTAAATAGAATGGCTTTCGTTTTTTGTAGTGAGAGTTTGAAACCTGTGCTGTTGCTCCAGTTTTGCAAAGAATTAACGTTTCTTTGTAGTATTTTTTGGGTATTTTTAAGTTCGTTTCCTCTACAGAATACTACCAGGTCGTCTGCGAACATGCATGTTTTGACTGGTTTTTTGATTGAGTTAGTCACGTCGTTGATGGCTATTAAGAACAATGTTACACTTAAAGGTGAGCCTTGTGGAATGCCGTTGGTTGTTTTTTTGGTGGCAGAGTATGTGTTGTTGGCGTAAACTTTAAACGATCGTTTTGATAGAAAATTTTCAATAAAAATGTACATAGGACCAGTTATATTCCATTTTGTCAGTTTTTCTGTGATTAAAGGTCTGTATGTCATGTCAAAGGCTTTTTCAATATCAAAGAAGATTGCAATCAAGTGTTGTTTATGATTCATAGCGTCCTGTATATTTGTTGTTAAGTTGGTTAATGCGTCTATTGTTGATCTGTCTTGTCTGAATCCAGTTTGTGTAGGTGATATGAGTTGGTTTACTTCCAAAAACCACTGGAGTCGTTTGTTAATTATTTTTTCTAATAGTTTGGCCATAGTGCAGATTAATGTTATAGGTCGGTAGCTGTTTGGGTCTGTCGGATCTTTTTCTGGTTTGAGGAGTGGTAATATTATTGTTTCTAGCCATTGTTCTGGGTACTTTCCTGTTTTGAATATATGGTTGTATATGTTTAAAAGGGAGATTTTTGCATTATTGGACATGTTCTGTAGGAATATGTACGGTATGGAATCAGGACCAGGACTGGTGTTTCTTGTGCTAGAGAGTGCTTGTAAGTATTCCGTTTCCCCTATTGGTACGTTTAATGTGTTGTTTGGTGGTTGTATTTGTGTCTGTTGGTTTGGGTCTGGTTGGTTGGTTTGCTGTCGTTTTTGTAGGAAGGTTTTATCATAGTTTTCGTCAGAGGAGTTGTGTAGGATTGTTTCTGCTAGGATGTTTGTTATTTTAGTTTTCTCAGTAATTATTTCTGTATCTTTGATTAAGGCCGGAATGCTAAATGTTCTTTTTTCTCCCTTTATGTTCTTTAGTTTTGTCCAAATTTCGTTTGTTGTGGTATTGTTGGTCATTTTTCCGATGTATTCTTGCCAAGATTCTTTTTTGCTGGTTTTGATTGTCTTTTTTGCTAATGCCCTCAATTTTTTAAAGTTTATGAGATTTTCTAGCGTTCTATGTTTCTTGTATTTATTGTATGCTCTTTTACTTTCTTTGATCGTTTTTTGGCATTGTTCGTTCCACCAATACACGGGAGGTCTATGGATTGTGGGTTTTGTTCTTTCTATTGATTGTACGGCTGCGTTTATCAGATGATTAGTTAGTTTTGTTACCGTTTCGTCAATTGTTTGATCCGAGTTTGGATTTAGTGGGGAAGTCATGTCTGTCATTGTTTTAAATTTTTCCCAGTTGGCTGTTTTTAGTTTCCATCTAACTGCTGTTGGTGTTTGTTGGTAGGTAGTATTTTTTATTTTTATGATGATTGGTATGTGATCAGAGCTGTATGTATAGTTCAGTGTGTCCCATGTTATCGTTGTGGTTAGTTGTGGTGTGCACAGTGACAGGTCTATATTTGAAAATCCGCCTGTGCTAGCTGTAATGTGTGTAGGTTTGTTGCAGTCATTTAGTAGAACTAGGTTGGTGTCCATTATAAATTTTTCAATTGTTCGGCCTCGAAAATTCGTGTGATGGGATCCCCATATTGTGTTGTGGCCATTGAAATCACCTACTAGTATTATCGGTGTTGGTAATTGTTGCATTAAGTCATATAGCTCTTCTATTTCGATGTTGATGTTTGGCGGTAGATAAATATTGCATATTGTGATTTGTTCTGGGGTGTGTATTTTGGCTGCTACTGCTTCTAAATTGGTTTGTATTGTTAATTTTTCCGAGTAGATATTGTCTTTTATAAAAATTGCTGTCCCGCCACTGGCTTGTTGTGTCTGTTGTCGATCTTTACGATACATTTTGTAGTTTTTGATTTTGGGGTCATTTTTTTCAGTTAGATGGGTTTCTTGTACACAGAAGACTATTGGATTTATTTGATGCAATATTAATTTAATGTCTTCGAGTCTTCGGTAGTAGCCGTTTATATTCCATTGAATAATGCTTAGTTCATTATTATGATCCATTTTATTAATTTATAATATTTTAACAATTAAAAGTTTTGTAACAACTTTTTAATGTTGTGATAACAGGTGTGAAATATTTTATAAATTTTGTTTGTTTTTTATTTTATTTATTTATTTTTAATATTGTAGTTTTTAGTTTTGTTTTATTTATTATTATTAATTATATTATTAGTTATGTATATGTGTTGTTGTTAGATAATCGGTTGTTTGTTGGTATTGTTTATATTATTGAGTATTTTTAATTGATATTATTTATTTACTGGATTATGTATTTGTATGGTCAGAGTCCGATTCTTGTGATAGTGACATGTTAGTATGGGATGTGTCGTGATCTTCGAGTATTGTTTCTTTGCTTATGATGTTTATTATTCTGGTACATCTAGCTTTGAGTTGAGAATTCTTTATGTATGGCTTGATGTTTTGTATCATTTTAATTAGTTCTGGAATGTCTTCCGTATAGGTTCGGGCTAATTCTAGTTGATGAGTGGTGTTCAGTGCTTCACGTATATATGTTGTGAATGTTTGGTAATCGAAGATGTATTTCTCTTGATTATTTTCTATTATTTCTTTGGTGGTTCTTAGGGCGTGTTCTATGTCAATTTTTTCTTGAAGGGTTTTGGTTTTTTTAGATTTCGGTTTTTTCGGTTTTTCAAAGTTTCTTTCTGTGTCGCTAGTATCAGTGGGATTTTGTGTTTTCTGTTTGGTAGGGGATGAGGTAGTGTCGGATGTTTCTGGAGGTGGTCTCTTTTGTGATGTGCTTGGATTTGGCGTCTTGTATGTTTCTTCTGAATTATTATGTGTGTTGGTTTCTTGTTCGGTTTGATTTATTAATTTAGGAGTGGGTATTAGGTTGTTGTCTATTGGTTTTATAACGGTAGTGATGGTGATATTGTTTGGTGTTGGTTGTATGATTTCATTTTGGGTGGGGGTAGTGTCGTTTGTCTCTGTTATGTTTGTTTCAGGTTTACCTTTTTTCCCCTGTGGGTCTTCTGTAATGAGTAGGATTTTGTAGTTATCTCCTTCAAAGTTAATTGTCATTGTTTCTGGTAGTATTTGGTTTTCTTTGAGGGTGACGTATACCTGCCTTCGGAAACTGTATATGTGTTGTAGTGCTGGGATTTGTGTGCTTATTTTCAATAGTACGATTCGTGATACCATATTTATCCCCAATCGATGAAGTTCTCTTTCTATGATGATGTTTGGGATTGATGGGCATACTCTACTTAAGATAAGTTTTGTTGCTGGTACTACCAATTTCCTTGCTTTCAGTATTTCGTTGTTAATGGTAATTGATTTATGGTTTATAATGTAGTCGTCAGCAATGTTTTTGCTTTTAAAGTAAATGCAGATTCGACGGTTTGATAGTGGGCTGGCGAATTGGATTTGTTGTGGGTTTACTTGTTCCGATATTTTGGTTATGTAAGTTTCCAGTGGGATATTTTCTAGCGCATCGAACAATATTGCTTGGTTTTTATTTGGGTATGTATAGCTGGTTGTGTGTTGATTGTTGTTATTTGAAGTTAATGCTGTTGAGTATGTGTGATCACGATTTTCGTTGATGTTGGTGTAATTTTGGTTACTGGTGGTAGCCATGGTGGTGTTTAGTTGGGACATATTAATTCTGGTTATTTATGATTATAATATTTTTTATCGGTAATTTAGAAGTTTTTTTTAAATGTACTGTTTTTTAAGCAGATGGCACTGAGCCACCCGCTTTGCGGGTGGTTTGTTTTTCTTTGTAAATTGAGGTTATTAAAATAATTTATCACTTTTATTATCGTATTTTTTTTTTACTATTGGTTTTATTGTTAGTCACTTTCACTGTATGATCGAACGTTTTGTAATTTCTTTCCGCTATTTCTTGTAATTTTATAGTAACTGCTAGTTTTTATAATTGAGATTTTTAATTAACAAACTGTCACTTTTGTAACATGCATTTAACAAACTTTTTGATAAGAAATGTTGCTTCACACGAACCAGTTTAAACTGAAAAATTATTAAAAATATATGTTTTTGTGTGAATTTTTGAAAGTACACTACACCATATTCCACCAATATCATAATTTTGCCGTGTAACTTGGAAAGCACAGACACGAAAAGGCTGTTAAGGTATTCAAATAGACAGTGATAACTCTGATAAGATACTTCTTATGTAACCATTATTTTTATAGGCACATTTGTATTCATTTTTTATGGCACACGGCGGTAAAAGAAAGAAAATATCTACAAGGATAACAAGAGGTGCTCTTTTTAACGCACTATTTCATATTTATATGCCCGTTAAACTATTCATTTGACTACGTTAGCTCCAGGATATGATGTGGTTAAAACGCAAGATAACCCGAGGGGATTCGTTGTCAGCAAAAAGTTATGGTAAATATATGATATAAAAGAAAACGAAAAATATATTGTGAAAATATTATATAGAGAAAACTTTTTTTCTCGCATTGTCTATAAAACATTTCCATCAAAAATTATTGTAGTTTCAATTCTGAAAAATCTGAAATAAGTAAGAATATTGTGTATTAAAAAAATCGTATATTTATTTTTGTCAATGTTTTTTTTTTTTTTTGACAAAAGTTGATGATATTCTAATTTTATGATTTATTTATTCGGAGAAAGTGTTGAGAATGCCTTGAAGACGAACAATTTGTAAATAAAGTGACATTTTATTTAAACGGACGTCCTTCAGGAAACACATCTTCAAGTCAATATGCGAAATGGTAAAATAAACTTAAAACAAAATACCCCTGTCGCAGTATCCTGCATAACATAGCGACTTTTCAATTCAATATATCGCAAACAAGGCTAACTTCACTTTGGGAAACCTTTCTAACGATATCCAACATGATGTAATACAATAGAACCTGTTTAAGTTGGACACCCGCGGTGCAATCAAAAACTGTCCAACATAAACAGGTGTCCAACATATGCAAAATACCAAAATCATCTACGCTTAGTAATTTTAAGGTTAACACTAATTTAGAATATAATGCAAAATTAATTATTTTTAAAGTAATACATACACACACATCTACGTATCAATATTTATTGAAATAAACTATCGAATAACAATCGTAATACATACATATTATAGATATTTAAACATTATCTTTCGTAAAAAAATCACTTATCTTACAAGTAAAGGTCCCGAGGCCGGACCTATCGATTTCGATGAAACTTAAATATATTGTAGAACACTAAAAACTAAGGGACACGTATTTTTTTTTATCTGCGGAAAAACGGTTTGAAGGGGTGAAATCGCCCTCCAAAAATTGGGGTAAAAATTTAATTTTTCAAATATCTCGAAAACAGTAAGAGATAGAGCAAAAGTTTAAATTGGCGATATTGCTCTTTTTTAAAGAGCTATCTACTGATATGCAATTTGTTCATATTACATCAACAGGGGTGGTTGGGGGTTAAAATTTGGGGGTTAATTTTGCAAAAAGGGGGTGAAAAATAAACAATATAAAAATTTTGTTTACAGATTTGAAATCTACGTCAAAAAATCTAATTGACCTATTTTTGCTCAATGCCCTAATATTAAGTCTAGGGGTAGTTAATTAGAGGTTGAGTATGTCGAATAGTCGTACAATTTGGGTATTTCAAGAAGTTCTTCTTCATGGAAAATAGCTTAAGACAATTAGAATAACGTAGAAATGAAATTCTCGAATTCAAAATTGAGTTTGATCAACATTGGAGAGGGGGTGAGTCACCCTCTTAAATTACATACTAGTTTATATACACTAATTTTTGCTATTAACACACTGATAGTGGGTAAAATAATGTCACAATAAGTGGTTCTGAAGTTGGACTATCATATGTAAGGTCTTTATTAGGTTTGTTTTTTAATGGATATTATAGTTTTCCTTATAGAAAATTATCGATACCGAAAATTACATAACCTAACCTAAAATAACGAAACCTAATAAAAACCTTACATACGATAGTCTAACTTCAGAACGATCTATTGTGACATTATTACCCCCTGTCAGTGTGTTTAGTGTATGTAAACTAGTATATAATTTAAGAGGGTGACTCACCCCCTCTCCAATGTTGCTCAAACTCAATTTTGAATTCGAGAATTTCATTTTAGTCCAACTTCAGAACCACTTATTGTGACATTATTTTACCCACTATCAGTGTGTTAATAGCAAAAATTAGTGTATATAAACTAGTATGTAATTTAAGAGGGTGACTCACCCCCTCTCCAATGTTGCTTAAATTCAATTTTGAATTCGAGAATTTCATTTCTACGTTATTCTAATTGTCTTAAGCTATTTTCCATGAAGAAGAACTTCTTGAAATACCCAAATAGTACGATTATTCGACATAGTCACCCTCTGGTTAACTACCCCTAGACTTAATATTAGGATATTGAGCAAAAACAGGTCAATTAGATTTTTTAACGTAGATTTCAAATCTGTAAACAAAATTTTTATATTGTTTATTTTTCACCCCCTTTTTGCAAAATTAACCCCCAAATTTTAACCCCCAACCACCCCTGTTGACGTAATTTGAACAAATTGCATATCAATAGATAGCTCTTTAAAAAAGAGTAATATCGCCAATTTAAACTTTTCCTCTATCTCTTACTGTTTTCGAGATATTTGAAAAATTAAATTTTTACCCCAATTTTTGGAGGGCGATTTCACCCCTTCAAACCGTTTTTCCGCAGATAAAAAAAAATACGTGTCCCTTAGTTTTTAGTGTTCTACAACATATTTAAGTTTCATCAAAATCGATAGGTCCGGCCTCGGGACCTTTACTTGTTAGTTTGTTTGGATACAATTTTTAGGAAAATTTTGCTTTCTAATTTGCTTTGAATTTTGAATAAATCTTCTAACAGTTCGCATGGGTTTTCAGTTAAATACTTAATGGCGGTATTTATACCGTTCAAAGCTTCTTCAGGGGTTGTTGGTTTCTCCGCTACTTTCTCGCACTCGTCACTAGATTCTTCGATTTCTTGTTCCTCGTCTAGTTGTAAAACATGTTGAAGAACGTCTTGATGTGTATTGAAGACATGATCGTATACCTCCAAGTAGGCATCGGCGGTGATCATTTCTTCAGCAGTCTGTAACTGATTTTGAAACTCTGGAGGTAATAATTTAATTGCATCGCGAAGTTCTGAATCAGGGTCTTCATTATGACCCCTTCATTTGCTTTTGGAATACTAAAACCAGCTCGTCTAAAACACTTAACAATTGTTTCCGTAGATACAGCTTGCCATGCTTCGCTGATCCATCGAATTGCATCCAAAACCGTGACTGAGTTAATAAATTCCTTGTGGTTGTTAGAAATTTCAGATTTAGCAACTAAACACATAAGCAAACTTTTGCGGTAATAAGCTTTCATTGTTCGAATCACGCCTTGATCTAGTGGCTGAATTTCCGATGTTAGATTTGGCGGTAAATAAACAAGTTTAACATTCTCGAACGATTTCATAATCTTATGACTTGTAGCATTATCTAGTATGATCACAATTTTTCTAGAAGCCTTACGCATTTGCCTGTCAATATCTGACAACCAACTTTCAAAAATATCAGTCGTCATCCATGCCCTTTTATTGTGTCGCCAAATAACGGGAAGCTCCTTACATCTCATTTGTTTAAAAGCTCGAGGACGTGCTGATTTCCCAATTACTAACGGCGTTAACTTTTCTCCGACCGAACTCGTACATAATAGAACAGTTAACTGTTCTTTAGACAATTTACCACCTTTGCATGGATCACCTTGTGCAACATAACTTTTTTTGTCTAATAAACGCCAAAAAAGATTAGTTTCGTCTGCATTAAACCGATCTTCTGGCGCATAATCTTGCAACAGATTTTCCAGTTTTCTTTTCCACTCTTCCGCCTCTTCTAAGTCTGCTGATGCTGACTCTCCACACAAAGTTTTAAATTTAATATTATGTCGATTTAGAAAACTTTCTAACCATCCATTACTTGCTTGAAAATTAATGTCTAATTTTGTCATAACATAACTAACACGTGTTTCGGTCACGTGTAAAATACATGAATGTCCAACGTAAACAGGTCAAAATATCAAAAATCATTTTAAAAAACTGTCCAAATTAGACAGGTTTCCAACATATAGAGGTGTCCAACTTATAAGTATTAATATGCATTTAAAACAATGTAATTTCGCCAGGCCAATTGAAAAGTGTCCAACTCGAGCAGGTGTCCAGTATACAGAGGTGTCCAACTTGGCAGGTATATAAGAAAAAATTTCCATCACCAGACTTTCTAATTTCTAATTTTTTTATCTACACCCATCGAATGTGCAAACACGAAAATTTTTCTTCGGAATCCTATAATAACCAAAGATAATTTAATTACTATTCGATTGTCATTCGGTAATTAAAATCACTCAATTAATAATAGTGGTTAATTGAAAGAATTCAATTATTACCATCACTAGAGTGTGATAGATAATTTACGTGCATATGTTTACGATGCCACGTAAGAATCTGTCTAGCTGGATACAACCACACTGTGTGATTGTATACAACTACATATGCATATGTATATGTATAGATACTAGGCAACTAGGGATGTGTATTTAAGAAGGGTAAATATTTTTCTACCCTTGTCAGAGTCTTGCCGGACATTTAGTGCATTATAAATCATCATATTCAAAAAAAAACTTTATTGCTTATTGGTTTCAAGATATTAATACTCAATTAAACTGTTCCAATTGACAATTACTATTCATGATAATATTATTAGAAAAACAGTTAGTCGGAACTATGATAACTATTTACAATTAAAAATTCTTATATTTATATATATATTTAGTCTACATATAAAATTTAATTTTATTACATCTATTACTACAACAATTATGCCATTGATCAACGTTTTGAAATATACGATTATTTAATCGTGGAAATTGTTTTATTTTTATATCGGTGCATAACCAACAAATTATTAATTCAATAATAACAATTCAAATCTTTAAATGACTACAGATTTTGAAATTAGAGTTTATTGTCAATTCTTAACCTCCCGTACTTATTTTTGCCCTCTTGGAAAGTATTTAATTTTTTATAGTACACTAAAATGCCCGGGTCTAGTCATTTACAAAAATCACAAGAGTCATTTTTTCTCAAAAACTTACTCACATAGGACAATGGTCCAAAAACGTATTTTTTATGACTTTTTCCGCTCTTTGCCATGGTGTAAAAAGATTTGAATTTTGAGAAATTTTTGCAAAAAGCTCTTTTTTTGAACTTTTGGGCATTGGACGTGTCTGGCTGACGAAATCATCCAAGATTTTTCGACTTCCAATGTTTTCACCAAATTTCATTACAATTGAATATTTCGCTCGAGAGTTATCGAGCTGGTACATATATACATAAATAGATACATATATATATATATATATATATATATATATATATATATATATATATATATATATATATATATATATATATATATATAAATTTTATTGAATGTTATTTCCGGGTTCTAGGGATCTCAAAACAAATCAAGTCGCGTCATGACAACGGGCGCAATAGCTGAATTTTCGATTTGAAAACTCGCTAAAATAAATATAAAAACAAAACACAGATGGTTCAGATATTTGTTGAAAATTTTCTGTAGAGTTTGTCAGCTTTTGTCTTCTTATTTGTTTATACTTAATATTATATTATGTAATCAATACAGTATATTATCGACAATTACCCAAGTCAGTAGCGCATCATTTCAAAATATACATAGAACACTGCCTTCAAAGAAAGTGAGGGTATACGCGCATTAGAATTTACACTTCTTTGGTATCATTAAGAACAAATTTTTAACAAATTTCAAATTTAGATGAGATGATATTGTTAATCAGATTACTTCTACCAGTGGTAGAAACGTGCAATGTGATATGAAGGTTTTTAATAATATTTACCACAATATTCAGTATCAATCAATAATTTATAAGCACCTATATAATTTTTATTCGTATCGAAATAAAACACGTATTATGTATCTAAACATGGTTAAATAAATAATCTGAATACATCAGCTATTTGATGCCATGCGTAGGTCGTTTTTTTTTTATTTAGCGACGAACTTTACTCTCTTTATTTTGATATTAAAGTGTTATTTTTTCATAACGCACCAAAAAAGAGTATAACTTCAAAAATGCCTAATGTTTAATTAAAAGGCTTACTTAAAAGTTTGTGTCATGAAAACATTAAAAGGAATTTTTGTTTGACAACAAAGTCGTAAAAAAAGGAACAGAGTTGACTATAAAGTGAATTTAATAACGTTTTACGTAAAGCAGAAACTAGCGAAAGGTGTGTTTTTATTTTTTTTAATATTTTCTGGCTACCGTCCGTTAAAACATAACTGTTTTGTCTCATAGGACATTTTATTAAGTAAATATGTTTGTTTTCCTTGTTGCTTTTTTTGTCTTACTCAATATTCACCCTTGCCTTTATAATAATATTACAATTTGTATGGAAGTCGACACCTAAACATATACATTAAAGAGAGAAATTTCACATTTTTATTGACAAGTAGGGGAGAGATGGTACGAAAGGGACCTTTTGTTTCGAGAATTCTAGTAACTAAATGAAATGAGAAATTAAGTCGTTATGAACAGAATTAGAAACGTTATTTATTGTTAGAAACTATAGTAATAAATCGTTTTGAATTTTTTTGTTGGCCTTCAAAAAAAATTGTATTTTGTCCCTCTCATCATTTTAGGCGGTATTGAAAAGGACAGCACTCCTGTTGTTCAAATTTATGGAACGTTTTCGAAAGTATTCGATAATTTCCAATTGAAAAAAAAAATTAAATATCAAAAGTTAAAAAAGATTAAAATGAAAAAACTGTTATTTTTTTATTTTGCTCAAATTTAAACTATAAATTAATTTTTACTCAATTAGTAAAACTTTCTGTGATATGTGAGTGTTCAAATAAAACTAGTTGTTAGCCTCTAGTACCACATTTATTTTTTCTTTTAAGGATAACACTTACAAAATAAATAGTCCTCTTCATTAACTTCTATAGCTACGACTTTACAGGGCCATGGAGAGAAATGTCGGACCCCGCGAACAAAGCACATTTCTTAATAATTTCTCCCCAAAAACATAAATGATAAGCAAAAAGAAGTTTGTTTTACTTTTTTCCGGGCTCCTACTTACCGCTACGGGCCCCCTCTTCCAGCCCGGGCCCCGGGGCTGTAACCCCAGCTACCCCACCCTCTCGTCGGGCCTGCGACTTTATCTAAAAAATATCTGACCTGCAGTTTTCCATGAATTGAATGAAACTGTTCAATAAAACTGTTCAATACCTATCACAAAATTTTTGGAAAAAGTTACGAAAATTTTACTTTGGAATACAAATAAATTTAAAACAACAACACCGCCATCTTTGAAATGGCGGCAACTGGAAGACAGCATCAATATGAGTATGCATTAGTGTTGTCATACAATACAATAAAAATAATTTTGTTTTGATGGGATTTGTAGTCAGCGTGTAATTTATACCACCCCCCCTTCCGATTCGAAAACTGTACGAAAACTTATGCTTAAGGGGAGGTTTACTTGAGAGTCGTTAAAAAAAATCGATTTTTTTTGGCGAAATTGATAGCAAATTATGTGTAGAATATGTTCCCAAAGTGATTTTACTGAACATAATTTAAAAACAAGATTCTTGCACATTAACCGAATCCAGCTTTCTATAAAAAAAAAATTCAAAAAACGTAGTTCTCGCAATAATGAGTATTAAATATAAAATTTTGAAAATACGTTTCTTTATATATATTTCATAATATCTCGGAACTACATTTTTGGAACTGGCGGACACGATAACTCAAAAACTATTCGATGGATCCTGTTTTTTAATTTTTTATTTTAAAGATAATTCAATTCTTCGGCACCTCTACCTAAGTCCGATACACTTTCAATATTTTTTTATTTTTAAATTTACTTTAAAGAGCGAAAAATAAGACAAAAATCGTAATCAAAAGTTCACACATCCGCCATTTTTTCTTTTTCAGCAATTTAGGTAGTATATAGGTAGAGGTGTCGGTACTTTTCATATATTTTATAAATCTTTTTTGTTTTGGATTTCGGTGGTTTATTACCGGCGCTAGGATGTCCGCCAACAAGGCATAGGATTTTTGGATCGTCACACTGCAGTATCTATAAAATGGACAATTTTTTATATTTTTCCTTGAAAAATTTTTTTTGTATAGTTTAATACTTAATAAATATGTGTACAAAATTTGAAGTTGATATTTACTTCCGTTCTTGAGAAAAAAACTCTAGAAAAATACATAATTTTTAAGGACTCTCGAGTAAACCTCCGCCTTAACTTAAAAAAAAAAAACTAAAAGAAAAGTTTAAAAATATTGCAAGACACATACTATGGGACTGTTTGTGTACAAAATTGCTTTTGACAAAATTACCTTTGCACAAATTTCTAAAACCTGAATAAATATACTGTTTTATGTCCAACAGTATACATACGAATAAAAAAATTTTCTTGAATGTTGAAAAAATGAGTGCAAACTATTTAATATGAAAATTGGCGAAGCGACTCAATATATTATATTTTCTTTTCTTTTTTTAGCTTTTTCAGTGGACAAATCCATAGTGAAAATGTCCCATTTCACCAATTTTATTTATTAGATTCAATAGGTCAAAAAACCACTTAATTCCAAATATTAATATGTCACTATCTCATGAAAGTATACCCATAAAATTTTTTCCAACCGACCAATTTATTAGATTAAATAAATATGTCGAATTTAATATGTTTATTTAAACATATCCATACAAACTAATTGCTAAAATGTCGCCGCGTTATATTTAGACAATGTAACAAAACAAATTTTATACAAAATGGCGTAACATACGTGGACACTCACGCACAAACACATTAAAACGGCTTACAAACAAGTTGTTGGCAAGCGTTTTTATTACAAGTGTAAAGAAAATTTATATGTTGTTATAATTTTATGTTGGACATTTTTTTATGCAATAAAAAAAAAATGAGTGGCAAACTATTTGTGTTCTTTTTTTTTTTTGTTTCAAAAATATAAGAATAACGCACAATATCGTACAGTGGATAAAAACGTGCGTTCAAGGTGTCGTCTGAAAGGAAATATTTTGAGAATCAATGTTAAATTAGTCAGGTCATGGTTCATTTCAAACCATTGTAATGAGAATGTTCTCAATTTTCGGTAATTACGTATATAAATGTATTTTTAGTGAATTTCCTTATGAAAAATATTTAGGACTGTAATAATTTCCAAACGAAACATACGATTTTTATGAAATTTGTTGACAATATTGACAGTATAAAACATTTGGCGAAGTCTTTCAGCTAGAGGCATTGAATGCCTGTAAGTGAATATTTTGGGCCTTTTTGTCCAAAAAATTGAAAACACTTCCAAAATATTTGTTGCATTTTCGTAAAAAGTGGGAAAAAAATACATAAAATAGATATTTTCTACTCCTACTATTAAAAGTAACATTTTGTGCACGGCTAACTATATGTAAAAGTTAACAATTGCCCACACTGTGCGGAAATACAGTGGGAAATTATTTCCCACGCCTTAATATAATAAAAAAGTAGGCTGTTCCGTTAGTTTAATATATAATATATAGAAATAATACTAAAAATATACATATATGTATGTTGATTATTTATTATTGTTTCAATAGTTTCAAAGTATGCTTTGGCAAAAATTTGAACATCTTAGCACTGACATTATAAATTTAAAAAATTTTTACTACTTATTTAAATTTTATTTTAATAATTTATGTTAAATTTTACGAAAAAAAAATGTGCTCATAGAAAAAGTATATTGCAAAATGCGTGGGAAAAGCTTATTTGTGTTGAAGTTGAGAAATAAGCCTTTTTTCCTACTTATTGTACGATATACTATTTAAATACTTATCTGATGAAAAATGGTTTTCGAAACAAATTAAAAAAATTGAATGTGTGAATTTTTTGGCCAATATTATCCTTATGACAAAATGTTGTAAGCAGATTAAAAAAAAAATTGATATAGATGGGCTCTATATTATACAAAACTTTGTAATTGTGTTATCAAAACATTAAGTTCCTATATGACTTCACAGAGATATATATATTTTTGCTGATTTTTATTTAATTAATGATAATGTGATCTAACGTCCATTCTTGAGAGTTTTTTCGTCTATAACAGACGCCACACACATCAGTATTTGCATACTTTATTAACATAGTTTCTTAGATTACACTATTATTTAGACAATTTTATGATGTGAGTGGAGGACAAGGAAAGTGGTGAGGAATTTGGAATGGGTGCGTCTGCAGCCGTCTTCCTAAAGGAACTTTCAAATATTTATTTGAAACTGTGAAGGAAAACTGCAGAAAGACTTCATGAGCAGAACTGCTGGCGGGATTTGATCTTTCAACCTACCAGTGCGCAAGTGCCAGTATTTAAGCAAGCTCGAATGGGGTATTTGACAATATCAAAGAAAAACAATAAAAACAAATTTTAATGAAAATTGATAATAAAAGACAGCAATTTGTTATGTTAATTCATCCTAACTATGATTATTTAATTTTAAAAAAATTAATAAAAAAAGTAATTTTTCAGCTATAAATTACGTCAGCAGAAATGGGCTGTGACGTTGCTTTCTCTTATATTTCAACACTGTCGCCACTAGGGTCGCTACTTAAATTCCGGTTAGCCAACATAACTATGGAAATTAATTTCAATTTGATTAATTTTTAAAAAAATCAACAATTTCTTTTCCTAGTTATAAGAAAAATAAACAGATTTTTTTCTTAGTTACAGGACACCTGTTGCTATCTAGAGAAACTGACGTAATTGAAGCTAATGAACGTTTTCGCGCAAATTTTGAGAACAAATATTAAATTAATTTTTTTTAACGATTTTCGGCATTATTTTTAAAAATTAAAATTATATATATGCATAATACATAAATATGCGTATTTTAAAATAGTTTCCCAAAATTAGTCAAAATCCCCATTTTTATTTGAATAAAATTTTATAGATTTTTTGATCGATTTTTGGTAAATCAGAATTTGGTTGAAATATAAGTTTGACATTATTGAAATATAAAGCGGCCCCTACACGCTCAATAATATTGCACAAAATCCAAGGTTGTACAATATTATGGATCGTCTGTAGGTTATATTGAAGGGTTGTACAATATATTTTGCTGATCAAAAATAGTTTGAAATATATTGTGCAATGAATGAATATTGTAACGTCTGTAGGCTTTGTAGATATTATTGCGCAATACTACTTTATTTGTTTGATTTGTTTGTTATTCTGTAGTCATATTTGATGGCTATTATTTGAACCAGTATGAATTATTAATTTGCAAGAATAATTATTTATTGCTTTGCAACATCTTTATCACTTAATAGTTAAAATTAAACAACAGTTTAATTAAGTACAATTCCTACATTCAGTTTATTGCACAAATTTCTTTAACAAAATTATTGAACTGTCTGGAGAAGCGTTCAATAAATTGCACAAGTTGATTGCACAATATTATTGAGCGTGTAGGGACCGCTTAAGTTAGACATTAAAGCAAAGATTTTCGAAAACCCGATAGTGCCAAGCTTCTGCAACTTCTTAAACGACCACTGAGCTATACTTGATGACGTCATAGCGACATTTATTGGAACGATTTCATATTAATTTATGAAATATTTTTACTCAACTAAAAGTAAATCAACTTGGGAGTAGGTATGAGTTTTATCTTAGAATTTCCATTGTATCCACTCAGTTATTTCAAGATTATTAAAAATTAAAACGTGCTTTCAAAAACTTAAGAATAAGCTCACATGCTAGTTAGTCAATTCGTTTCTGCATTGGCTTGTTAGATCGTACCTACCCCAATAAAATTAAAATAGTTTTTACAAAATATACAAAAGAATCATTTCCCATTCAATCTTCTTTTGTTCCACTATCAAAAATATAAAAAAAAGTATTTGCACAAATTTATTTTGTAAATAGCATCCACTATACATAATATATATATTTAGATACAATGTACCTATATAAAAATAATATTTTTATAAAATCTGAACTGAAGTATCTAACAATAAGTATAGTACTTACCTACTTGAAATAATAATACACCCCCAAAATAAAAACGACAAGGCACTTCAAAAATAGTGCAGTAAAAGCGTACTTTGACCGTGCATTTCGGGTAGGCAGCAATTTTTTTTTTGGAAGTTGTAGGGGGGTCAGTGATGAATGTAAAACCGAGTTTTCGGGATCCGCGGTGGTGTCGTTTAGCCGCCATCTTCGAAAAAAGGTCGAATTTTATTTTTTCGAATATCTCCAAAACCGTAAGTCTGACAAAAAATTTGTAAAGACCTTATTTACAGATAACTTCATTTTCTACAAAATTTGTTATAAACTTTTTTACATAACTTTAAAAACAAAAAAGTTATCAGCAAAAAACCATGAAAAATTTAGGAACGAAAACTTTTGAAGCCAGATAACTTTTCTATTTTTGACCCGACAAAAAATATGCTTCTTATCTTTTTTATAGAGTACTTTTCAACGAAAAATTTGAGGTATTAAATTTTATCATCCGACTTCTAGTTAGGAAGTTATAGCTCTCCAAAAGTAGGTAGGTAAAAATTGTAACTAAAAAATCGTCGACTCTTAAGTGACATATTAATTTTAAAATACAATTATTTTATATTGTTTTACCTTTTTTGGCTAGTATGATTTTATGAAAAAATAGATATTACATATTAACCTGAAATTTAACACCTTTCCGCACCACCCGTGGCGCTTAAAGCCCCTCTCTTGTAATATTTCTTTTAACAGCTTAAATCCTCATTCATAACAAATCTCATCCATTTTTATTTGTTTAATAATAACGCCCCTTTTTTTATTTAAAAGAACAATGTTTTACAAAATTAAATTATAGTAACTCGGGAGGTGCGGGTTCATTGGTGCACTGTATAGGGATGAACATTCGTAAGGTTCTCCTCCAGCCCCAGTATTCTGGATTTTTGTATCTTGCCAACCACGACTGTACTTGGTGATACACTCTGAATGTGTGCATACGAGCTGCATCTTGTGTGGGCGGGAGCGAGGCAAGATTAAATTTACTTTTAATTGTTGATTTCGAAATCATTTGTACCGCAATATATTGATCGATTCTTCATGCTTATCACCGCTATACAAAGCAATAAAAAACCGCTCTCCAGCAGCACTCAATAAAATGGGGTCTACTTCTTCGTTCTGAAATAATTCTACTCCTGAAGCCAGCTCTGAATTTTTTTCAAGAGTATATATAAATTTCATTTTGCCCATATTGTAGGTTGCCGATATTGTACCGCACCCAGAAAAAGCATGAATAAACAAAATGTTATTACTTACTACATCCCCATGCTTCAAGCTCGATGTAGAGTAAATTTTATCAGGCGTGTTGCCTTTTTTTGGTGTAAAGAAAAAAACATTTGATTTGTTACGCCCAAAACCAACCAGCAGTATATCTATATCTTCAGCAACGATTGTTACGGAGTCGTACAAATCACACTTCTCCAGAGCAGAATTTACAATTAGTGAATCCGCGTCTGCTTCTGCTTGCTCGATATTATAGTCCCATTCCAGCAGTTCTTTCTTTAGAAGAGTAATTAAATTTTTCTTGTTATTTTAATTTGAAAGAAATTTTTCTTGTGGGATTGTCGGAATACTATTGCTACTGCAAATTATATCTGCACAGTGTTGCTTTTTCGACCTCCGAAGACGTTCCCACGATTTGGTGCCAGCTATGTTTGGATCGTCAGAGTAACCATCAAAAACTATACCTACCGATGAACCAAAATGATTTTTAATATATTTGGCATAATTTTAACAAATTACTTTAAATGATACGTTCCGCTCCCACACAACTGTATGGAGAAGGTATCCACCGTCAATAATGAAGAATTTATTTTCTCCAAGCTGCATGGGTGCACTAAGTGGTAAAAATGCTTTGAATAAAGAGGATTTCATGCTTTTCCGCATACCGTCCTCTGTAAACAACGATAATGGGAAAGGTGAAAGTTCGTATTTAAAGCATTCTTTTATATCGCCGATTGACTGCTTGGATATACATATTCTTTGGAAAATAAGCAAAGGATTAACTACTATTGGAGATTTATCCACTTCAATAGATCTTGAGACTGCGCTCAAAGGAAGCACTTTATTTTTTCTTTTAAAGATAAATTACTGAAGTTCTTGTCAATATTTTGAGAGATCATGGCTTTTCCAATTTCAATTGCACAGTCACAATTAATATAATCTGGGGCAATAATGCCAGTAAAAACTGATATTAATTCCGATCTTTCCAAAAATGGGTCATAAGATGCCAACCAGTGATCCAATTTTTCAACATTTTCGTTATCTCTGATGACTCGAGTATCTCTGTGATCGACGTGTTGTTCCGAATATTCCAAGGAAACATTACAGAAATTTTCTATTTGCTCGCAGATGTCTTGCAATGATATCATTCCCAGTATCCAGGAAGCAAGCGTACTTTCAGATATTCCACGATGAGTTAACCCACCAGACGTTTTCATCATCCTCATAAGTGTTTGTTCAATGGTTTGGTCGGACATTATTCCACTCCAGAATTTATTTGTCCGTCTGATAGTGAATCGGCCACCAGAAGTATAGTCCTCAAATTCTTGTGGAGGCATACGTTTGTCTAGTTCTTGCATATCTTGTAGGTAGAGTTAAGCTGATTTTGCGTACAAGAAATGCCCACTAGAGTGAAATACAAGGAGCATTTTTTGAACTGAATCTAAATGAAGGGTCCAGTTACCAGATCTTTCAGCTTCAATGAATTGTTTTAAAAGCGTGATCATTTTGAAATACTGTATCCAGAGCCTGGCTGTTGGTCCTTTATTTCTAACATTGTAACAGCATCTTCGAATTTAGTAGCTATTTCCTTAAATGCCGTGATTTCAGCTGCTTGTAAAATCTGTGTTTTATTACTTACAATACTGTCCATTAAATCTCGTTCTTCATCAGTGAAATCAATAAATTCCATAATTTTTTTTGCCAAAGACAAGTGCACCAAAATGTGACCTCGTACTGCTCTTGCGTATGCGTGGCCAGACATAATATTATTAACACAATTATCAGCATAATAAATTAGTTTTAGCAACTCTTCTAATCCACTACCAGACATAATGTACCCAACTGAACCAATAATAATAGTTTTATTTATTTACATACCTCACTTACCTTTCTTTACAGCGCGCAAACTCGATAACTGTATGTTTAATAATAAAAATAAGTACGTCAAATTGTTCGTTAAGAAATTTCCTATGAAAAATATAAGAAGCATTAATCTTGTCGGGTTGAAAATAGAAAAGTTGTATGGCCTCAAAGTTTTCCACTCCTTAATTTTCCACACTTTTTTGTGAATAACTTTTTTAATATCGATTTTCTGACAAAATGTTTCAAATAAAAATTGTAGAAAATAAAATTTTCTATAAAAATGGTCTCTACAAAATTTTTGTGTGCCTCACGGTTACAGAGATAATCGAAAAATTAATTTTGACCTTTTTTCCAAGATGGCGGCTAAACGGCAACACCCCCAGTCCCGAAAACTCAGTTTTATATTCACCACAGGCCCTTCTATGAATTTCAGAAAAAAAATTGCTGCCTACCCGAAATGCACGGTTCGATCGTTTTGAGCGACGCTTTTACTGTAGTAAAAAGAAAAATGATTTCCTAAAAATATACCAACATCTGAACAATACTGAATTGCCCCAGTTCAATAATTCTATAACTACACCAATCCCTTTGGAAAGCTTGTAAGAACACCATTTGTATTACTATTGAATTTCAGTCGACTTCTTTATTTATTTCTTTTGAATATTGAATAATTTTTTTGTAGGTAAAAGGCAAATAATTTTATGTATTTTCATAAAAAAAATTTTTTTTCATATAAAAAAGCAAAAATTCATTCAATTCAGGCAGCCTAAAAGCAACGCGAAAATGGGATACAATTGTGTTCTTACAGTAATTTATTTCCAACCGTTTTCCATTAAGGGTTTTATCTCTTGAAATAAAAGAAACCGCAAAAATTGTAAATTTTCGGTTTCTGTCGGATATTTATAATACAATTCCTTTTTCTTTTTTGTCTGAGTGTGTGTATGTAAGTAAATATTATGCGGTGCGTAAATTTTTTGAAAGAGAAATCACGTACTTATCATAAAAGTAAAGTATCGGAACACCCAGCAAACTATGTTTCCGTATAGGTTAATAACAATAATGCCATCGGAAAACGTGATACAAAATTATTGGGGTAAAATTTGTTATTTTGTGCGTTACAATGTAATACAAAAAAAACTACGTTAGTATTTTTTTTAAATTATAAAAGAAAGTCGCGGTGTGTCGAGAAATTTTTCTTCTTTCGAAAATGTGCCGGAAGAGTAAAATTTTTGAGAAATACTGAATTAAATAATAACTGCACTTTCAAAACGGTTCAATTGCAAATTCAAAAAAAGAAATCATTTTGAGAGTCTAGACTCTAGGACATCAAAGATCATTGTAGAAAATTGTAGAATTTTTGTATGAAAAAATAAGTATATGTATAGCTTCAAAAGAAAACAAAAAAAATTTTTTTTCTTTTTTTAATAGTCAAAAAAATATTTTATTGAATTATAAAAAAAACTTTTCTGATTCAAAAAAAAAAAAAAAAAAAATTCAAAAAAATTTTTAATTTTTGGACAAAGAAATCATTTTGAGAGTCAGAAGAATAAAAAAAAATACTCAAAAATAAATAAATAAGTAAATAAGTAACAGGATAATAATACAGTGTTTTAGGGAAGTAAGTCCATATAAATTTCAAAATATAAAAAAATTGTTGGGGTCGGAGTGTGCTAATCTTCCTTTTTTAAATCTGAAAACCAAATAATAATTTTATACAAAATACCCCATAAGTTTTCTGTTATTGACTTTTATTTACTTTCAAAAACCATTTTAACACAATATCATTTAAGTTTTTGCTAAATATCTAATAATAATAAAACAAAGCACTCCTTGATCATAACTTCATAACAAATTTATCCTTTGTCAAAATTTGTTTTAAGTTGTTGAATACCCTGTATCATATCTATTCTGGTAAAATATATCTTTCTAGTCTATCGTATAAGCTAATGTATTTTTTGAATTTAAGTGTACTTACACACCTGAAAGAAAGTTTTCAAATGAACCAATTCGTTGATTTTATTTCCCAATTCATATAAAAAGGAAGCTATGATTATTATTTATCATTAGCATTTCGTAGTCAGAATTCCAAAACGATTATAATTTCGGTGACGTCTGTCATTGTTTTACGTCGTCCGATACGCGTGTACGAAATTCTGAAGTATACAGAGTGCGGTTAATACAGTTTAGAACGAGTAGTGAGTGATCGCCAACCACTTTCGTCGCGTGGTCACTTCATGATAATCACAACAAAATTTTGTAGCGTTGTTATTATGAATGATTTTAGTGTAGAAGTTTAAGAATGATTTTAGTGTAGTGGTAAAATATTACCTTAAAATAAGCGTTTCGCAGTTATTTCGAAGGAAATTATAAGAAGAATAAACTATAGATAATAAAGATTTTGACTACGAAACGCTGACTTAATGCGTATCTGACACGCACTTGGCGAATCTTTTTTCCTTTAGAAGAAAACAACAAAAATTAAGGATCAGCAAATAAAATATATATGAACCATAATATAGAACCATATAAATTTGTATGTATGTATGAATGCATGTAGGTATATGTACCTACACATAATATATTCTCATTATATTTCCAACAATAAGTGTGATACAGGTGCTTCAAATGCTCACTAACTGACGCTAGCACGAGCGAATCGGTTGAAACGTGAGTAGTTTCTACAACAGGGAAAACGATTTTTATTTTCCTCCCTCATTTTTTTTCCATAAATACATATCTATGGTCATTTGATTTCAATAAGAGCGTAACTGTAAATAACTTATACAGTGGAAAAAAAATGGGTGAAATGTTTTGCGTTTTCAATAATGAGAAACCTTTGTAGTTGTTCATCGCATAAAATTTGTATCAAATTCTTTAGCATCTATTAATGCTGTTAGTTCATGGAAAGAATACGATCCTTTCGCATGCATTTTTTGAATTAATCGCATAAACCTTTCTATATTTTGAAGGTTAAGGTTTTGGAGAAAAATCACCAACAGCTGCTAATAAGAATTAAGTATTTATTTGCGACGTTTCGAAAACATTAAATTTTCATCATCAGGCAAGTATCTTGTTTTGAAAAAACTAAATACATAAAATAAAAATAACAATTATAAGAAAAAATTACCGAAACGAAATGAATATATGCAAAGTTAAGTACTTACATAATTTTTTCTTATAATTTTTATTTTTATTTTATGTATTTAGTTTTTTCAAAACAAAATACTTGCCTGATGATGAAAATTTAATGTTTTCGAAACGTCGCTAATAAATACTTAATTCTTATTAGTAGCTGTTGGTGATTTTTCTCCAAAACCTTAACCTTCAATTATCTAACCAAATCACCTAATCCCCCTCTTGACTTTCTATATTTTGAAACTCGTAAATTTCTACTGACAAAACACGTTTATCTAACTAGTTAACGTCCCGGCACTGAATCTATCGATTTTTATGAAGCTTCAGTATGTTTTAGAACAGTGAAAAATATATAATGAGTACACATTGTATACTCATTAATAACTCATATAATGAGTTATTAATGAGTAACAGTGAAAAATATATAATGAGTTAGAGTAGTGAAAAATATGTAACATCTACTGCAAAGAGATTTGAAGAGGTGAAATTTCCCAAGCCAATTCTGATTAATTGTGACACAACGTTGTATGGCAAAGGGTTAATAATGATATTGAATGATTAAGTAGTGATTTCATAGTGCTCTTACAGTTATAATTATATTGAAATTAAAATATGAAACACCTGAATCATTATAAGAAAATGATTTTATCTTTAACGATCATTATCTTATTGTAATGATAATGAAAACTATTAACTATATATCGCATACAAATAGACAAACAAAGGAAATTAATAAGTGCCACAGGTTATTCTCTGTCTAGTTAAAAAAAAATTTCACGGCAATACATGTAAGTGGTTGAAAAATTTCAGGGACTTTTTTAGACATACACTTATAGATATTTTTAATTGTACGTCTGCATATTCTACAGTCCACTCTCTCAATAGTTCAGCCTTCCAATTTCGTACTCGTCTCCACCATAACACACCTTTCTGCGAATTAACACCATTGACACGCGATTCGTCCAATAACACCCTTTACAAAATATACATAGGTGTCTATTATTTGTGAAAATAAAAGTGACAATATTAAGAGAACTTAAATATATTGTGAAAGTGTGGGTATTACTTTCCTTGAAAACGTATCCCCCGTCGGTCCCGTAGCCGACCATATTGAGAAAGCGTACTGTACTTTCAATTTTAAAATAAAAAATCAATTATATCATAAAATATTTATAGACGTCGTGTACGAATATACAATTTTATAAAATAATGTCAATTGTCAATTATCCAATCATTTAAATATAAAATGGGAAAAAAGGAAAGAAGTTTTTTTTTTTGAAATAACATGAGGCTGTCAAAATATTTTAATGGATTTAATTCAAACTTCAATCATTTTTTTGTGATCATGTCCAATGCCATGTTCATAAAAATACGTATATGGTATCATTTTATTTATTTATTATAGCTTAATTTTTTTTGCCTTCCGGATTCAAATATGTAAAAATTTAAGCTCTTGGTTCACTTACACTAGTAATAGTGTAGAATCTCGTAAAAAATCTTAATTAATTTTGATGACGTCACCAAATTTTTTTTCCTAAATCAAACTTTATGGAAGTATCTGGAATTAGAGTGATTGGTTGAGTTAAATTTGGGTGTGAACTTTTTATTTTCCTTATTGGAATTCCTTTTGAAATTCTAAATTAGTTTCTCCATTCAGAGAGGAAAGTCGTGCATCCGTTGACCATACTCCTGTATCTGGGATTGAAAAGTATCACTATTATGAATAATAAACAAGTATTTTACTTCGCAAAATACCACTTTTATTTTTGACAATATTGTCTCAAAGCGTTTATTTTCAAACAGAATTCAAACAATATTGTCACAGTTTCAAAAATAAAAGTGATATTTTGCGAAGTATTTGTTTATTATTCAAAAATATGGAATACCATAAAGTAACGCTCAAATCTATTAATATTATCACTATTATCTTAGAGTATATGTTAAAACTATAGTATTTACAACGCAATAATTTTTAATTTTGAAATGATATATATGATGTTTATGTTCATTAATTTTAACAATAAATACAATAAATTGATACATTAGCGATATCTCAAAAAATATATTTCTTCAGTACTACATAATTCTGTGTTCCAGTTAGGAATTAAGATTAAAAACAACAATTTTTGTGTTTATTTAGCAATTATTTCTGTGTAGTGTATTAAGTCGGGTTCACGTTTAACGAACGAATGCGAACAAATGTAAACGAATGTTGAAAAACAAACATAAACGAACAAATATGGATGTTAACATAAATGAATACCCACATTTCTTGTCGCTACATCACGCAGAAAGATTCGTTCGTATTTGCTTGTGTTTGTTAGATTTTCAAAGCAGTTTGTAACTATCTCATAAAAAAAAATTAAATGATTTAGTGAAGAGATTCCAATGTTGTAGGATGTTTCGGATCCTTTTTTCTTACAAAATTATCAGAAAAAAGAAAGGACACTGTGTAAATCTTTGAGGACAAATTTAGTCAACAGAAATTGCAACGTAACACTAAGTCTTTCTTCAACAAGAATTGCTCCTGGAAAATATGTATTTTATTTAGATATTTCTGGTGTGACTATTTCAATTAACTTTTCGCAATTTGATGGTGACAATTTTTTCAATCAAAAGATTTTCAAAATTTCCAATTTTTCTACAAATAAAATCGGTTAGTAAATTAGAAACATTAAAACGAGTTCTGCTTTTATAAAGTGGAACCATCCACCGGAGTCTTTTTGATTTTTTTGTTTTTAAAAATCGCATGATAAAATAGGCAAAGCACTGAGCTCGCTGTCGTTCGTTAGATGTGGTACCGGCTTTACATTCCTCCACCATCGGACTCTCAACATTATAAAAAAAAAAACAATTTATTATTATTTTTTATTAATAATTCTGTGTAAATTCAAACAATTGTACAATTTGCTTTAAAAAACATACTATAAAAAATTCTTTAAAACTAATATAACTTCGGTATTCTATATAATTTTAGTGAACTTTCTCAGCCTTGATAATAGGAAATAATTTATACATAGGTACATGTTATAAATACTCAGTACAAGAAGTATCGTACATACTAGGTATTATCAATAACATACAATTTTTTCCTTTGTTCATCGTCGTGGCTAATATCTAATTATAGACAGTTTCACATCGTTGAAATCATTAAATGTACGAGTATTACAATATTACTCATTAAATTGTAAGTAAGTACGAATAAAGTATCTACTTAAAAAAATATCTAACAATCATAATAGTCGTAGTACATAATAAAGCAGTAAGCAGTCGAGAAAAAAATGAGTGATTAAAAACAAAAACAAAATTAATTTAATTGTTTACATCCATAACATGTTACGTGTTTTGTTATGTATAAACATCTTTAAATTATTTACATATCTATTACATGTAATTAAAAAACAAATGAAAACAAAGTGCGTGTTTGTTTTATAAAAGAAAAAAATTTTTTTTGGCGAAATACTCGTAAAGATAAGGAAACGAATTTCAAATCAAATCTGAAAACAAGACTTTCAATCAAATTTAAATTATTAATAAACAATTTTTTTGATATTTTTGTTTCTTTATATCTCAAGAACGTTACTTGGACGAAAACCTATACGTTTCTATATAATTTTGACATGTAAAACTTTTAACGCGTTTTCTCCAAAATCGTATTTTTAAAAACGATCCGCTTTATACCTACTTGTAGCTTTTTATTAAGTATAAATTATCTTAAGATCTTTTAAAAAATTTTTATCTTAAGATAAAAAAAATTATCTAGGTAAAAAAATGGAAAATATAAAAAGGTTTTTCAGATTGGCCACAAAAATAACATTTATGGACCGAGTACGAGTAAGTTATTTTTTCATTCGAAAAAATGATGAATAAATTGGAAAAGAATGAATAATAAATAATAAAATTCATGAAAAATGCAAAACTATTTTCATAAAAAGATCTATTTACGAATTGACGGTAAGCGATGATATTTCTAGAAAAGTAGGTAAAATTTTATGACCAATTATTTTTGGTAACTATGGTAACCAGAAAACAGAATGGTAAACGTTGCTTACGGGACCAGTTATCTGCTATGTAAAAGCCAACTTACAATTAAACATAAGATAATTACACATCTTGCGAGTGAATATTTATATACATATATCGCAAGAATGAAACTGGAAATCTACAGAGTAAAATTTTATGACCGTGTATGAATAAATTACTTTTCTAAAGTTCGATAGAACTGTTTCGTATAATGTTCATAATGTCTACTATAATTTGACCACTTGTGTACTTAATATGATTTTTGCATGTACATAATAGCTAGCGCGGGCCGACAAAAGGACTTAAGTCCAAAACATCAACTTTACAGTAGAGAGTAAAAACTAAAATTAAATGTATGCAACATCAGTTTATTTTAATTATTTTCAAGATTACATGACATTTTGTACATTTTTTTAAAAATAAATTACTTTCTTAACAAGTAACACAGTAAATCATAAAAAAAATTAACTTTAAGCCTTAAACTAAATTTTCTTAAGATATTTTTATGGACTTAACATATAAAAAACAACAGTACATTTCATTGTTAAAACCATTTGCGGACTCAACCCGTTTTAGCCGGTAGTTGTTGCCATAAAAATACATTTCCCATTTAATTAAACTATGTACTTATTTACTATTTTATTACGAATTTTAAGAAATTAACTTCTTTTGTTAGTTTCTGAAAAGAATTTTTTTTATAACAACTGCATAAAAAATGATGTTAGGGGTGGAATTGACTTTTGTCCTTTTGGAAATATATGAGATAGATTCTCGTGGTTCTTTGATAAAATAAAAAAAAGTCAAAAATGGACTTAAGTCCTTTTGCCTGCCGGCGCTAGATAGAAGATAACATTAGGTATATGATAAATATATTGAAGAGCTCACGGATATGAACAGCATCCACCAGTTACAATCGACTATTAAAGAACATAATTATATGTTTTGTAAATTGAAATTAAACCTATTAGCACAACTAATGAGGCAATTTTATGATGAAACTGAAATATTATTACAACCATTTTACAAAACATCGATTAGATAATACGAACATAAATAATAATATACCATGTTATTGTTATTTCCAGCAACAAAATTCCATCAACCACTGTCGGAGCCGACCTCGACCAGTGTCGTTATAATAGTTCAAAGTGCAAAATCACATAAAATCTAACGCTCTTTTCACATTGTACGGTTTTCGCCGTACGGGAAAAAACCGTACAACTTTTTGCCGCAATATCATTACCTTCACATTGCACGGTTTTTTGCCGTTATAAACTGAATATCTTCATTTGATTTGCAATATTACACAAGTAATAAGTGTGATTAAAGTTAATTCTATAAATCAGAGGAAATAGAAAGTAGGATTATTTATTATCATATTCTCTGAAGACCTGAAAAATGACGAAAATAAGTTTTTCAACTATTTTCAGATATTCACAGACTCCTTTGATTAATTTCTTGGCGAACTTAACATCAAAACACACAATTTCGAAATTACATACAATATATTGAAATACTGTTTATTACATTCAACATTAGTTTCATCCATTTCACAAATAAAATTAATACTTATTATGAAATTCAACAAAATATTGTTATTGCCGTACGCTAAAAAGCCGTCTAATGTGAAAGCATCCATTTAATTGCATACACTATTGAGTTAAAAACGCCGTACGGCAACCGTCAAGTCCAGTGGCAAGAGACGGCTGCTACACGGTACGGCAACGGCATTTTGCCGTGACCGTGTAATGTGAAAGATCCAATGCTCTTCTTCACTCCACTAAAAAAATGCGACCGTACGGTTTTTTGCCGTACGGCAAAAACCGTATAATGTGAAAGGAGCGTAACTGAATTTTTCAAAACTTTTAAAAATTTTATATAAATCCTTCATACACTTGTCTCTCCCCAATTAGGAATTACTAGTATTTACCCGCGGCTTCGCCCTTGTGGTATTTAAAATAATCGTGTCACTACTAAGGATGGTTATTTTTCCGGGGGAATTTTTCCACTGAAATGGTCTGTTTTCTCTAGGTAGAAGTTAGCCTATAAACTTTTCTCTTCTTCAGGCTATTTTTGAGTAAATAAGCCGATTGGTTAAGCTGTCAAACGTGAAAGCAAGATAAACAAACAAATAAGCTCACTTTGTTATTTTAAATACTTCATTACCTAGCAACTTTAGCAAACTTTTTATTAACTTCCCATAGAAAGTTATTGTAATGGGTCCGATTTTACGAATCGCTAATTTTGACATATCTCCACGTTTCAAGGTCACTAGAATCCGAATCCATCGGTTTTAGCGTAATGTCTGTGCGTGCGTTCGTTAGTTCGTTCGTTCGTGAATTTTTTTTTCGTCTCGCATATCTCGAGAACAAATAATGATATAAACTCCGGACTAATTTCATTAGATGCCTAATCAAAAAATGAAGACCGGATAAAGTTTTCAGCAAATTCGGATTAGCGGTTTGTTTTTTGTGGTAAAAAAACAGAATTAACTTTATTAAGATAACATAGATTATATTGATTTTTTACCATAACATTATTATATAATGGCCTAAGAACCTTCCTTGATTTTAAAAACGCCAGTATATTATTATAAAATTTAAAAAACTGTTTTTGAAATATATTTTGTCTCGCATATCTTGAGAACAAATGATGTTGTCATTTGTTTGATAAGGGTGGAGCCCCCACCCTTAGGTACAGAAGGCGAAGCCCCCGGTATTGTGCAAGGGGCAAAGCCTCTATCGGGGGCCCAGGGGAGAAGTTGTCCGAAATGGAAAAATAATTATTGATGTACAGTAGTCTCTAGTCTTCAAGGACACCCAATGGGAAGTTGACAGTGTGGGTAGACCAGTCCCCCAAATTTTTTTAAAAACTAAAAGTCACTGTAACAATTTAATCTTAATGAATAATTCTGATTCAGTTATGCAGAATTACACCTTCTATTAACGTAAAATTTACAACACTTAAGTAATTTTACGCATTTAGGTATATATTTATCGTACCTACTAAATTTACTCCCGTTACGCGGTAACGTAAACGTTTAGTAAGATAATTTAATATCTCATTTCCACTAATTATTTGCCAATTAACCTTATTCATTTCGTTAATGAAAACAATTTATTAGTTTCAGAGAGAAAAGAGAATTTCGTTACGAGAATCACGTAACACACGACAGACATTTATTCATTTAAACAGCGATTTATTTACATGAGGAAAATTTAACCGAAAGTGTAAACTACTGCGCAAGGAGTTTTCTTGAGTACTTATTTGGATATTAATAGCTAGATTCAACATTCAAATACGTTTGAGCAGCACCTGATGTGTAAAATCTAATAGCTTTTTATATTTCTTGATCCGGGTCTAATTCCACCGAAGAACATGTGCAAAGTTTCAAAACAAATTCATTGGAAGATAGGTTAGTACATGTGAACCCATAAATTTTATTTCAGTCCAACCACAAAACTGTTTCTAAATGAATAATAAATTAAAAGAAAATCCCACAAACAATTACAGGAAATTAATTTGTAATCGTCTGCAGGATTACGTAACGCTCATTATTTTAAATGGCTATAATATAATATAAACAAAATAAAAATTTTATAACCTTAGTTCAATAGGAGAATAAAATAGTAAAAATATCAAAAATTTTGTTGAAATTTTGTCGATAAACGGATTGATAAATCACACGAGAAAATTTTCAAAAATATCAACCGTTATAACTGTGTTCTATCTGTATAAAAATGTCTAAAAAGTCATTGGCTTTTTTAGAATTTTTTTTTTTTTTTTTTTGGACAATGTTGTCCGATCAAGAGTACGTACACTAGTGTACAAAAGCTGTCATACCGCCTATCTTAAACTAAACTGGTAATTAGATGATAAATACTCCTGTAGCAACATCCTATATAACGAGATTAAATTATTTCAGTTCAAACGATACTTAAGCGGTGGTAACAAAATGATAATTTTATTAGACCGAAAATTTGACAATAAGATTCAAAAAATAAAATTTTTTAAAAATCTGTTACTTACTTATTATTTGACTAGTAGTAATGTCGGACAGAGAAGCAGTTAGTCGATTAATCGACTAAAATTGTTTTTCAGATAAAATTAGTCATTAGTCGGAAATATCGAGAACAGAGTAGTCGACTAATCGACTAAATTTTTAGTCGAATTTGTGAATAAGATAACCTATGTAACTCTTTTAAAAGCGATGTTTTCTTTCGAATTTAATTATGGACTTAAAATTTTTTTCTTTTAAGAAAAAGAAAGATATGAAATATCGCAATCACATTAATCACATAAATGTGAAAAATCATATAAATAGATAATTTTTTAGTTTTAATTTTTTGAAGTCCAATAAATAATACAGAAAAATTGTTAAATTACTCGTTTTTAGTCATTAAAAGAAAAATTAATCATTTTAATCATTTAATCGAAGGTAAAATAGTCGACTAAAATATGACTAAATGCAAACAAAATTAGTCGACTAAATCGACTAATCGATTAATTATTCGACATCACTATTGACTAGCCGTGTACCCGATGGGATTTTCCATCGACAACATCTTTTTATTAGGTACTCATTTTTATTGTTTTTCAAAAGCCTAAGTCAATATCCACGTTTTTAACTTCAAAAATGATGAACTTCCCAATTCGAACTTTCATTTCCTGTTTTAACCCCATAGGGCATAAATTTCCAGAAACGTTTACACAGCTGACATTTATTAATAGATAGAAGCGTAAACGCCAATTTTCATTTCTCCTGTGCTAAATATTCGTCCTTCTAAATCCGTGCGACTGTACGTTGTCTGTCAGTCAGTGTATAAAATATTGTTTATTTGAATAGTCATAGTAACATATTTTTATATATCTAACTTCAAAAATGACGAATTTCCATAAAAATTTTCATTCCCTATTGAACCCACTTAGAGGACGAATTTTCAAAAATCGTTTCTTAGTGCTCACCTATACGTTACATAGGGAACTCCTGTGCAAAATTGCATTCTTCTAAACCGAATGGTTTAGGCTGTGCGTTGTCTGTCAGTCAGTCTGTGTTAGAAATTTATTAAGTAGATATTTGTTATTATATTACATAGACGCCACCCACATTATTTTTCTAATTTTTAACAACCATTACAAAATATTTCGAGAAAACAATTGAACGTTGTTATTTAGAATAAAATATAAACAATAGTATCTATAATAAATGATGGCCATAAAGAATTTATTTTATAAAAAAAATTAACAGGATTTTTAATTTTTCTCGAGAACCCGCTTATATGGAACAATAGCCTAGAAAAGTGTCATAAGTGATTTTTTCGCTCTTTATACGCTGATGTAATAAAAATTTTGAAGAAGTTGGTTATAACAAAATTTTTGTACATTGATAGTTGGTCTAGATATTTTCCTCATAAAAGTCTCTTATTGTAAGCAATTTTCAAAGGCACAAAATGTTTGGTGTTAGATACTTACAGTTTTCTTGTAACTGTTGAACTTTAATCCCCAAAGTCCCACTTCAAAGTCTTAGGTACGGTGAGCCCCATTTTTGTGTGCATGTGTACCATTAAAATATGATTAAAGTTCTTTTTTTAGCAATTAAACTATAATATTTACGATTTCCTTGAATGAAAAAAAATGGTGAAGTAATATGAATCGTAAATACTTGTAAAGTACACGATGAATACAGATTACAACCATCATTCGCGCACATCATATTCATATTTATGTCATTGAAATTATTACTTGGTACAATAAACTATAAAATATAAATTTTGATCTTTATAACTTGTATCTACGTATTCTGGACACATCAAATAATTACGTACTTGTAAAATTTTTCCATGTAAAACAGAACAAAATTTAAAAAATACAATAAAAAGTAAATATTGCAGGAAAAGTACAAACAGATTTTATAGATTTTCTTCAAGACTTATACTTTTCTTACGTTCTCCTGAATGGAAAATTGATGGAATTATTGACGATGGTTATACTTACATAAATTTTAAACACGTTTTTCTTATAATGATTTTTGCCATGAATTTTAGTAGATCCTTTACACTTTTCAAATTATGTCATAAACAAGATTTTTGTCTTAAAATGTTTTTGTCTTAAAATACAATCTTTACAAGTTGGATTTTAAAAAATCCGTGGGCAAGTCCTAGTTGTAGGTACACTAATATAAAAAAAGTTGTATTTACACATAGATTTATATAATTATGGAGCGTGTGTGTGCGTATTTATCGATATTTATTAAGAGAAATGATATTACGATTCTCATTCCAAAATCATGTATTTTTCTCTATTATCTGTTACCAAGATTATTCTCCCAGCATACTAATATTATTAATTCATAATTAATTTTATGCACGGCAAACTATGTAATTATGTGCCGGTACAGATCACATTTGTGCAACCACAATTCTACGTCACCTCTGTCAAATTCCGGTAGTTTTTCGAAAATACAATTTACTCTGCCGTTTTCTGCGGTGATTGGTACACATGTCATCTTTGCACTATTCCTTTTTGGCATAATTATATTTTACTTTTGAAAACAAATATGTCAAAATATAATTATAGATATTTTAATAATAAATAAATATTTAACGAATTACCAAATTCCTTTTGTCGTGGGTCACCAATTATATAATTATGGTGCGTGTGTGTGCGTATTTATCGATATTTAATAAGAGAAATGATAATGCGATTCTCATTCCAAAATCATGTATTTTTCTCTGTTATCTGTTACCAAGATTATTCTCCCAGCATACTAATATTATTAATTTAGAATTAATTTTATGCACGGCTAACTATTTAATTATGTGCCGGTACAGATTTGATAATTTTATGAATATAAAGTTGAAATAAACAAAGTTGTTTATAACCCATGATTGTGCTAGAATTTTCCAATTCTAATTATTTTGATTCAATCTGCACCTCATACACAATGCTCATAATTTTTGTTAGGTCTCTCTGAGCAATTTTGAGTAAGTGTTGCTCGCCAAAAAAAAAAAAAAAAAATAAAATAAATAAATAAATAAATAAATAAATAAATTAAAAAATATAATATAATAAATATTGCTGAATTCATGCTTCAATAGGCTTTTGTTTGACACCCTACACGATGCTTTTGAAAAATTATTTCAACTCCTTAAGTTACTTTTGAAATTAACCCCCAGAAATAAAATTCAGATTCACGGCTATAATTGTGTCACCACACTCTATCTCTCGTGATGAAGAATTTCCAAAATCATCATTATACATACCTACATAATTGTCACCAACTTAAACTCTTCTATTCACTGGATTTCTAACTTTTTGGCCACACTTTTTTTGAATGGTTGTCCGCTCTTATTGAATCATTGAATTGACAAAATTTCTCTTATTGTGAAATTAATTCAGTAAGTACAGAATGACCTCGACTTTCGTGTCGCTTAACTCTTTTCATATCAATCCGAATCAAATTGTGTAATTACATACCTGCATCATGATATTATTGATAACAGTAAACATAATGGTAAAGTACACATAATGCAATTCCTAACATTTGTATAAAAAAAAATACTATCCAACTAACTAATGCATATACAGAACTAAATAATAATTATCAAATGACATTGAAATATAAAATTAACTAAATACATATACTTTTATTCCGTTTTGAAAATAAAAATAAAAAAAATTCAATGTCTTTGCCATCAAACCAAACGTGTATATGCAGACATAACGAACGATTGCATTAGAATTGCAGATGTACGTATATATTTGTTCGCACTAGTACACAATATGAACAAATGAATAAAACATTACATACTTAAGGTGGTTTGTGCACTAGAGTAATCTAAATATTAAAAATGCGTGTTTTTGACACGCACTAAGTAATGTCATCTCAGTGAAATGTTAATTTATGATTTTTTGTTAACTCTATAATTGTTCAGAACTCTACAGCCCTCTTGCGTTTATTCAATATGGATGTACAACTCAATAATTATTCAGTCACAAAACGATATTAATATGTCATCTTCGATGACATAATAAACGATTTCTGCGTATGTTATATTCTTTAGTATACTTACCACCAACGGATCCAATTCATCACATTTTGGTAATTATTAACTGAACTTGATCGTGACGTCATCACGTATACAAAATTTTTAAAAGTTCCAAAAATCCCAAAATTTGTGTTAGAAACTTGAAGCTAAAATATGAAATTTGAAGCTGATTGTAGATTTCCTATACTGTTTTTTTTTTTTTTTTAATTTTCAGAAATTTGAAATTGTAAAAGCAACAGAAAAATTACATGTGAAAATTAAAACAGATTTCCTAAAGAAATTCGGGAAAAGTAACACACTGATATATAAAATTTTGGTAATTAACAAGGCACAAATTTGATATTTTTCAACGAAAAAATGTTTACTTTACGAATTCAAAGTTGCAGGCGATCTAGCACTGTGGCCTGCATTTATGCCACTGCGGCCGTGGACCACACTTTGGGAACCGCTGATTTAAAGAATAAAATAAAGTTCACAGTATCGTATACATATAGTATTGTAGCAATTTATTAGTTAAAAGCTCTACCTATTTTGAAATAGAAAAAATAAATAAAAATAAGTAAATAAATACAAAATAAAAATTAAAAACAATAATTTATTGATAGAGTTTTTTTTGCCTTTAGTAGTGATTTAATGTATAATGGGTCATACACAATCAACGAAATAAGGAATAAGAAATAAGAAATAAGGAATAAGAAGTATGCCATCTAGTGACGTTGAATGGAACTTTAATGAAATAAGAAATAAGAAATAAGAAGTGAGGAGTATCATAAGAAATAAGGAGTTCATAAGAGTTTCACGAACGTGAACGTTACTTTTTCATGAATTTTGATGTACAAAAATACCTAAATACATATACCTATGAGCAGTTAAGTTAAAGTTTCATTCAACGTCACTAGATGGCATACCTCTTATTCCTTATTTCTTATTTCTTATTCCTTATTTCATTGATTGTGTAGAAGCACTAACACCCCAATCTCAGCAAGTTACTTTTTTATTTTTAATTTAAACAAAACTAAAACAAAAAGAAACAACCTGATTAATATCATTATTATTCAGGTGTTGTACTTTTTTATGTGTTTTGATGCGTACTTGATAATAATCAATATTCGAAACAATCGTCAGAGGAGTTTTACTGCAAAAAATCAATCAAATGTTCGTCCAACAATTACCATTAAATGGTTAATAAATAATAAAAAGTTCAAAAAGTAATTCTAAGTGAATTATCGATTCAGCAACGTTACAGTATAACATATCAATATTCCATGTTCCTTTTTTAACTTTTACAATTTCCTATAATGACATCTTTATCGTTCATGATTATTATTCATATTGAATATATCAATTAGATTAATAATACTGGTACATTATGGAATAAATTAACTTAATACTTAGGTTGAATGGGAACCTCAACTTCACCCGGCCAAAATTGATTTGCTGTTTACAGTACTTCGCAGTGGTACCGAGAAGATTAATTTGGTTTGTTATATTAGGTGTACTCAAAAATATTTTCGTTTTCGTTGAATTACACTAAACTCTATGACTTCCCGTACGGATAGAATGCTATCTTTTAATTTTTGTGCTTTTGTACCAAAAAAAGAAAAGTTGGCAATTGAAAATATTTGAATCCCATGATAATTCTGAGAAGGGAAAATTAAATTCTTACTTTAAATTTCATTTTAGTTTGTTATAGGGAATATAAAAAAACAAAAAAACAAAAGTGAAATAACTTGAACTGAACTTTATAAAAACAAAATTAACACAAAAACTTTTGACCATCCCTAATATTTACAATACGTGCGTCAAATATTATTAATTTCCAAAGCCAAACACGAATATACGCGTTCGGATTATATCGCCTCAAATTTATCATATTAAATTTTGATATTGTGTTTCACACGTGTGCCTGAGTGAATTGGTGGATTAATTTGCTTAATAAACACTACTTAAATGAAAATACTAATACAGTACGTATACACTTGTGGTAAACTAAATGTAGTTAAACAATTTTTTGTAGCGGCGATAATGAGCTTCAACTAATGAACACTATCATATTTTACAGGGATCCTTCTCAATAGTTCCGCAGGATGAAACAAGGGGAAAGCTTTTCCAGGAAATGCTGTTCTCCCACAAAAGTTTGTATAAAATTTCTTTACGTCTAGATTCAGAATTTTTAGTGGAGTTCAATAATTTATGATTCTCTCAAAATTAAAAATTTTTCAGGAGCGTCAAAACAAGTAAGGGGGTTTAAAAATAATAATGCAACTTAAAAATTTAAATTACTATTTACATATATAACATTGTGACAAAACTCTAGTGGTTTACATTTAATATATGCATATACATAGATATTCATAATTAATATAATTATTCTGTGTGCGTATAATGTACCTGTAAACAGTATTGGACTTAGGTAGATATAATCATTTAATGATATACCTACATATCATTTTCATTACAATGATCTACTTATGTACGCAGTTAACAAGTTTATTTTATTGCATTTTATTATTTAAAATCTAATTAAGAAATATTGACTATTGTGTGACATTTTTCTTTTACTGATTATCTCCTCATAAAATATTGCACGACTACGCTCGCTTCTCTAAATGTTTTTTCATGAAATCATAATTTTTGTTTTGCATAAACAAATCAATTTTTTTTTATACCTGATTTACCTCTAACTATTTACAACTGAATACACTAATTGATACATATCAGCGATGCAGTGGAACAATATAAGTAGTGCTGACTAGTTAGTCGAATGATGATGTTACGAACTTAAGTTGTCTTACTATGTTTATTTCATTTAGGTAATTATTCTTTCACTTAATATAAACAAAACAAACTTTTTGATTGTTAGCTCTTATGAAATAAATATTATAAAATTTATAATAGGTGGTAAGGTGGGGGTAACGCTCGAGTCTCAAACTGGGGAAGCGGAACTATCGAGAGTGGAAATATTAAGAATGTGCACTATAGTAGAATCGAGAGTGCACAAAATCATTTTGTGTAGGATATTTCACAGAGGGCCCTAGGGGAAAGGGAGGGCAGCTTGATATGAAGAAAATATTGTGCTGTCTGTTATTCAGTAAACAGGACCATATTTATTACAAGACATAATTTGTATACATATCCGCAATTAAAGAATAGTCAATACCATTACTTTAAACAATTTCTCTGAGAAAAATTAAATTTTATTATCAATATTATTTGACAATAAATAATTATTTGAAAATACACTAGAAGAGCCTTTTCTCAGTTCCGGCCCAGTAAAATCTCGGATGATTTCGTGTGAACCGGTCATATATAGGATCACATAATATGATGATTATCGGTTTTCTGAATTCCATTTATTTTTAATATGAAATATCGTTTTCCAGTCACTTGCGGACTATTTAAATATTCAAAACCAATTTTTTAATTTTAAATAAAACTCCTGTAATTTGGAATAATTTTCGTCTTAATTGAAATAGCATTAATGCTTTTAATAAGAAATGTCTTCCTTTGCCCATTTGGTCTATCACGTAATTCAAATAAATATCGATACTTTCTTAAGCATTAGAGAAATGTTTAAATAAAAACCATTCTTTAATCTTAAACTGAATTATTGCTTTCTGGAATCATTTCCGCCATTAATTGGAATAACATTTACATTATTAGTCGTGTAATATTAAATGTCGTTTACCGACCATTTGATCGATCATAAGAGATTAAAAATAAAAATTTAGGAACTGTAGATAATTTATTTAACTTTGTGAACATCCATAATAATTAGGGTGAAATATTTACTTCTATGAGCTAGATTTTGATTGACTTAACCATCATCAAATACATTTTATAATATTTTTAACGTAGCTAACGCCCTGAATATACGCCACTTTTTTGCTTGCTGTCGGTTCATAATATAGCCTGATTATAAACATTTGTAATTGTAATTCTGAACTTTCAGTAATGATTGTGTCATTTGGATTTTTTTCAAAAAACAATTTAACACTATTTATTCGAATATTACTTTTCACTTACAATTAGTACCTTCTCACTTCACCTGGTAATAAAAGTATCAATCACCTGCTTTTTTATTAAACTGATAAGATTTTACTGAAATCAATATTATTGGCTTGGCTCCACTGAAAATGAACTAATAATAACTGATAAGTCACGTATTACATAAACGTTCTAAAGCCGTAACTAAAACAAAAAAATAATTTTTAAATTTTTTCTTTCCCAATAAATATTTAATTTTTATTTCAATTTCTCAGCAATACATTTTTGCTCAAATGGTAAATTGATTTAATGAGGTAGATGAAAACTTGATTAATTATGCTGTAACCTTTCTAAAATATAAAGACAAATTACCATTGTAGAGTATGTTTAATGAAGAGTAATATGATTTATCCTAACATAAAAGACAATTAACCAATCAAATTGTTAGAAACTGACATAAATTATCAGTTAAGTTGAAAAGAGTTTAACAATTGTTTACTTTTAATTTCAAAATTATGAAAATTAAAATATTTAGCATGATTTATTTATTGTAAAACCAAAAAATTATAATATTAACAACTTTTCTACAAGACACAAGTGTAAATTAATACTTACATAAATCATAATAGAACTCTCGCTTGTATTTTTAGATTGTAAAATTATTCAATATTTTTTTTTTTTATTGTCTTTAAATTATTCTTGAATACACGTTTTATTTTGTATTTTGATTAGTTAAATACACCATAAAATTAAAATTAATTTTTTAATAGCTTCATAACGTGTGTTGTTTCTATAAAAAAGTTTCATTTGACTATAAAAAAAAAAACATTTAATTTAACATAATGATAAAAATTTTATTCACTGACTCATCCCATCAGTGACAGTGTCAGAAGTAAATAGCAACTTACTGTGTATATTAGTCATCTCAGCACATATCGAAAAAATTTGAATTAATGGAAATTAAGTAATTGATAATTAATAAATTTGATGATTGTATAAAAATATTCAATGAACTTGAACAAGATAACTTTGCCTGGAGACTCCCTGTCGGGCGCGAATTTTACAAATATCTAGGGTTGACCGGGGTAATCGGGAATGTATTTTCATGAACTGAGATAAAAGCATTAAGTATTTTTTATTTTATATATCACACTATGGTTGATTTATTTTTAATTCTATACTATTCAGGATGCACCACACAAATTTTGAGAAAATTCGTATGAAAAACAAACACTTTATAAGCCATTCACATTTCCCTGGCATTGCTTTGCAAATCTTATGAATTTTAGGGTAAAAGTGAATGCCATCAGAAAAATTATTTATAATGCATTACAAGAGAAGTGAGGTACATCAAAATAAAGCCCAACTCAAATTCTTCACATTTACCTCACCTTAAAAATTTTTCATCAAACGTTAGCGTTCATAATTGCTCCTTGTTTAATGCAAGTTACCCATACCTCAAATTTGTACAAAAAATCAAGCTTAAATAAATATAACAAAAACTGTAGGAACAAATTTATTACAAGCTAAAAATGATATTTTGATGATGTTTTGCCATTTTATCATATAAAAAAATCAAAAAATTACGTGACTTTCACACAAAAACAAGGAAAATGAGACTTTTTCAAGGAAATATAGTTAGCTAAATAACAAAAACAATGGTTTTGTATTAATCCCACTACTCTTGGACACCCACAGTGCCATTGAAAACAAGTAACTTTTCTATTTTTGTAAATTGTTATTGGGTAAGGGAGCACAGCAATGATTTCGTAGATTGACACACAAAATATATCGTCTTCTTTGTAGACGACAACAAATTCTGTTTTTGTATTGTTTGTACAACGGAAACTTGTACAATAATGTCGCCATCATCTTCATTAACATTTTCAACTCCGAAAAAAATACTACTGAAATTTTTGACCGAATGGGGGCATTTGTGAATAACGTTCACAATTACCCCACAATTTTAAAATCATGGGGTAATTGTGAATTGGTAATAAATTGTCCAATTTCTTTAGCAATTAATAAGGAACCCTCTCAGGGACGAGACCACTTCGTTAGAAGTGCTTTTAACCATTTCTTACCTTTAAAAAAATTTTTACCTTTTAACCATTTCTCACCTTTAAAAAAACCATTAATTAAAATTATAAATGTGAAAGTGAGTTTGTTTGTTTGTTTTTCACGCCTCAACCGTTTAACTAATCGACTTCAAACTTTGCAAAGAAAATTGCTTGAAGAACAAAGAATGTTTACAGGGTGCTTTTTACCCGGGGAAAGCATTTCATTTTTTTTAGAAAATTTCCAAGAAAAAATTAACAGCTCTTTATACGTATTAAATTGATGTTGTAATTTCAAACATCACGCGGGCGAAGTCGCTAGTAGACGCGTATATCCGTATTATTACAGATTTTTTATATACTTTGCTTAGTACAAATATTTCAATGCCTTATAAAATTCTTTCAGTCAATCTGGAAATTGATTCAGTAATTTTTGAATCGATCCCTTTTACACATACAAATTTTAATTTTCATCAAAAAGAAAAAAAATTAACACCAATAGTTGTACAGCTCTGAGACACAATTATTCATGTCAAATTGTTATCCGTGTAGTTAATTCACAGCCTTCTTGATTCAGCAAAATATAATTTAAGGTCAAGAAATTTTAGTATGTACAGATCAGTTACACGGACGGGCACATTGCTGCGTAAGAAATACAAAAATATTTTTATGAACTTATTGTTAATATAAAAAAATTTTATTGTCCTCAATTAATTTGGATTGACGTACTTAAAAATTGACGTCTATGTTTTTTTTTTTAATTGTTTGGCGTGTAACTATAATTAGATCACTAGGTTCATGCCCCAAAAATTAAGAAAATATAAAAATAATCTCCCAGGAATTTTTTTATTGCCCGACTTAATACCTTTTGCAATAAAAATTTCAATAAAACACTACATTTCGAGGATGTTTGTAGGCGCTCAAAACTCCCACGCATTGTCTTTTTCCTAAATAATATTTCTAAAATTATTGAGGCCTAGTTTTTCGATTCGTCTCTTCAATAAAAATAATTAAAATTATTTTATTAATAATTGAAAATCTAGAATTTACTCTGGCTCTGGATACTAATTAACAGCAAGTTGTACTTAATTAGCAAAAATTTAGCAACAGATGATATTTATTTTTCAGTAAATTAAAGAAGTCGTAAAATTTTAATTTCATTTAATTATTATCAATAAAACCGTTTTAATGAATTCATTTCAAAGTTCTTTCCCAGTAGTCGACAATTTTTTAACAAATAAATTAAAATTATCTGGATATTAATACAATGTTATTCAAAAGATTTTAAATAGGAGGGATAGTGATAGAAAATAAATTTTGATACCGAAAAAAGAATTTCTTTAGAAAACTTTTTGAAAGAGGATCACTTACGTCATTATTTTGCTTTCTCCACTTCTTTGTTACTTTTCTCCTATAGAAGTTCCTATGTCAGAGGTTTGATTCAGATGGTTTAACTTTAAAGTATTTCACTAAAATGATGTATGTATTTTTGTTTTATTGCGTTCTATTTGGTACGAATCAATTAACTACTTAACGATCCGGTATGAACGAGGTATGTATTGCTCTGATCATCAGTAATACCTATATCTGATGCTTCTGGTAAAAATTCATAACATAATTTTTTGAATTGCAGTGTAAATTATTTAAAATATGTCTAGTAAATTCCAGTTTATCACATTCCACACTCAATGTAGATGGCATCACCATTATTTCACTTATGTTATGTGTGCCTATAAAGTGTTAAATAGATGGACAGAAGACGGAGGGACGGACGTAGAGAAAAAGAAAAACGATCCGAATTAATTGAAATGAATAAACTGAAAATGAGCAAGAAAAAAATTTTGCTATTTATTTAATTAAATGCTATATGTCTATCTACGTATGGTGCTTATATGAGACGGACAAGAGACAAGTTCATGTCTCTCAGAGTGAATGAGGCAAGTCAAGCCAGTGTGACTGGATGTTGAAAAGGAATTCTTTCACAAACACACGGGTAACATTCGGTTGGGCTACGGAGAGTAAACTGAATGGAAAAATTCTTTTCTTCGGTGTCATCTGTCATTTAATATCCCACAACCACACTTATTTCGCCCATATAAATTTTGTATGTACACTGAAAACGATCGTATTAAAGTTTAGTTTAATAAGGAGATAATTGTTAACAAGTTTTAGTAGATATTGCGTATTACTGTTATTATTATTTAAACTCGAAAACGTTTTGTAGTATTTCTATTTTTATTTTAAAAAATAATTTTGATTTCTATTAAGGTAGTACATCGACATCCAACTTTTCGACAGAATAGTTTCAAATTTTAATAGTATAAAGAAGAATACTATATCTGATTGTCGTTGTAATTTGGGAAAGATTGATCGCTTTTAAGTTAAGATAATTAGGGCTAAAGTTTGTATCTACTCCATGTATTAGGTCTCAAAATTCTGACTACGTACCGTTATTTTGTATTTAACAATATAGTGATTCGACAGAATTCAATAAAAAACTAGGGAAAAAAAGATTAATAAGTCCTGAATGTAAAAAAAAAAAATTGAATGATTTGTTGATCGTTTTGAATTGAAGATATCATCAGAGAAATTATAGTATTTTAATAAGAATTTAACATCGATATCAATTTCAAGCAACTGAACCGAAGCAGTCTGGCAAAGCTGTATATTAAATAACTGGTTTATTGGCATTTACCTGTATACAGTACATATGTATGTCACACAGGATACTATCATATACACCAATAGCTCGCTTTGCGTCGTTTCGGTTTGCGTTTTTTCGAAGTTGCGTCGCTGCTGAATTGGTACTAATTTTCACTATGCGTCGTTAGATTTTCGAAGTTACGTTGTTTTGGGTTCGAGTCTTTAATTTGTTTTTAGAAATTTTTTGAAATTTTCTGTAGAAAATCATAATTCACTTTGCGTCGTTTCAATTCACGCCGTGTTTTTTTGGAACGTAACCACGACGCAAATTGAGGTATTGGTGTATTGAAAATTATTAGTCCAGTAGCACTAATTTTAAGCCCTATCTGACTAAATATTAATTTTAGAATAGATATAAAAATTTTATAAAAAGAGATTCATATAGGGATTGCCGAAGAGAACATTTGTGCAAAATGTTAACTCCCGGAAATGTTTTTTTTTTTTTATATTGTTTAAACAATACTTAAAATTCATGAATAGCGTTTTTCGACCTTTCACCGCTTACGTACCGAAAACGGTGATAGATACATTAAAAAGTGTTAAGACCTTTTTTGTAGAGAATCGGACTTTTACAAAAAAGTCCGCGAGAGCACCTGTCTATCTTGTACAGGTGGAAAAATACAGCACTCCAAACGCGCACTCAAAAATTCACATTTTCGAGCGTTCTGGCAGGTTTTGTCGTCCGGAATCTTGTCGGAACGCTCGAAAATGTGGATCTTTGAGTGCGCGTTTGGAGCGCTGTATTTTTCACCTGTCTAAGATAGAGAGGTGCTTACGCGGACTTTACTGTAAAGAATTCGATTCTCTACAAAAAAAGGTCTTAACACTTTAAAGTATCTATCACCGTTTTCGCTAAGTAAGCGGTGGAAGGTCAAAAAAACGCTATTCATAAATTTTCAATATTGTTTAAAGTTTAAACAATATAAAAAACCATTTCCGGGAGTTAACATTTTGCACAAATGTTCTCCTCGGCAATCCCTACAAGAGTCTCTTTTTAAAAATTTTTATGTCTATTCCAAAATTAATGTATAGATTAAATTTAGTGCTACTGGACTAAATATATGTATTAAAACTTTACTCAGTATGATGCCAAAGCATTTTTCATAAAAAACTTTGATAGTATAAGTGTGTGTACACAGGCTGTTTGAAAGTATGCATATACATGTTCGTATGAAAAGTAGTACATATCAACATCTATCCACTAATACAGACAATAATGACATAAAGTAATTTTGGTTTGTAAATTTTCTACTAGCATGTCACAAGGTAACTAACTTAAAAAAAACTCTGATAACGCAGCTGTAGAATTTTCCCATCCCGTCTTTATTTTTTGAAATCTGCTGAGAAGGAAAATGTGGGATCGGTAACTGATAAAAAGACCATTCCGTTGAAAGATTATAAAGAATCAAAGTTTATTGTGCTATTTTAGGGGCGTAAATAGGTGTTTTTAAAAAAAAAGGTTTTCCGAAACAAAATTGCTGCAAATTAAAAACTTCTATAAACTATCCCTACTTATTTTATTTAAATTCTACGATTTTGTTCCAGGTCACTCCGGAAGGAAAATTTCATATTTTAAGTTAGCCCCACATTTAAAAGTACGCTACGACCTCTACCATGCTGTAAAATTTCAAAAATTTTGCAGTTCTGATAAGAAAGATAAGAACGAAACAAAAAAAATTTCCCTAAGACACGTGTCATATGTTAAAACTTTTACCTAAAATTAGGACCTTTTGTTATAATTTTCGTCTAAGTTCCATCGATTTTCATAAACAAGGTCCGGAGAAAGTTGAAAGAAAACTGAATTTTTAGATTCTGCAAAGAGATAAAAAAAAATAAGTTAAATGCAAATATAAATTAAATGCATATTAAATGTGATTTCAATTGTTTTCATTTTAAAATTTATTTTGATTAATTTTGGTTTCCATAATAAATTTCTTAAATTTTAGTAATCTCACCAGACAGAAATTAACTGATAGGTAATAATAAAGAAATATTTTTACACTTTAATTAATAATAGGAATGCTGCTCTTAGCATGTCAAATTAATATTTATCTTTATTATTATTAAAGAAAATATTCATTAAAAATAAGATTTCTCGGTGATGAAATGCTACTCCACCAATAATATATGTATATACCTAGGTATTTTAAATAGTGCAAAATTTGATATCAAGAATATTGGATAAATTCAATAACAGGAATAATAATATAATAGTATATTGTGCAATAAGTACGTGAAATTGTCGACTGCCCACGAAAGCGAAGTTGAGCGCACGAACGTAGTGAGTGCGCTCATTCGCTTGAGTGGGGCAATCGACAATCCCTCACGAGTTGCACATACTATTTTTTATTACGAATTTCACATACTTTTTTCTAATATTATCACTATTTTTGACATTTTTATTACTTTTTAAAATAATATTTTTAAGTATTCCTCTTTTTTCCTGAATTAATTATCGTTTAAATTACTTTGTTGGTGGTTTCTATAGAAATAATTATGAAATATTTATTAAATGAAAAATTAAGAGGCGGCTTTGCGTGTTTTATTGTCAATTTGCGTGTGGAAAGTTACTTTCCACACGCAAAAAAGTATGCGGGAAGAGTAAAGTGGGCAAACAGCTATTTTGCGAATGTGTGCGCTAAGTTAGTACTTCTCCCGCATGAGTAATAAAAAATATTATTCAGTTAGCAAAATAGCAATGGTCAACTAGTCACTAGCGTTTGTTTCACCTTACACTTACTATTGTCACACTCTCGACCATTACAGATTTCGTTACACTCTTACATTACCGAGTCCAAGTTTGCAAAAATTGAAATAGATTTTATGTTTATATTTATAAACATAACTGCAGTTGTTCATCTATTGAATTGAATTTGAACGATCACGTAAACAGTACACAAAGTTAAAGATACGAAATAAAGAATTTAAAAAATATAATATTTTGTGTATTTCGTCCTCGTAGAATATTTAACATAATGAAACGTGGGAAAACGGAATGTTTTTTTGCATTGATGTGAAATGGGAATAAAACAGGCATAGAAATTATATTAATGTTTTAGTCGTGTGTCTATTTATTAACCCTATGGAGAACGTTTTATTGAAATTTAATTTTTTAAAATTCCAAATTTCCCAAGGGAATTTATATATTAGTCTATCGATTCAGTTTTCTTTTATTTCAATCCTTGTTAGTGAAAGAAAAGAAAAACGTCGGGAAAATGCCGGAAAATTATAATAACGAAAATTAAATTATCATTGATTTAGTATGAAAAGGGTCAATATACGGTAAGTTGAAAGACATTCAACATTTTTTTCTTCAGAGTCTTCGTATCTTTTCCGTCAGACACAAGGGATTTTCATCTGTTGGTGTTGTTTTTCCCAAACATATTTCTCATTTTAGAAAAACCAAAATTCATGCATATATATTTAGTTCACGTCAAACTTTTTATTCCGCTTGGCTAAATTTAACGTATGAATTGATTTCAAACGAAAATTTTTTAAAATAGCAGAAAATTTTCTAACCACAAAAGAAGAAAAACGGATCTACCTGATATTTTCTATGAGAGAAATTATATCGAAATAAATTCGATTTATTAAATTTACCGTCTTATCTAGACATACGCGTCCTTGCCGATAACAATTCAACAAAAAATTTGGGACATCCTACGGACTATCGGCTTTTATAGATGAATTTCTAAATTTGTTTCTTTCCTGCTATTATTACGAATAATAATATAATTAAAAAATTTATGTATAAAAATTTTTATTTACGAATGAAGGTCGTTTAAAGTAATTATATCTTTCCTTTGCACTTCCAACAGACATGTAGCATTAATCTATTATTATTATTATCAGTGTATAGAATAGAATTTGTCTAGACTTTTATGCATTTTCAACAATTCTCCTATTAATAAATTGGAGAATCTGCGAGCTGCTTAAGGGGAGGTTTACTTGAGAGTCGTTAAAAAAATCGATTTTTTTTGCAGAAATTGGTAGCTAATTATGTGTAGAATATGTTCCCAAAGTGATTTTGCTGAAAGTAATTTAAGGGAAGGTTTACTTGAGATTTGATAAAAAAATCGATTTTTTTTGCCGAAATTGACAGCAAATTATGTGTAGAATATGTTCCCAAAGTGATTTTAGTGAAAATAATTTAAAAACAAGATTCTTGCACATTTACCGAATCCAGCTTTCTATAAAAAAAAAAAAAAATTCAAAAAACGTAGTTCACGCAATAATGAGTATTAAATATAAAATTTTGAAAATACGTTTCATTATATATATTTTATAATATCTCGGAACTATATTTTTGGAACTGGCGGACACGATAACTCAAAAACTATTCGATGGATCCTTTTTTTTAATTTTTTATTTTAAAGATAATTCAATTCTTCGGCACCTCTACCTAAGTTCGATACACTTTCAATATTTTTTTTATTTTTAAGTTTACTTTAAAGAGCGAAAAATAAGATAAAAATCGTAATCAAAAGTTCAAACATCCGCCATTTTTTTTCTTTCAGCAATTTATTGATATTATAGGTAGAGGTGCCGGTACTCTTCATATATTTTATAAATCTTTTTTGTTTTTGGATTTCGGTGGTTTATTACCGGCGCTAGGATGTCCGCCAGCAAGGCATTGGATTTTCACACTGCGGATCGTCACACTGCAGTATCTATAAAATGGACAATTTTTTATATTTTTCCTTGAAAATTTTTTTTTGTATAGTTTAATACTTAATAAATATGTGTACAAAATTTGAAATTGATATTTACTTCCGTTCTTGAGAAAAAAATTCTAGAAAAATACATAATTTTTAAGGGTTCTCGAGTAAACCTCCACTTAACTTTGAAAACTATAATTTGTATCAATAAATATTAAAATTAATAGGATGATGCTCACGAAGAATCGACGAAATGACCACCTGATAAACTGTTTCGATAATAACTAATACACTTTATATAGAACTGTTGACGTGGTACAGCGTAGTGTCGCAGTTAATTAGGTTTAATTTCACATCTTACAGCGTTAATAACCGTCAACCGATTAAAAATGTCGGTGAAGAAAACGTTAAATTTTTAGAACCTGGAAAAAATTAAATGAGGTAGTGTCGTGATAAAAAACCCAAAAATAGTGAAGCAAAAAGGGAAAAAAATTCATGTAGAGTCCAAAATATTTTACGGAATCAAACCTCCTGCCTTATCAGAATTTCCGGATATATTCAGAAGTCTATACCTATTCCGGTATTCACAGTCTTCGATTATGAGGTTTAGTTTTAAAATGCAACGTAAACAGAGCTAGGGGAACTAGGGGCTAGTGTCCAGAACGGCAAAACTTGGAATGTGAGAACGTAAAGGGGGCCTGTTGCTGTCAGTAAAGGGCCCGAAAAAAGTAAAAAAAGCTTTTTTTGCTTGTTACACATTTTTTTACGCAAAAGTTTTTAATAAATATGTTTTTCCCAGGAGCTCGCTATTTCTCGCCACGGTCTTGGATTTAGGCAATGGAGGGCCATTTCTGACGGAACCCTATGGCGCGGAACTTAAATTAAATTCGGCCCTGAACATAAATGTCATTTTTCGGAAGAATCGAAAATTAATGCTATGAGGCCCGAGCACTTTCACAGTAAAATTACCTGGAAGCCGACAATATTTTTAAACAAATTTTATGTAAACCAAGTACCTACATAAAATGATTCCGCAGAACACTAAATGATTCACCATGTATGTGTTACGCAGGTCAAAAGATGAGTCCATATAATTATTATTATTTTGATAAAATACACATATACATACAAGCATACAACACACACATACATACATATGAGGATAAAAATATTATTGTAAATAAAAGATGAAGCCTAGATATGTATTTTGATGATAAAACATATTATGAATATTTATATGTACAAAAAATGAAAAGTGTCAGTTACGTAATAATAAATTATTTTTATTACAATAATATAAAATCTTTTTTATAAATATTTTTAAGTGTTTTGTTTATTATTCTAAATATTGATCGCGGTCGGCCTCTGAGGATGTTTTGCTTGGTTTCGGATGCCGAAGCCATGGGACTGAAAGTGTTAAAATCTCCCCCAACTATTAAAAAGTGCTGTTCCTAGGGTCTATGCAAGTCAGAAAATTACATTTTAAATAAAGATGTACCCACCTTAATGTGACAAAAACAAAAACAATTTTTGTTTTTTTATTTCAATTTATAAAATATTAAATTTTAAGCAAAAGTGCTTAGGCCCTACGACGATCCAGAATCAGTCCCTAGCTAATAATTCTAGTTTTTACTTGTAAGTTAGTAAAAGCGATGTAAACAGATTCAATCTTTGGCAACAATCATCTCAAACAAATCTATTTTTGGCAAAAAATTTTCAACTTTCCCTATACAACAAAATTCAAAAATGCGCCCAGATCTAAAATTAAAAGCACCAAGACAAAAATAAAATTGTCTACCCATTGTCAGATCAATGAAGCTATTTTTAAACATAAATTTAAATTGCCCGCATTATTTCAATTGTTGTATAAACAAGGTCTCCGCTAAAATTAACATTGTTTACGCATTCCAGTAGCGGCTCACAAACATCAATATTTACGCTAGCACTTTACAAAAAAAAAGGAAATACGGCATATTATTTAAACGTGATTTTAACCATGAAAAATAACAATAGAGGGCACAAACAATTTAATATGTTAATTTCAAATAAGTACCTTGAAAAGTTGTGTTCTTAAATTACTAAACAATTGTCTATTTCTGCATACAGCTACAAAACCACAAATTTAGTTCCACACTTTTTTTTGACGGGGCGCTTGTTGTTCCAAAAAAACAAACAAAAATGAACACTTATTTTCAAAAATTTTTTTTCAATATATACAATAAATCACATTAAATATCACAAATATTACAATAATATACACAAAGCCACTATCGAAAAAACACTAATTTTTTGATTTCCCATTTTGAATCACTGTTTTGTTGTTTGTAGTTACACTAATTAGTAGTATTACTTAAATCTAGTAAGACTATATATACATTTTTATTTATTGAGGGAAAATTAAAAAAAAAATTGCTTTCTTGTTAGGTCCGGTCCAATTTTTGTGGATCCACGATTTTTTTTTTTTGGTTGGGTGCCTATTTTTTCGCTCTATTGGAAAATAAACACTCACTCGGTTTAGCCGTTAACGCCGCGCCGTCCGTATGACCGGTACGTTAGTGACTTACGGGGTATACGGTGCCTACTCACGGTGTTAGCCTGCTACACTATCGTGGCACACGCTGCCATGCTATCGTGTGGCAGATTTGTGACTGAACTCGCCGAAGTCACTGTGTGAGTGAGTACGTCTCAGTGCTCGGAAAATTGTATACAACACTATCAGTGAATATATGCATGTGTGTGTGTGTGTATGTGTAGCGATAGGTAGAATACAACACACAGTCATGCACAGCGGCTCCCGCGATAGCTAGTGCGCGGCATCACTGTATATACATTTGCGTGTATTTTGTGAATCTATATCCTCCAATGTACACCTATGTATATATTACTTATCTGTGAGTAGGTATGTGTATCTGAATGTCGGAGTAATATTGTGAAAATGTCGGGAAATTTCTATTGGTTTTAGTGAAATAAAATTTCAAATTGTAGCGAAAGCGTTGGAAATAGTACTAGGGATGATCGATATTAGCAAAACATCGATTCAAGAGTATCGATATACGATATATTATATTGAAAGAAAGACATCGATGTTCGAAAACATCGATGTTTCTGTAGCAAAATAAACAACCATTATAGTCTATTATTTTATTTATTAAATATTAATATTGCCAGTATTTGTTTGGTCAGGGCTGGGAACTATTTAAAATGATTTCATTTTAAATATGTATTTAAAATACAAAATGACATTTTACATTTTCTATTTTAAATAAGTTCGGTCAAACCATTTTCCATTTTGTATTTAAAATCGAAATTTGAATCCATTTTACATTTAAAATGAAAATGCATGTATACTCAAATTTATGTGTATACAATATTAATTATAGAACTTGAATTGAACGACTTGAAGTCTAACAAATTGTAAGTTAAATGTAAGTTGATTTAATTAGCTCAAATTTTTCATAACTCGAGTTGCAATATCAATTGAGTTAAATTTGTTACTAGAGTTGCAGTTCTCTTAAGTCAAACTTTTCTGACTCAAGTTGTGTACTACTATCTTTAAGACACGTCCATAAGAAATGTTTTTGTATTTCGAGTAGATGATTTTCACAATTTTATTGAGAAGTTGCAGTCGTAGTGTCCTCAAGGTTTGAATACGCCAAGGCTGAATTAAATTTTACAATATTTTTAAGTAACAATATTTGAAGAGTTAAGTTTCGTTTGCAAATTTCAAGCAAACTTTACAAAATTTTCTCGAAAGACTGCCTTTATTTATTTAATTTCAGTACGTTTGATATTTTCTTAACTTTTTTTTTTTTATGTAATATAAATAGGTAGTTAATGATAAAAATTTATAGAATAAATTTAAAGTAAGAAAAGCATTTTGCATTTTATAATCCATTTTAAATAACTATTTTCCATTTTCGATTTTAAATATGTTCAGCAAAACCATTTTCCATTTTGTATTTTAAATGCATTTTTGGAAACCATTTTCCATTTTCTATTTTAAATGGTTTCTATGAACCATCTTTCCCAGCCCTGTATTTGGTACACTTTGCAAAAAAGTCACTTTGTTAGAAGTTTCCCTTTTAATATGTTCCTTTGTTGATACAAATGCTGCCCAGCTTTTGAAAAAAGTCTCTCTGAAGCTGGTTAAAGTTACTGTGAAATACAAATATTTAATGGCAATTTTTTTCAAGTTTGGATAAGTGGATCCTAGAATTTGCCGTAAAAGTAATGGATCTTGTTTTATCGTGGATATAACATCGATGTTTTTACCCTAAACGTCAATGTTTTTCATACATTTGGTGGAAGTACTGGGAATTTCTCAATGAGACAGACAAAGAGGATAAACACCGTTTCGTGTCGCAAATATAGAATTATTTTGAGCTGCATGTTTCATGTCTAGCCACAGTAGATCTGAGGATATTTATTTGGATCTAAAACAGTGTTTCCCAAACTTTTTTCATTACGGAACAGTTTTTAGGTTCTTACATACGAAACTCTAGGCTGCGTTCAAAAATTCTTACGCTGCGGTTACATTGGATACGAATTCGTACGAAAAATGATTCGTACGAGCTCGTGTGTGGTTACATTGGATACGGAATCGTAATACGAATTCGAATTTAAATTTAAACTGAAAACCGTTAATACATATTGCATGATATCAAGCAATGGATCCAGCTACCGAATCTTATTTATTAGAAACATCGTTTTCAAAATTTCTAATTATAGAAAACAAACAATTCTGGGTAAACGATTATTTATTACTCATGTAGAGCAAAAAAGCTGAGTTCTGGAATTGCTTTGAAGAAATTTTTCAAGACGAACAGAAATTTTTAGAGTATTTGACTAAGTCACATTCAGATATATTTTAAAATCTACTGAATTTTAGCTATAATATTTAGTTAATTAATTTCTCATTATACATACTTAGAATGTTTTTGTTAGGTTAGGTTAGTTTTATTATATCGTAATATATTTAATTAAAAAATTATCTAAACATTTCCTCTGCCACCTCATTCCACAATTTTTTATTTAACTTTCTATTATGATAATATTTAGGTTTTTAATCCCTTAAAGACCGCCTTTGTTCAACAAAAATAATTATTTTTTCTAAATCCATCATTTTTTGCGTACGAATTCGCATCAAAAAACAAAATATTTTGGTCGTATCAAAAAGTCGTACGAGCTCGTACGAAAGAGTCGTAAGCAGTGTAACCACGCATGTCTTAATGTATGCATTTGATTAATTCGTATTAACTCGGATAAACTCGTACGAATTCGTACGAATGAATTTTCGGATGAATTCGTATCCATTGATTACTCATAACGATGAAAAATCATTTAGGTCAAATTAAAGAAATTACCAACACTCGTTCAAAAATAACTATGATTTTAACCCAGAGTGACTTTTAATCGCCGCGGTCTGGACTGGAGTGACTTAGGGTGAAATGTTAACTCATGCGCAGTAATACTGTACTTGACATTTCAACATACCTAAAACATACATTTAATAGATTTGAGCGTTACTTTATGATATTTCATTATTGATCTTAGTAAATAAAAACGCTTTACTTTGCAAAATACCACTTTTATTGAATATAAAACTCTTATGACATGGTTCGGTCAATATGACCATTCTCGAACATGTCATAAGAGTTTTTATATTCAATAAAAGTGGTATTTTGCAAATATACCTAAAACATACTTACATGTGTATTTCAACCGTTTTAAGGTGTATTATTATTGTACTGTACCATTAATTTTAGCATATTAGGATTTTAAATACAAACACGAGAATTACGTAGAAATATAAAACTGGTAATTAAAAAAAGAGGTTATACTGTATTTGTAATTTTCGGGATCGTTCAAATATTAACACATACGGTGTGGCATCTTACGGATATTCCGGGAATCACCCTATCAAAACACGCTCTACCTTCACCTTTTATTTCTGAATGCAACCTTACTTCAAATCAAGTTGGCGAGTAAAAAAAATAATTGTCACCTCATTTTCAAATTTCGTGATTCTGAAACATACTTAAGTCATTGAGTAAATTCTATAAAATACAGTTGACGAACAAAAAAAAGGAAAAAACAGGACAAACAAAAAAAGAATTAAATTGATAATTTTCAATGGACGCAATTTTTTTAAATTTTTTTATGAAATACTTGACGGTTGTTGGAGGAAGAGACTTTGGGAACCATTGATCTAAAACATGAAAATCTAATTATCATACTTATCAAAATTTAATGAAAACTTAACAGTGTATTGGGTAAACGGTATAGTTATTGGACGTTGACAGTTATTGGACAAAACACTCTCTTTGGAAGATTATAAGGCTTATAGACCAGTAAAGCAAACTTCCTGATTCTTTAGTTAAACAGAACCTTCTAGTATCTACAGAACTTGTGTATTGTGAAAATACGCTAGAAATTAATAATTGAAATTTTTGTCCAATAACTGTATTTTTCTACACGCACAATTTTAATATTTTTTTTTTTTTTCAGAGACTTACCAATATGTAATATGGAAGTTTTATATGGTACATTAAAATAGACAGGTCATACTTTATTTCTGAGTTTTTTCGTTAAAAATAAAGCTACAACACGTACTTTTTCTGTACTTTGTTTTGAAAACATTTTCTTAACGGTCCAATAACTATACAATTTACTGTAATTAATATTAATGCACACCTAAATTTGCAAAATAGAATTTAGTGAATATCCGTCTAATCAGAGGCGGCGTAAAGGATGAGCGAAGTGGGCGACTGCTCATAACCTCGCGACGGGGACTTACATGTGCAAGAAAGCTGTGTGAATTTGATTAAAGTAGCTGTTGAGAGATTTGCTCATCACCTACTTTTTAGAGAGAATTTTTTATTGAAAAATCAAATAAGATGGCTTCGCAAAAGTCATCTTCACCAATTCCCATTTTAGTCTTGCGCCGTCTCTACACCTAATCCCAGTTGGAATCTAGTAGGTAAATAATTTGTGTCTTGTCTGGTAACTAGGGAAGATAGATCACCATGTCAACATTACTTCAATAGTACTCTACCAATCGATGCATGCATAGAAACTTAACTGTTACGCATCTAACTAATAAAATAAAATAAGTACGTTTTTAAAACTATTCAATTACAAAGAAGCCTATCGATTTCGTTTTAAAAAGGGAGTTCATGCCAGAAGCGGCTAATAAACTAATTTTTTTCGAATTTCCTTTTTTATTTTTATTTTGTTCTGTGGTTCTTTACAAACACGGTGACATATAAAATATGGCCAAAAACTCCTTTGCAGACAATGCTCCCCCCCTCGTGATTTTATCAGTAATATTTAGTTTTGGTGTGTATATGAGTGTTATAGTATGCACTGAAATAATGTTCTTTTATTTGTATGCCTTTATAAACGTTTTAATAAACAGTGAGTAAACCGCTTCTTTTGTTATTATTTTTGTTTTTTACCGTTTCCCGAAACTTGTGTTTTTCCCGACAAGGAAAATCATATCTCAAGTTCTAGAAAAGATAGGGACTTAATTTTTTTTTATTTTGTTCATAAACATATTGCGCATAAAGTGGAGTATGCTTTTTCCATTTGGACAATTGTAACTATTTTTAAATATTTATTTTTTAATAAAAAATTGGGTTTTATAATTTTTAGAAGTTTGGGATTACAGTTTTATAGTTAATTTTTAAAATTTCCTGAAACCCATACTCAGATCTGCTTTATGGACAGATCCTTTAGGAATATAATAATGAAAAAATATTTAAAAAAGATTCATTACTTTTTTAGATATGGCGTTCCTTGTAAACGCTTAAAAATTTGTCATAAAGGGTCCCCTCCCCCCACAGGGAAGAGTAATGAATGTTTCAAAAACAAAATTTTCTATTTGAAACCCTCCCTAATTTGAAAAAAAATTTCAACAAGCAAAATAATCATAAATAAAAAAGTTGCTTTTTTGTTTGAACTCCCTCCTTAATAAAATTGCATTATTATTAGTGTCATTGTAGTAAATATTCCAATTTTCATAATTTTTCTACGACCAATATTACTTACACATAGTACATATTATTATGATTTGTATTTGTGTGAACGATGTTCTTTATGATAATATCTATCTATTACCTATAGGGGTATATGGAAGTCAAATCTACAAGATCTACAGCTGATATATTATGTACGTAATGTATGTAATATACTTTAGCTGTGTATCATCACTTTAGTGTATTATAAACATTATAGTAGGTCTATCTTATGAGAATGGATAAGCTGCAAAGCAAAAAATTGTAACATGTGTAAAATATAAGATATTAATATTTTTGGCGCTAGTTCTGACATCATCAGTAATATGTTTTGTATTATTAATCTAAATATGGATGATTTTATGAAGTTTTAGATCAGTGTTTCCCGAACGGTGTCCCAAATACGTTACACTGGTGTTCCGCAAACAGTCAGGTTCGTGACGGTGACGGGACTGTAGCCCCAAGACCTGTTTTCTCTTTTTTTGACTCGTCCACTTAATTTTGGGGGGACTTGAACTTTTTTTGACCAAGGTATGACCAAAGTAATGACCAAGGTAATGAAAACCAATATATTAAAAAAAAATACATAATACAGTCGACTCTCGTTAATTCGGAACTCGAGGGACTCTTAAAATATTACGAATTATAGAGAGGTTCGAATTATCGCAGGTAACTATTTTAATTTTTTAAGCATTTGCGATGAATGAACTTGAACTTGTCTCAAAATGTACTTATAATCTTTCTGTCTCTTTCTCTCTGCAACTTTGAATTGTCGAGTGTTTGACGTCGATGAGTTCGAATTACCAAGTGTATAAAAATGTATTGTTTTAGTTCTAAATATAAAGAGATTTTGTAGGGAACTCGTGATACTTTTGAATTATAGAGAGTTTCGAATTATCGCAGGTTTGAATTAACGAGAGTCTACTGTATATGGAAACACATAATTTTATATGCGGCCCAAAAGATCATTTGCGTTGGCCACCCCTGGTCTAACACAAAAGAAATTTAAGTAAATTAAACTGTGCTTTTTAAAATGAAAGTACTTTAAATGGAAGTAAAACACGTATAAATGAAGTTGGAAAACTTTTGTTTTGAATTTGGAGGATCACTTTTTGAAATTTTTGATTTGAAAATAATTTCAGATATTCTGCTTGTCCATTATTGAACCACATTATCAACTAATTGGGGTCTTATTTCGCCAATGACATTAATTATGTTGACTTCCGAAGCATCAATTTTGAGCGTACATGAATCTGAGATAGTAAAGATATTTTTGCTGTTACTTGGCAAATATAGGGTAACTTTAAAAATGTAAACTTTACCGCATCGATGTAGCATCATGATTTTTCTGATGCGTCTAATACTACATGATGCGCTGCTGATGCTCTCTTGAAATTTGATGCACATTAGATGTTTTTGAACGGGATATTGGCATCATTTAGCCTCTGATTTGGCTATAGATAAGACAGATAATGTAGCATGATAGACTATAGATAATATAGCAATACAGTCCTTGTATAGGTGTACTATCTTTGAATTTCAACTTGAACTTACCTGAAATAGTAAATATTGAAATTATTTGAATAAAACATATTACATACCTATTTTGAGTGCAAGATGTATTCAAATAGTTTAAACAATTTTAATCAAAGGTAATTCTTTCTCAACAATTTGTTTTTCGGAATTATTCCTGTTGGTGTTAATGCCTACATAATATGGCAAGTAGTTATAATTCTACATTATACACATTACATGCATCTTGGACACGCATCACCAAATTTCTTGATGCATTGTTTTGACGCATCAAATGCAAAAATGAACTTTTGATTTTTCGTTGTGATGCGTCCGATGCGTTTTTGAACTTTTGACTCTGCCTCATGCAAACAGTGATGCATTTTTGAAGTTAGCCATAGTTACGTTTGCTGCCTTTTCAATAAAATGGTTTCCAATTTAAATATTTATCATATATTTATCGGTATCTAAAATTAAGGTACAAAATTTAGGGTTTATTCCCCTCTGGCCTGTTTCAACTTAGATTTGTAAATATAATTTCCTTGTTGAATATCTAGTCGTTTGTATCCGCAGTGTCGTCTATAAAGTTGTTTCTCGAAAATGCGTATTCTTCTAAGCCCCATACTGGAGTTTCACTGTAACACAAAAAAACAAATAAATAATTGTACAGATATCCATTAAAACATTGTACATAATATGCATCTAAATGATAAATAATTCTAATTGAGTCTCATAAATATGTACGTAAATGTATCTGATATATTAGATTATTAAATCGTTTAGCTTAACAATATTTTACATACCTCTTTTGTTCACCATTGAAACTCATTGTGTTCTGACCTCATCACTAGCCGGTTATTGTTTTATATATTTATAGTATACTAGATACAGTCGGTTATCAAAAATGATGAGCCACATATTATTATTTCGTTATGGTAGATATATTACATTTAAAATTGCTAGTTGATGAATAGTGGAGTGGTTTACTACATTTGATTGTACAATGTGCTAGCGTAATGTATTTCATGTTATAGATATTCTTCATTTTGCGCAATAATGATTTTTTATTAGTATTGTAGCCAAAAAAATTTTTTTTCACAGTTGATTACAAGTCCATAATAACTAAAGGTATATAAAAAATGGAATTCATTGCAAATAATTAATAATGGGAGATATATAAATTGAAGATATGAAATAAATAATTCTTTTTCGAAAACGTGGAATTTATCCCTCTATTGGTTCCAAAATTTTTTAATAGTTTTGTTGCCTAGTACACGGCTGAGGTATATACACTTAAAAAAATTTGTGGCGCTTAAAAATGGCATAAAAAATATGCAATTGTCTACATATAATCAAATATAGGCTACGTATACTTTACAAAATTCCAGCTACTTGGCACCAATCGTTCATTTCATTTTTATTTTACGAACCCTTTCTAACGATATCCATACACGATATGGTACGTGGGAAAACATTTTCATCCCCACTTTGCAATACGGTAAATTACGGTTTGAAAGTTTCTGGTGGACCCGCATTATAAAAGTGCTATAAAAAAAAATTCACCTTTTTAGAGACCGTAATTAATTTTATGACTTATTTTGGAAAAAAATTTTTTATCCTCTTAAATTTGTAAATATTTTTGAATTGAGTTAAAAATAATTTTAGTTCTATATGGATTTATATATAACAACCAAAAGTTAATATTATATTATAAAAATGTTCAAGTTAATATTATATTATAAAAATTCAAACCGAATTTGGTTCAGTCAATTTGCTGTGATTAATTAATGCTGTGTATTGTATCCGGCAGGAACATTTAATCGGGATTACATTATACTATGTGTTAACTCAGGATGAATAGCGTGAATAATGTCTTCCTCTGTACTAAATTTCATTAATTTCGGTTTAGTTACTTGAATGTGATTTAACAGTTGACTATCCTATAGACATATATTATTAAAATTACATATTGCTATTGCATTCATAATAAAATTTTATAACCATTTCAACACATTTTTATAATATAATTTTAACTTTTGGTTAAGTTACATATAAATCCGTATAGAAGTAAAATTATTTTTAACTCAATTCAAAAATATTTACAAATTTAAGAGGATAAAGGCATTTTTTCCAAAATAAGTCATAAAATTAATTACGGCCTCTAAAAAGGTGAATTGTTCTTATAACACTTTTATAATGCGGGTCCACCAGAAACTTTCAAACCTAAATTACCTCAAGGTGTAGAGAACAAATTTTTGTTGCATTTTCATTTAAATCTACACCTGTAGCATTCATGCAATAATGTTGATGTGACAGACAAATAAACGGATAGACACGACGAAATTATAAGAGTGCCAAAATGTTTTCGTTGGAACCCTAAAAACAAACTGATTTCATTATAGAAGCTTCGAAGCATAAATTGAAGGACAAATTCGAAAAATTTTTAATAATTTAATTAACTATTTATCAAAGTAACAAAAAATACCAAAAAAAATTGACGGCGGTTTTAAATTGTCTGGAAATAATTGTGATATAAATCACCAACGACTTCCGGTTTTTATATTTACGGAATTTATTTCAAAACATACAGTGACTCTCTCTTCAAATTAAATTACATAACCACTGATATAGGTATGAAAAATTTTATTAAAAGAATAAAACAAATATTTAACTTTACAAAATACCACATTCAAATAAACTTTGTTTGAAAATGAACATCTAAATCAGGGGTGGCCAACCCGCGGCCCGCGGGTTTTATCACACTTATACAAAATATGTTTATTTTATAATGACGAAGGTGATGAAAACCAGTGTATTAAATAAAAAAGTTAATTAAAACGGTAAAAACAAGATGAAATAGAGAAAAAGAAAAATGAATTAAAAAGTTAAGCAGTCGGAGACATCAAACATTTCTGTTTTATTTGGTACAATATGTATGCCTCCGACTGGTTTACTTTTTTATTCATTTTTGTTTTTCTCTATTTCATCTTGTTTTTACCGTTTTAGTTTGCTTTTTACACAGTCGGGTTTTACTTTTTTATTTAGGTCTTTTTAGTGTTGTTTAATTATTTAGAATAGAAAATACAGTAGACTTTCGTTATAAGTCCGCCGATTTATATTTCTATTGTAAACATTCCCCCTCCATGACCGACAAAAATTACTAAAATTAATTTAATTTTATTGTAAAATTGTTTTTAAGATACTTAAAGTACCATCACAGTGTGATTTGCCGAAAAATAGACAAATTTTCGCAATTTTATTTCGGATGGATAGGATGGGGGAATTGGGATGAATTTTTTTTTTACGATTAATACCACTATTTGACAATACAAAAATATTTTTTTATTCATTTTTATTTAATCTTTAAAATTATTATAATTTTTTGAAAAAAGTGTCTTTAAAAAAGGGCGGAAATCGGTACACACGATTGCGGCCGCAGTTTTCATCCGAAAAAAATCAAATAGATGATCAATCTGTAAGTAAGCCGCTATGTACCTATGGGAGCATTTTTTTAAAATTTAAAAAAATGGCGGCGGTTTGAATCAAAGTACAAAATTTTTTATAGTGTTTCATATGGAAAAATAGGAAGATTTAAAAAAAAAGCTCTCATAGGTACATAGCGGCTTACCTACAGATTGATAATTTATTTGATCTTTTTCGTGGAATCGATTTCCGCCCTTTTTTAAAGACACTTTTTTCAAAAAATGGTAATAATTATAAAAAATAAATAAAAATGAATAAAAAAAATATTTTTGAATTGTTAAATAGTGGTATTAATCGTAAAAATAAATTCATCCCAATTCCCCCATCCTATCCACCCGAAATAAAATTGACTTTAAATTAATCCAATATAATTACGTAAAAAACAGAGTTTTTGAATATCCTGTACAATTAATTTACATATAAATTATATTCACAATTATTTTTTAATAAAATTAATTAAATGTAACATTTTATTTTAATTATTCTTTCAAAATATTTATTTAAATAACCGTAATAATGTGCAATATCTAGCGGGCTGAGAATTGAAATACTCTCATCAAATTCAAATCAAGATAGGTACTGTGTAATAAAAAACAAATAAAGCAACTTATCGTAAATATATTACAAATTAAAAAAAATATTTACCTTGATATGATATTATTATCTTTAATACTTAGGCTCATCTACTTGGATCATTAAAAAGGTCATATCAGTTTAAATTTTATAAAATAATAAATCTTGATTTTTCTTAATTTCATTCATAATCATGTCAGTGAAGATTCTATTTCAATGCTGACATCCGTCTCTGAAAGAGAATTCTATCGTAACATTCTGATCATAAAGTATAATTATATTAAATTTTGGTAGCAATTTCCTAGAGTGAAATTTAGAATAATTGAGACGCAATGCAGCGGACAACTGCATATTGATTTAGTAATACATATTATTATTTAGTAGAGAGTGGTCTACTGACATACAAATGAATTATTGCAGGAAGTTCCTGAGGTTATTTTAAGACAAAAATATTAGTACATAATATTTAATTCCTCTTTCGTACATAATTATGAAATTTTAATATTTTTAACGAAATTAAGAATTTCCTATTCAAATTATGATAAAAGTTTCTTTTCTTATGATAAAGAGACTTTTATTTTTTCTCCAGTTTTTCAGCTCATTATCTTTTTTGACTTTAAAACATTTTAATACGAATTAAAGTAGAAAATTCAGTGGATTCTGCGTCTTAAAGGGCCCTGTTACTAAGCCGTGACTAACACATGTTTGATGGGCTAAGATGAAATTGATTCGAATAGTAACATTTCCAAATTTGTTCAAAATAAAACGAAAACGGTCTGTTTATGAAGTATGGTATTTATTTCCCAAATCAAACTAAGAGCTTCTGGTTGGCTTAGTGAATGCACTGAATGACTTTACAATCGAAGACAAATTTAAATAAGAGCACTTGAGGAACGCGCCTCGGGGCCCCACACATTACAGGCCTCCACAAAACTTTATAACGTTATTTTTTGCTCTTAAACCCTATTTTTCGGGAAAATTTTAAAAATTTTGTCAAAATCCTTTTTACCTTAGTCTAGGATTCTACAAAAGTACTAAGGGGCCTCCACATGTGAAGTAATCAGGGACCTCCACAAAGGTAAATCTAGTCGTGAACTTATAATAAAATTAAAACACTGCAACTGACTATACTGATTTATGAATAAGATACTGATATGATTGTTCTAATTTTTGCTTCCTCTTTCTTACTAAAGAATTGCCTAAGAAACTTCTTTTATTCTAATTTTTGCTTCTTCTTCTTACGGAAGAATTTAAAACAGACAGGGAATTTTTGCTAGAACAAAAATTTTTGAACGACATTAAATTCAGTTCATTATTTATTTTAATTTTTAGATAATTAAGAAATTAATTAATAATCCAAATATTTGAATATTATTACTAATCTCAATATGAAATTTATTAAAATTGTAATAATTTATTGCTGAAATTAATTGCTAAATAACATACGCTTGTGTCTATACAATTTTGATTTTAATTTAATAATATATTTTTAATGATTGCTTTAGCCATTGTTTCAGTTCAGTGAATTAATTAAACATCTCTCTACATTACTTATGCATAAATTTGAATAAAAAAAGAGAAAGGAACATCGTGGATGAGGGTGTTTATTTAGTATAAAAGACCACGACGGTCCATGATTCGGCACAGTGCTCTACACAGTCCTAATCTAGGAGGTGAAGCAAACAATCCGACACAACCATGAAGATTTTGGTATGAAATATTGTAGTTTGTTGAAGACTGTTCATTTTTAAGTTATCAAATTTTTTGGTTTTTACAGGCATTGTTACCTTGTCTATTAGCTGCTGTCTCAGCTGGACATATTGGCCACGGATACGCTGGCGGCTACGGTCACCATCATGGCCCCATTCACGTTCCAGTAATTGGACCACATGGTGTTCCTGTAGAGACACCAGAAGTTGCACACGCTCGTGCGGCCCACGCCGCAGCTCATGCTGAAGCCGCTGCTCGCAGTGGATACCACCATCACCACGAAGGTTTCGGCCACGGAGGAATTGGTATTGGTCACATTGGCGGTGGTGGCCATATCGGTGGTGGACATCATCATCATCATCACTACCACGGCCCAATTCATCTACCAGTCATCGGTAAAGATGGCGTACCAATAGAAACACCAGAAGTAGCCCACGCTCGGCAAGCTCATGCTGTCGCTCACGCTGAAGCCGCCGCTCGCAGCCATCATCACGGTGGCATTGGACACGAAGGTGGCTACGGAGGTCATCATGGATACGCTCACGGGTACGGTCACGGTGGCGAACACATCAGATATCATGGTCCAATTCATATTCCAATAATCGGCGAGGGAGGTGTACCCATCGACACACCGGCAGTTGCACATGCGCGTAAAGGACACGCGATCGCATACGCGGAAACTGTGGCACGAGATGCAGCTCATGGACACGAGCACCACTTTGGAGGATATGGTGGACCACACCATGGACCGCATCATCACCATCACTATTGATTCAAATTATATTCTCCAGCGTAAGCCCACCATCAATTGCCATATATCTTTGTGTGTGTGATTCGGATTTTGTGCCGGATTTTTGAACAACTCTCCTACACACACTGTCATCTGCGTCTTCCACAGCTGTACCGCATTTCTTCTACTAATGACGACAACGCGATCAATTTTGAATATGGCTTTTTGAATAATTGAATTTTTTGTATTTTGTGTATATGCTATGTATATACCCCCTTTTTGTACGTTTCCCTTTTTGATACGAAAATAAAGCCAAAAAAAAAAAAAATTAAAATAATATTATCTTTCAATATTTTATTTTATATCCCTGTGTCACCAAATATTTATTTTAATTTAATGTCACCAGTTAAAATATCCTAATTACTTTAACTGATAGATCGTTTAGCACAACCGATAGTTGTGGTAAAAGATCTAACAAGCCAACTCTACTTTTTAATTTTTTCAAGCTAAACCAATAATCTACGGCATATGACACTATTTTTTGCTCTATGATAATGTAATACAAATATTATACAAAAATTATAAAAGTCATATATCTATTTCTTAAGGTAACAATTTTTTAATAATCAGCAGACAATCTTCTAAGTTCACTTAATATTAAGTACCGTAAACACGAGTTATTTGAGCCCAGATTTGCAAATCATCTGATAATTTTTAAAATTTAGCGTAACTGTTATATTTATTTGGGATAGAGAATTCAGTATATTAATCTGTATATGAATGACTACGGTTAGTTTATTATATAATATGGATTTTTTTCTGATGGTTCATAAATTTTATAAGCTTTTAGATTTTGGCTCAAGTTAACCTCAAAATCGGGTTACTTGATCCCAAACCTAAATTTCCGACTGATTTCCATTTGAAAGCAGTTTGAGACCATGCAGGATGTTGGTTACTAACTAAAACATATTGTACAAACATGTATTTACTAAAAAAATTGAATAGGTTCCAAAACTGAACAAAAGTTTTCAAGCAAAAATTGTTATTGACACCAAATTATTTTCATGAGTTAGAGTGTGTCTTTTGGTCTACATAAAGAGAATAATCTTTTTTTGATTAGTCTAGGTGTAGGTATTTTCTTAATTATATCTTTCCATTTATAGTACAATACGTCCTTGTTCTTGGAACACTTCCATGCCTTTTTAATTGGATCCATGTACCATTTTATACCAAAGTTATAATGGGCTCAAGTTACCCTAATAATGGGCTCAAGTTGACTAGTTTATGAAAACGTTAAATTAAGAAAATAAGGAAATAGCTGGCATATGAACATGTCTGAATTTGCTTTAGTAACGAACCAAATATGAAAAGTATACACTTACTTTACTTTGTAAGCTATCGTAATATTTTTTACAGTTGAAAGTTAGCAACATAATAAAAACAGCAATTTTAAATAGAGGTAAACAACACTCGCCTGTCACCTAGTGTCTATTTTCAGAACTACCTAAACGTAAACACAGTGAACCTAGTGCTGTTACCTATCAGATAAACCTGTAACTTACTTTTACTACTGGCTACACTAAGCACAAAACAAAAGATAATCTTTTTCCTTTGTGAGCTCAAGTTACACCTTAGGGCTCAAGTAATTCGTGTTTACGGTACGTAAGTAATTTATACATTAGGCTTAAAGTATTTATTTTTCTTTTTTTACTGAAAACCTACTTCACTTAGATTGAATTCTACAAGTGTTCAATTATTCATTTCTACATTATCAACACGATTACTTGAAAACTACTGATTATTCGTATAAATGAATATGAATTTGGAAAGAATATTCTTAAGTGAGATTAAAAGGAGATTGCCTAGTATAAAATTATGGAAATTGAAAAAATTCCGACCGATATAAGTAACATTATTTAATAATTTCCGCAATATAAATTTTCAAAAGTAAGGGAAAACTAAGGAATACCTAGCATGATAAAACTCATAAAACTATTAAATTTTTGACCATAGCGCCAGGTTTGAATTAGGCAACCCTAGTGCATTGTGTTATTTTATTACTATTATTCTTTTTTTATCAGTTTTTTTTTTAAATCTTGTTTAATGAAGTAAGATTTCTGATCCCTTCATCTCTGGTCATCCCTTACCCTACAATTTTATTAAAATATCTCAAATAGTTCCTGGAAAAAAAATTTAATTCTAAGGATTGTCAACCTCATTTTATCTTTCTTTACCGAGGCTAGAGGTAAAAATATATAGAAGGAAAAATCCTTTCATCGAAGCTTATTCGGCTAAACTCTCTGAAAACCGGTCATTAAATTACGCTAGTATTGAAATTAAAAAGCGAAAAAAACAGAAAATAGCCTAATATTTAAATAAATAAATTTAACTTAATTGTTTAATCAAATATGCTATTGTTAATGAAGAAACATTTTTATTAAAAATTATTCATCAACCTTTTTTTATTTTGAAAAATGTCGATATTTAATTAACGATTAAAAAAACAACATAATAGTAATTTTTTTAAATTTGAAATTCGAACAAAAAAAAAAAAGGAAATACGAATGAAAAATGCTGAAGTCATTTGATTATTTAATCAATGTAGAGGAAGCCAAGCGACTCACTCACAACATCGACATGATTATGAGAATGTTTGAACGCCTCTCCTCTTTCCCTTCACATCGTCTGTAATAATATCATACTTTATTATTCCGACGAAAATCGTTTAAGCTTTCGATAATCCTATCACCGTCAATGATATATGAATATTAAGTTCATTTAGAGTGACGCAGCAGGCAGCTTTCCAGGTATTGTGCTTTAATAAGATTTGCGACTTGCGAGTATACTTATTAGTTGTTGTCAAAATGATGTGAAAATAGAAAAGAAAAAATATGTGGGAAATTGTTATCTATAGAAATTGGTTTTAAAATTCATTATATCCAAAAGAACCAAAAAAGGCCGATTTTTGTCCAGTGGAAGGCAAGTAAAACAATTGTGGTTCCTTAGAGTTTTTGATGCTATAGATCTTGCAAAGGTGGTCATAAAATATTCTTATAGAAAAACTTTGCTTACTGTAAATTTTTTTCAAATAAATATTAAATAGAAACTATTAGGTTTCCCGGTACCAAAATAGTTATTTTCGATACATATACGTAAAGAGAGGTACTCTAGTAGGCTTAAATTGGGGCACGAGTCTAAGGGACTGACGCATACACAACGAGATCGAGTGCGCTGTATACCCCCACGACCCGTCAGGCGAGTGGGGGTAAGCGCACGAGATCTCGTTGTAACGCTCGAATATTGAACTTTCGAAGCGGGTGTTATAAAAATGAATATTTTGGAAGGTGTAGGCAATCTTTATTTAACAGTTTAGAGCGGCGGTTCCCAAGGTTTTCCATCGATGGGCCAAATTGTATTTGCCAAAATATTTGGTCAACCAAAAAAAAAAAATATATAAAGGAAATACGTTTGTTTCTTAAATTCCATGATTTAGGTGAACAAACTATATATAACGGTGGTGTCCAACCCGTCAATTACGAATGACCGGCCGAATCGCAGAGTAAGTTTCGGCCTATCTCCTATTCCAATTTACAAATTAAAAGTAGGGGTAAAGCCTGATAAAAACACTTCTACCCGGAAAAATGAAAATGAAAATGAAAATTTTGCACGCAAATTATCTGAATATTGATCTTCAAAACAAGAAATCTGAAGCTGTTCTTAGGTTTCCGACACTACTTTTTTCATTTTTTATAAAACTGGAATTGTAAATACAATAGAAATATTAGATAAAACACTTCCATATTAAAAATGCTAAATACTACAGATATAGATATATAATATACTACAGATATGTATACCTATTATTCTTATTGCAAATATAACGTTAATAATATTTTCAGGAACGAAATTTTACAGAAAATACAGTTTAAGCACAGAATCATTTTAAAATCTGTTACGCGTTCGAGGAAGCTGAGTGCCCCACGCCTCACTGACAGTGTATTTTTTTATTATTCTTTACTTTCAAAAAATTGCTCTTAACAGTATTTTATTTCTTTATTCAAAACGAAATATCTATAGCCATAAACAAAAAATAAAAAATTTTTGAAATTTATTTATGTATTTGTTTATTTTTTTTAAACTACCTAAAGAAATTACATCTATCTGTATGCTCACCATGATCTAATAAACACTAGTGCTATAATTCTTTTTTTTGAAATAAAAACCTCCACATATATTTTTACTATCGTAATAAAAAAATTTTTGATTTTCTGATTCGAACAGTGCTCATTTTTCGATCGTAAAATGAAAATTCACTAATCATTTTCGCATTGATTAACAATAAATTCCATATTTTACATCTTTCAGGGTGAAACGCCACCAACATATTTTATTTTATCAGCTAACGAACGGAAAATCATCGGAAAACCTTGAACTTTATTAGTATATTTCTACGTATTTTCACGTAATATTTAAAAGTCGAAAAAAATTTCGGAACAATATATCGAATCAAAATATTGTATAAATTAACTGAAATTTATAAACATGTTAGGATTGTTTAAAACATTTTTTTTAAATTTCTTTAGGGAATTATGTATAGAATATAATATTGTCGGATCATTCAAACGTCTAAAAATAACTGAAACAATTAAAATAACAATCCTGGGAAATATTCATTTTCGTCAATATTTTTTTTTAGTGGAAACATGAGGGAATATGCAGACATATATCTACAGTAGATGTTTAATTTTCCGAATTAAAAAATGAGACAATTGTCGAAAAAAAAACATCAAAAATGATTCAATATTTGAAAAAAATATTGTTTCAGCTTTCAGGACTACATACAATATTAAAAAAATGGGGATTATATTTTTTCAAGTAAGACTTCCCTTGAAGTATCGTTAGAAAAACACTTAAAATAAAATTGAGTCTTCATTCATCATTCTTCTTTTTCTGAACCTCCGTTCTTAAAATAATGTATTGTACTCCCTTCTAGTAAATTTTCCACCGCGCACACAAAAAAATTGAAAGAAATATAAAGAAATATTGGTACTAGCGTTTGGCAAAAAAATTGAATTAATATTATTTCGGGTAAATAGTATCAATAAATGTCTGGGGCGTATTGGCAACCGAAATTTCATAAATTCAATTTTAAATACAGAGTTATATTCCGATATTAGGAAAACCTACGCTAAAATCTTAAATTCAGCCTACTGCAAAAAATTCTGGAAAAGGGATAAAATTTTCGTTTATTGTAAATAACTTCTGCAATAATTCCTATCATGTGGCATATCGTTAGCAAGACTTTTTAAAATGAAGTTGAGGTTCCTTTCATCAGGTTTGCGAAATATTGGCCTTTAAAGTGGCCTATAGTATTTCAGACTTTTCAACTGTCAATCTAAAAAGTCAAAAAAAAAAAATTACAAGTAGATTCGACAGAAAATCAAGTTTTAGTCGAGGCAAAATCGATATTTCTGGAGTACGTGTATTTTATGAACCACAGGCCAGTAAGTTGATTTATTTTATTCACTCCAGCTGCGTGAACGATGCCAACGATTTCAATTTAAAATCGTTTGGCTATACTTCTAGCTATTGACTAGTTTATGAATTGTATCCGGATCCCATTGGTTCTACTGTACCCAATTTTTTACTGTCGATTCAAATAATTTTATATCACCTTGCGTATAGCGTGTTGAAACTCAATTAAGCAGCAACAAAATATAAATTTATTTCGGTAACAAAAATATTGGTAACAATTTTTTTGTTTGGAGGCGGGAAAATATTGTACGGAACTGTTATTAGTAGTGATTAATAATAATTTGGAAATTTAGGTTTATTTACTTTACCGTACAACTTTCGTATTACAATTACAATTTACCATAGAAACCAATTAGATAATTATTTTAGTTTATTGTATAATAATGATTTTAAAGTTGGATATGATGCAAGTTAATGCGTTATTGTACTTTGAAAGTTTCGCAAATTACTGGAAATCAATGGCGTGTAGTCCATAGAAGCAAGGGAAGTATTGCTCCAACAGAAAGTATATTCACAAATAGTATATTACTTATCGAGAACCGTAAGTATTACCGTAGACCGTCACATTTTTTGATATCACTTTTACAGGTACCTATCAATTTTTAGCATCATGATTTTTTTTTTAAATGTATCTCAACTCAAAAATATATCCATGTTAATAATTAATTAATTTTCAAAAAAAAAAAAAAAAAAACAATCAATTGTTCCTTTAATCCAGAACCTCACAGTACGCTACTGCAGTTAGAAATGTACAAGTACTAACTAGGGATGAGCATCGATGGTCGATGTTTTCAAAACATCGATGTTTTGTTGTTGATGTTCGATGTTTTTGAGATCGATGGTAAGTCGTCGATATTTTTCGTACATCGATAGTAAGTCGTCGATGTTTTTATATACACTATGGGAAATATGAACTTTGTAGGAACGAAAATATTACATCGTAGGCTATAAAAACTATAAAAATATTTACCTTCATTTTAATATTCAATTTACAGTTGGCAATAGTTTATAATAGTTATTTTCTGTATTGATATTTTGAATGTCGATGTTTAAACAATACAGAACATCGATGCTTAAGACCAGAAAATATCGATATTTCGAGATCGATGTTTTTAATATATCGATGGTTTACAGTCGATGTTAACATCGATGGTAAACATCGATGTGTTCTTATCGATGCTCATCCCTAGTACTAACTGTGGTGATTATTACAAGCTTATGAGCTGCCACTGTTCTAATTAAACTTGCAATACCTAGTTATTGTGAATTGTGGTGTACCTATACAGTTCCTACACTGAGAAAAAAATACAGTAATTTTTACTGAAATTTCTGGTAAAAAATTACTGAGCTCTCTGGTAATGCGGACATAAGTGACAAGCTAAGCAAAAAGTACGATAATTTATAGTAAAAATTGTAAATTACCCTATAGCTCAGTAAAAATTACCGTATTATTTATAAATAAGGTTTTTTTTTTATTTATTAATAAATAATTGAATTAAAATAGTTTAAAAGGATACTGATAGAAGGGTAAGCATTAAAATCAAATTATTAATATAGAAAAAATTTTTTGTGGTTTTTTATTATTTGTGGAAAAAAATATATAAATTCTTTATTTGACATATTACATGATAAAAGTTTTTAACAATAAGCACATTACAATAATTTGTATAAAAACATATTTCAATTAACATATCAATACATATAAAAAACATATAAGAATTAAAATAAAAACTAAACAAAAATTCATGAAACACAACAAACAAACACTTCATAAACATCCAGTCATGATGGTTGGTATTGCACAACTGAACGAATCCTGCTTAGTTGCTATGCCTGTAACTCGTGTTGGTCGTGTTAGACAATGCTCGGTGCGCTTGCGTGCTTGTTTTATTTATTCTCATGTCTGTGTGATGCTTGGTTGCAATGATATGTAAGAGGGATGAAATGCACAGCGACTCAGTAAAAATTATTCAATGTCTAGTATAATTTTACAAAAAATTAAGTAAATTTTCCCGGTGTCCACATGAAATTTTACTAGCCCATCGAATTTTACGCAGCTGTATAGGAAAAATTCTTAAGGTGTACAGGAAAAATTTTCAAATGAATCGTAAAAAATAATGTTTGAAACGCATTTTTTATATTTTTGCTTAATAATTTCCTACGGACTGGTCACTTAAGACTCGTTTACCGGAGGCAGCTCAGTAATTTTTACTGGAATTTTTTCTCTGTGTACTATACTAATATTACTCTGCTTATAAAAACAAAATTTGCTCGCTAAAATAATTTATTTTCTAAGATAAATTTCCACATAAATTGTAATTAAAACGTAAGGAAGATTAAAATGTTGTTATTATATCAGATTTATTCAATATTAAGTTAGTTACTGAACGGTTTCTCGAATAACGTTTAAATGTATGTTACATTGCTAAAGTTGTTTCCAATGTAAAGTGTCAAAAGACGTAAATGTTTAAATCTAAATCTAAATTTCAACTTGATTTCAACATTATAATCTTGAAAAATCTACGTATTGTGCATACCAACTCAAGTTTTAACTAAAATTATTCAAAAACAAACATAATTTTATGTATCTACAGTAGAATTTTGTCCAACAGGAATAAAATTTTTAAAAAACTTACACTCTCAAAATGATTTCTTTATTCAAAGATTAAAAATTTCTTTGATTCTTTTTTCTCTGAATCAAAAAAATATATCTTTGCATAATTAATTGTAGATAATTTTACTTTGTGAAATGGTAAAGAATTTTTTAATTTTGTCAAATCTTCACTTTGTTACACACATCTCTATATTTAACTGAAAATTTGACAAAATTAAAAAAAAATTTTTTCCCCATATTAAATATTTTTTTGACTAAAAAAAAAAAAATAGAAGTAAGGAATTTTTTCTCTCATTTTATATTTCAGTAGTTAAAGAAATATTTCTATGAATCAAAAAAATTGTTTTTTCGAAACAAAGTAATATTCCTATAATTAAAAAAAAAAAAAAAAAAAATGACTAAAAATCAATGAAATATATAAACTTTAAACAAAAAAATCGTTTTGAAAATGTACATTCCAATATTCTATCTTCGTTAACTTCACAATCAAATATTGTTTCACTGCTTTTAAATAATCGTAATAAACTCGTTGCCAAGAAATGTACAGATATAACCATCTAGAAACCAAACTGCATAATTTTTGAAAATTTCAAAAATATTGGTCAAAGAGTTCCAAAATTATGCGTGAGATTTTTGGTCACATAGACGAACAGACGAACTGACAGATAGACACGAGATCTTAAAATACTTTTTTAAAAAGCTCTAAAACGTAAAATGCGAGTATAAATTTTCAATTAGTGAGGGAATAGTGTATTATTCAACAAGCTGGTAATGATAGCTATTACTCAGGAAGATGAAATTGCGACACGAGCCAAATTTACAAGGCGAGTATCATAAGGCAACTGAGTGAGTAGTAGCCATTGCAAGCGAGTTGAATACGATATTTTTTCTACGACTTTCTTCCTTTTTGATTTATATAAAATTGAATATAAATTTTAAATTAAAATAATACAATTTTTAGTCTATCTCTATTTGTCAAATGTTTCCATATGACTGTATAAACGATGAAAACAAAATACAAACTACTTTGTTTACTTTGACGTTACTACGCAACATATATGAAATTAAAATTTGATACATATATCATACATAAAACAAATGCCGGCCCATTGAATAATGGTTAATACGGTGATTTCATTGGTCGATAGCTATTGAATAATGATCATTCTTCCACACCTTTGAATAATGTCTAACTTTCTCAACAATTTACGGATATATAATGTGTGTTCTTCAACAGGAGTAGAAAATAATTTTTATTGAAAGTGAAACCATTCAATACAAATATTATTTAGTAGAGTAAAAGCACTTATATTCGAACGCGATTCAACACTCGAAAAATTTTGATATTTTATGTATTAATGAAGTTATTTTTGAAAGAAACCGATAAGTATCCAAACTGTTCGAATATTGAATCGCATTCGAGTATAGGAGCTTTTACGTTACGTGCAGTTTAATTTTTGTATAGATAGAACTCCTACTGAGATGTCAGAAAACTGCAGTATTGAGAGTGATATTATTGTATACTGCAATTAATTTGTTCATTTGCCCTACTGGACCGTTTATTTCGGTAACGAGTACACCTCAATTTATGCTACATAACCTGAACCTTGTTATATTACTCCGTACCCTAAGTTACATTTAAAGTACATGTGTACGAAATATGTACCTAGATACGTACATATTGAAAATTCAAATTAAATAATTGAATTTTAAGTAATAACAATAAGTATCAAAAGCGAATAAGCACGACCACCGTTATGGAAGCTACGAAAGCTTGAAACGCTACGACTGAAGATTTTAGTATGTGAATTAATTAACAGCAACATTTTTGCTTTATTATTTTTAACAAGCACTCGAACGGGAAAATGTAGGTCATATCTCTTTTGGTTGATATAGTACTTACGGTAGGAATTTTGCATATATATGAATATACGATTTTATAAAGTATGTGAGAATTAATATTGTTAAAATTATTCAAATTCGGTTCTGTATTAGTTTGATTTGAATAAATCTGAGTTAAAATTTGAGGTATAATAATTAAATAATTAGTTCATTCATTTCTGGTTCAGATTTCGTTTGAACGTATAGTATTGCGCGCGTCAGCGAAACTGTTGCATTTTAGCGAATTTCCGAATTGCCAATTCCGCTATTATGACCGCCCTTATGACGTGCGGTCGATGTCTAAAACATGGTTTTTGGGCATTTTTCGTGAAAAAAATACGTTTTTTGCCAATATTTCCCCAAGTTCAAAATTTATGCGCACTGAGAAAAAATTACAGTAAAAATTACGCAGCTGCCTCCGGTAAACCAGGCTCAAGTGACCAGTCGGTAGGAAATTATCAAGCAAATATATAAGAAATGCTTTTCAAACATTATTTTTTAAGATTCATTTGAAAATTTTTCCTGTACAGCTTAAGAATTTTTCCTATACAGCTCCGTAAAATTCGATGGACTAGTAAAATTTCAATTGGATACCAGGAAAATTTACTTAATTTTTTTTTAAACGGTATTTGTTATCTCTATTTTCTCTTTGAAACTTGTCTTCAAACATCTTTCTCACAAACAAAGAAAAAATTCAATCTATAATATTTTTAATTAATTTACCAGTATTTAATATCTAAATAATTAAAGCCAATTTAACCTTAGGAATACTTCAAAATTTTAATTTTGAAATATTCCGTCTGCTTCTATACATAGATATATTTCTGTTGAACGCACGTCGTACAGTGTCCAATACTGTAATGATTATGGCAATGATGCTATACCGATGGGACCGATGGTATCAGTTACCACTACCTCCGCTCTTATAACTAAAGCAATAGATGCGAGCGAAACCAGTTTATTGGTGTTGTAAATACACAAATAAGCGTATTTATGACAATATTTCGCATTTTACACAAACATTATGTTGTTTGTGTGTTGTCCAAAACAGATTAACATTTTAATTCTGAATTTTTGTTAATATTTTCATTTAACACAAACACTAAGTGTTACATAAACACAGGGTTGGGTTACTTATTTAACACAAAAATTTTAACCACAAATTTTTTTTTATGCAAAATACAAATTTTTTCACTGTGCATAATGCACAAGAACATTTCATTTCCTATAACCTAATAATATATTCCTAATACATAGTGTTTATTTTTATTCATAAAAGTACATAATGAAATGTTTTCAGTAACAGTAGTTCTGTTAAAGTTCTACGTTAAAAAGTTTAAAATTTAAAATAACTTGACAAACTAGAATTAAAGTGTTTTTGCAAACTATATGACGTAAAATATTTTAAAAGTTTTTTGTCGCCTAGGGCCATTGATCGGCCCTGTCTATTTGGGGTCACCAGAGAGCGGAATTAATTGGTCCTCGTAAAAGAGGTGTAAGTAAAAATCGGTCATTTTCACGTATTCTTCTGATATTACTTTTTCTTAAATGTTTATTACCTTAGTAAATCCAAGTGTCGACATGTAGTTGCAAACATGTGCGACTCCCACGCACAACTATTTAAAAAAAAATATAACCTTTACTTATGATTCGAGATGAAAAGGAATATCGCGATCATGTGGCGTCTTATTAGAATATAGTCACCAGAAGTCACAAAATGTGTCGAAAATGGCAAAAAGTCGACAAATATGCTCTGTTTGAGGGCTGATTTAGATAACTTTCTCCCATAATTTTAAGATAAATATACTATGTATGTGTTAACAGAAGGGCTCTCACAGTTATCTTAGGCAAAAAATGGCCCATTTTTATTCATTTCGTTTCATTTGTTGGAAAAAGATTAAAAATATTTTTGGTTTATGGTAATTCTCTCCTCCCTTCAAAGTATACTCCACTTTTGTTAAGAATCATTTTGTCCACTGTCTACTGGCTGCACAACTCACTTCAGTGAAGAACTTATTTAAATTTTAAAAATTTTCAAATAAAATTTCGTATTAACTCATTTTATACAGTTAAGAAATAATGTAGCTTTTACTTAAACACACTCATTGTAACACGCGTAGAGACTGAATTCAAAAATCAGTAACCAAAGCTCTAACTAAAAAGACTGTCCTCTCGTGTTACTATTATTATTAAAAGTCTTTTGAAAGTCACTGTTCTTTATTATTAAACACGATGATTTTTCGATATACGGTATTTTCTTATTTAAAAAATTTTCATTATTAAAAAATAATTATAAATTGATATTTCTATAACTAAAGTTATTTGATCGATTTAATAAATCATTCAATTTTTGAAATGAAACTCAATAACATTCATTTGTCCATACATGTACATAGTTTTGCTTTTATAAGCGGCTTAAATTATTTTCTATATAGTATTTTCTATAGTATTTACAATCTAGTGCCTACTGTAGTTTACAAATTGTAATAGATAAAAGTCCATATTTTATTTTATATTTTGCTAGACTTACGTATTTATGGAAACGTATTTATATTTTTAAAGTGGAATTATATAATATTTGTTGTTGTTATTGTATAGAATTATTTACAGCTAAACCTTTCTTTATACGGTCCTTTTTTATGCGGTTTTTAAAAAAATGGTCATAAAAATACATAATGTGAATCAAAATCAAAAGAAAGTAAGATGCTTAAACATTAACTATAATAACTTTTTTTGGATAAAAATACTTTTTAATGGTTTTTAGGCATTTAGTCAGTATATTGCGTAAGAATATAAGTTAATTTATCATTTAGTTTTTTTATAGATGTATTTTTCACAATTTTTATATTATTATAAAAATGAAATAAAATATTACTACTTGTAAATTAATGCTTTATCTTGTTTAAAAAAGCAACTTCTAAGGAAATCGGTACCGATCCATCGCATAAAAAAAGTTTTTTTTTTTACAATCTGGACCGACCTAAGCTTTTTATAGCTATTTATGATATTTTTGAATATATTTTTTCTGTGCGATTTTTTTATGAGGTCCCTATCCACCGCATAAAAAAAGGTTAAACTGTATAATGTATCCTATCTAATATATAATGTTTTGAATTAATGTTTACAATGCAAGTTTTTAATTAAAATATTTACTTAACTAGAAAGAATTTTACAAATTTGTAATTATAACTCACAGCGGATTATATTTTACTAATAACGAAAATACAGTCGGTAAGGTTAGGAAGTTTGTTTTGGTACAAAAAAATGAAATTAGTTGAAACAAACAAAATTCGAAAGAATTTAAAATAATAAAAAAAATTCCTTGAAGTTTCATTTTAAAGCAATTTTGTCTCAAGCACCCCCACTTTAAAAGTCCATTTTTCCTAATAATGCAGCTGACAAGCCAAAAAAAGGAATTTTGGTGTCCCCTCCTTTGTGCCCTGAGGATTGAAATCACCTCCCAATAAAAAGTTTATTTCCTTATGCGTTCATATTTTCCCTGTTGCTCCACTGTAGTTACGCCTCTGTTCACATATGAGTCTTCATCATTTACCGCCAAAAGATTTTGCAAACAAATCTATTGTAGTACTGTTTACATCAAATGTGTTTACACAATTTAGATAATTTGCATTAATTGAATCAATTGTTTTAAAACAAATAACAGCAGCAATCGAATTCACATAAAGGTATAATATTGTGTCCTGTGAGAATAGATACAGGAACAGGAGCAGGAGTATAATAATACGTATGCTCGTATAATAATAATTGATGTATGTAGTAAAATTATTTATTAATCCTAATATCAACAGATATGTACAATAATAATAAAAATTATTTAAACAATTAAAAAATGATTCGCATTACAAACGTTAACTTATTTATCTTCGCAGTAATTTCTGAATTCTGACGGCAAACCTTAAGCGCTCTATTTGAGATTTTTGATATTGATTACTTTCTTAATAAGACCGTAGGAACAATAGTATATTGTACAATGAGTGGGAAAAGAGGCTTATTTCTCACAAATATGAGTTTGTTTCATATGAGTGAGAAATTCATATAAGTGAGAAATAAGCTTTTCCCACGTATTTTACTATATATTTTTTCTGTGAGCACATTTTTTTTTTTTTTGTAAAATTTTTATTAATATTTATTTAAATAAGTAATAAAATAGTAGGTATATTGTGCAATAAGTGCGGGAAATTGTCGATTGCCCACGAAAGCGAAGTTGAGCGCACGAACGTAGTGAATACGCTCATTCGTTTGAATGGGACAATCGATAATCCCGCACGAGTCGCACATACTATTTTTTATTACGAATTTCACATATTTTTTCTATTATTATCACTATTTTTGACATTTTTATTACTTTTTAAAATAATATTTTTAAGTGTTCGTCTTTTTTTCTGAATTAATTATCGTTTAAATTACTTTGTTGGTGGTTTCTATAGAAATAAATATGAAATATTTATTAAATGAAAAATTAAGAGGCGGCTTTGCGTTTTTTGATTAAATTTTGCTTGTTTTATTGTCAATTTGCGTGTGGAAAGTTACTTTTCATACGCAAAAAAGTATGCGGGAAAAGTACAGTGGGCAAACAGCTATTCTGCGTACAGAAATGTGTGCGCCAAGTTAGTACTTCTCCCGCATGAGTAATAAAAAATTTTTAAATTTTTAATGTCAATGGTAAGATGTTCAAATTTTTGCCAAAGCATACTTTGAAACTATGGAAACAATAACAAATAATTATGGTTCATTTCAGTTAAATTTAACCATGCAACGTCACTTTGAATTTAAATAATTTCCGTTTTCTGGGCTTTATCTCTTTTATTATTGCATTTATGTAAATTTTAAATTTGCAGTTTATTTTTAGAAAAGAATAGAAGATTGATTTGTTTCGAATATAACAATTATTTAATTTTTTAACGAAAACTCATGATCAATTGTATCTGAAAAGAGGTATAACTTACGTGTATGTATATTTTTAGAATTATTTATATAGTTCTATTTATATAGAAAATTAACGAAACAACCTACTTTTTTATTATGTTAAGCCGTGGGAAATAATTTCGCGCACGCTATTTCCGCACGGTGTGGACAACTGTTAATTTTTATATACAGTTAGCCGTGCGCAAATTGTTACTTTTAATAGTAGGAGTAGAAACAATAAATTATGGCTTAATACGAAATAGGAGGTTATTTTCTTTACATCAATTTAAAAAAAAAATTTTTTAGTTCACCTTTCATTATTTTTTATTCTCGATAATGATCCACGAATAAAAAATCAGATAAAGAATCCCATGACACCTGTCATTTCTTTGGTATTCTTAAAAAACGAGGAATATACATAATTATGTGGTTTTTACCAATATTTTAAAATGGATTTTACAAAAGTGGGGAATTTTTCTTCAAATTATCGATATTTCTATCTTAAATAGTTAAGAGCTTCCTAAAACCTTCTTTCCATTTACTGTAGCACTGGAAATATCAACGGTTAAAATTTCAGAAAAACTATCTGTCGTCCATGGTGGCTCGAAAGGTTTTTAAATAAAGAAATTGAAACTAAAAGTACGGACTTGTTCAAAAAAACTTTTCAAACATTCTTTTGTACAACTTTGAAGTGAGTTAAAAATTTCATTATTCAATTATCTTTTTTTTAAAAAATTGTATTTCCCAGAGAAAAAGTTTTTTGAATTCCAACATCAAAAAGTATATTTTCACTGCTTTAAAATGTCTTTTCAACATTGTTGTTGAACCATTTTTGATCGATGTATAGCCTCTTGAAAAAAGGTAAAAATTTTCAAAATTTTTGGCATTCCTTTAATTTTTTGATAACTACATTTTCTGTCAATTACGACTTACGTTTTTACATGATGTTTCAAATTTTGCCGTAATAATATTTCCTGAAATATTGTATGTAGATAATAATGTTTTCTTTTCGAAGTCTCAATACATGTTCGAAAAATTTTGAACAATTCTGTATATTTGTATTAGAAATTATATGATTATTACTACTACAATGCATACAGTAAATACAAGAGGAGATTCTCGCAGCAATAATATTAAGATAAATACATAATGTAACTATTGTAAATAAACAACCGGGTTACCGGAAAACAAAATACAGGATAAGTTTTTTGAGAGTTGCCGTTGTCTTTATTACACCTAAACTATTGACTGGGGCAATTGACTTTTATAACCAGAAACTTTATAGCTCTTTTAGTTTTAGAGTTACAATGTTCAAGTCAATATGGTTTAATCGCAATGAACCTTTGAACTTTTTAACCCAAATACAACCACATTATTTTAAAAGGATTCTGGATAAAAATTCAGTTAAAATTAGTTCTTTACTTTGAAAATTTATTTTAAACGTTTCATTTCAAACTCTTAATTTACACTAGTCTAAATCCGATGACATTCCGAGGATCTGACGACCAGAAAGATAGATTCTTCCACACTTAACATTCTGATCAAATTTTAACAAAAAATAATAACGCTTTAGTTTCTCAGGTTTAGAAACTTTAGGTCAGGTATTTAGTTTCTCAGGTTCTGGTAGAGAGCGCGATAGTGGCACTAAACCAACATAATATCGGGAATATAAGTTTTTGAATCGCGACTCGATACATGGTGTAAGTATGACCTCGATCGGTCAAGTCGTCCAGAAGTTGACAAACACTAGGAGACGCCCCAATAATTATATACATATAAAGATTTTAAAAAGCATACGACTAAATTTTGGTTAAATAAAATCATTTAACTTAAAAAATCCTTTTTTTAAAATTATCAGGTTGTTCAATAAGTTTTGTCGTCCGATAAGAGATGGCGCTATTAGGTCTTTTATATATTTTTTTAACAATGGTATTATATTTTTATTAACACGTGTCAAGTTATATTTATATTGTTCAAAGTTGACGTGTCACAGTAGTTTTTCATAACTGAGAATGGGGGCCGCATTCACTCACAATGGAACAAAAACACATTCGAGTGCATCTTTCTCAGCAACATTTGAAGCGTTTTAGAAAGGATAAAAAGGATTTTGTGCGTCGTTTCATCACTATTGATGAGACTTGAGTCTACCACATGATCCTGAATCAAAACAAGAAGCTAAGGAGTGGTGTGAACCCGGTACTTCGGCTCCGAGGCGAATTAGAGTCCAGAAATTGGCCAAGAAGGTGTTAGCATCAGTTTTTTAGAATGCAAAAGGAATTTTGTTCGTTGATTACCTACAGACTGGTAAAACAATAAACTCGGATTATTATGACAACCTTCTAGACTAGCTGGATCTAAAAATCCGTGAGAAAATACCTGGTCTTCAGAAGAAAAATATCATTTTTCATCAAGACAACGCACCCTCTCACACAGCTCAAAAAACCATCGCGAAAATTAGTGAATTAAGGTACGAACTGTTGCCACATCCACCCTATTCGCCAGATTTGACTCCCTCTGACTTCTAGCTGTTCTCACATCTGAAAAAATTCATCCGTGAGTAGCGATTTTTATCGAACGAAAAGGTAATAACAGTTATGGAAGCTTATTTCAAGTCTTGCGGATTCTCACTTCAGGGATGGAATCCATAAATTAGATCACTGGAAAAAGTAAATGGTGGTTCAGGGAGATTATATTGAATAAAAAATGTATTTCAAACCATTAAATCGTGGTTTTCTTATCGAACGACAAAACTTATTGAACAACCTGGTATTAAATCGCTAAATGAGACAGCCACCTTCCTTCTTAAATCGGAATTAATAGCAATAACCGTCTTCCTATTAATTTATGGGTCATCCTGTACCGTCGACAATAAATAGATTAATCGGATTTCAATGTCAACTAACCTTCAAACAAAATTAATTGTAGGTTTATTTTGGTTTCATAATTTTTAGTTCACGCAACTGCAATTCACAACTTACGAATGTTGTAATACATACATATGTTGTATTGTAACACTTAGGTACATAATATATATGCATATTAAACATACATATATTAAACTTGACCCATTTTTTTGTGAGTTATTTGTTTTTATACAATATGCGACTGTATGTGTTATATGTACGTTTATGGGCCAGATTAATTACACGTCACTTTATCGCAAACGGACATACGGGGAAAGCACGATCACATTTAACATGTTCATGTAAATCTACCTACATACAAGCGTGTCATAAAATTGTAAACCACCTAATGTAATTCTAAAAGATCCCGATAAAAATTTTGAGGTGTTCTATTTGTTTTGGACTCTTACTGTACATTATGTAAGTATGTATGTGTATGCCAGTATAAATTTTCGTTCAGACTTAATGCACTTGTCCGTCATGTTATCACAGCGGGTGATTTTCTCTGTGAAATTTTATCGCCAGTAATTCATCTTGTTTCTGTATTGTTCACGGTCTTTTCCATTTGTTAAAAATTTAATTTTAGTTTTTCTATGTAATCACAAGAATAATCTAATTGTTACTATTTTCGAAATACAGTATGTTATCCTTTTTTATGATGTGGATAGGGACCGAAACTCAAATTTTCAAAATCTTACGATTTCCTAAGAAGTTGTATAAATAATCTTAATGATGTAAGGTAATGGTACCAGTAGTTGACAGTTGCAACTTTAAACTGTTAGTATAAGACCAATCAAGAGCTTTTCTTAATTGATATAATTCTGGTTGGTCACATACAACAATATATAGTTTTCATGTTAGTAATTATCTCGCAAAGCTCTCACCGTCAATTTTGATGTAATTTAAATATTTTATAAATGCATATGTTTTAATTCTGACAAATGTTGTTTTTGTAATCGTAATATATAAGCAGGTAAATTTTTTGATTTTTCAGTTTTGAAAAAACATACATATTTTTATGTTTGAAAATGACTGGGATCGATTATAAGTAGATGGAAGTTAATGTTAAAATTCATTAACTGATAATTTCTGCGTCAGGGACTTGTCATCTGTGGGTGTCAACTACTGGATCCTGATATAAGTCAAACTTTAGTAGTTGACCTCAGTGTCAACTACTGATGCAACAATACTATTTGTATATCTTAACGGTAATTTATTGTATTTCCTCTGAGATTTCAGTGAGTTATTTTAAAATATAATTTCAACGTCGGGATCTAGTAGTTGACACCCCTTACCCTCCTGTCATCTACTAACTCGTTTAGTGTCAACTACTAGAACACAATTTATAACATGCCACTATATTTAGATTATGGAGATTTCATGGAGCCAGGTGTAACAAAAAATGTGTGTCTTTAATAATTGTCAAGTTAAAGTAACAACTAAGATAACAGTCAAACTGTCAAATTTCAAACACATTGTTCCTGCGAAATCGAAATAAAATAGATTTAAAAAATACATCAAACTTCTTAAAAGTAATTAAGAGAAATTTTACATTGAAACAGCCAGTTTTTTTATCCATTGGTTACGTTTTATTTAATTTTAAAAGCTTGTTAAGTTCTAATGTAAAATATACATTAATGGCATTGAAAAACGTGTATTTTTAAAAACATATTATTTTATTCCGATTTTGCAAGAAAAATGTATTTGGAACAACAGTTTATTTTGACTTCAACTCTTTTACCGGTCAACATGATGATATAGAGCTCGTCCATTTTTCACATTTATGTTTTTGGTGGGGTTTCATCATTTTCTGTAGAAAATTTAAAACCGCCTACTTAGTTTGTTTAAAATATTGGTTGGTGTCAACTACTGAAATTTATTAATGTCAACTACTAAAAATTGTAAAATTAGAAGTGTCAACTACTGACTCTATTTTAGGAATTTTCTTTTAAATTTTTCCAAAGGAAAATTTCATTATTTTCTTTCTATTATGTACCTAAAGTAAACAGAAAACATGATTTTAAAGCTCGCTTTATAGAATTTCCTTTCCCAAAGTTAAAAATACTTAAAATTTTTTCTTATCGTGTCAACTACTGGTACCATTACCTTAATAACTTATTATTCTTATGCGATGTGCTGATTTAAAACATTTAATAAGTAACTTCATCACAAATTAATGATTAAATTTTTTATTTTTTCTTACTTTCCTTTTTCATTATGCACTTTGATGGACATTTAAAAAAATTAAAAAATTTCAAAAAAGAAAGACAAATAATTTTTTGATGCCTTTTTTTTAAAAAAAAAGAAAAATAGGTTGAAATTTATTTGTCTCATCATAACTTTATTAGTAGGTATATATGTGTAAAAATATTTTTGGAAAATGACATTGGTTAGAAAAACTAATATGAATGGAATTTTTTCTCTTTACTGTCAAAAAAATTAAAATACCTACAAGTTTGTTATTAATTTAGTGCGTTATGGACCTGGGAGAGGGAGCAGGTAGTGATTATCGTAAAATTTGGCTGATTAATTTCAAATATCAGCCTATCAATTTAATTTAGTATTCAATAATTTTCAAAAAATTCTCAGAATATTTTTTTTTTGGTATAAAAAAATTTATAAACGCCAAAAAATTTGTTAGTGTTTAATATAAGTCACATTGTTGAATTTTCCAGTTTATAATGTATTACCTATACAGTCGGCGAGAAGAATAACGAGTCTCGAGAAAAAGCAAGCATTTTTCTCCACAATAATACTGTTGACGAGCAAAAACGGAGCACTTATGCACTTTTTCCCGGGCTCATTACAAATAACTTCGAGCCCCCTTTTCGGACCCGGGTCCTCAGTCCAAAATGCCGGTCTAAAAATATTCCACATAGCACATTTTATTCGCTTCCCTTTCACATTTGAAGACATGAGTGGATAAAGGTATTATGTAACATTTTTTCAAAAATTCATTTTTGGCCAAATTTTGAAATATTCTGTGCTGAAGTATCATATATTAAAATTTGGTTTCATTAGGTCCAATAGTTTTCAAGAAATTCAGTGCTTACAAAAAAGAAAATAAAAACTTTCAAACGTTTCTACTGTAAAATTATAAAAAATTTTACATAACACCTTCATCCACTCATGTCTTCATTTGTTACAAATTTCAATAGCCGGGTACATAATAATTTTAATTTATTAAAATGTATTACGGATATTATATTGTTAATTGAATTTATAATATTTAAATATTATATTTCGTTTGCCTAAAGTCACTTTGAATGACAGCTTTTTGAACAGTAATTAATGATATATCATTTTAATTTTTAATTAATAGGTTCATTTTATTTAATTAATAATGCTTTACATAATTATTACAATTAAATGAACTTTCCTATAATTAGATTTTGCAAATATTATTATTTTGTTTATTAACATTGTACAGCGTTCAGTGAAACCTGAATAACTACGACACAACGTTGTACCACGTCAACAATTCTATATAAACTATATTAATTGTTAAAATAGTGCACTAGTTGAGCGTTTCGTCATCATAGGTTATGACGAAACACGTGTTAAATACTAGAATTATCATTTTTGAATGCTAATGAAATTTAAATAAGAATTGAATTTTGCAAATAAAGATTAATACTAAAATGATTGATTTGAGTACTATTGTGATCACTAATTCCCTTCCATTTCTAGTATCTAGCGAAGCCCTATAGCAAGCGTCTGTATTCACCTAGTAATTTTTAATATAATTATTCTTAATTAAGACATGGTCGGAGATTTATTAATATTTAAATAAAAATAAAATATTTAAATTTGATTTCAGTCTAGAAGTATTTTGGTAAAATTAACGAAATATTCCCTAAGGATATATGTACATATATTCTAAACTCCAACCTATATAAGTATTTATAATTAATGTGTCATCTAGCTACATTCATATATACTAAAGATGAGCACAGACAGTGCGAAAAAAATAGCGGGAAAATGATTTATAATGTCTGCGGGTGTCCATAAAATAATTTAAATTACATTTTTTTTTCTTTGCCATCTTTCACACAGGAAAGGCGACAGGAATGGAATGAAATACAGGAAGCATTATGTTTAACGTACAAATAATGTTCAGTTCCCAAGTGGGGCTCTTTATCTCTATAAATATGGCTGTTGTTGGCAATGAAGAGCCGAATGATGAACGAGGAATGGGACGCGATGGGGATGAATTGTTGATGACATTTTGTACTTTGATTTATAATTAATGTTTTTTAATATTTTTCTTTTTTTACTGAGTTTTACAATGTGTGCTGCGTTTTATTAGGTTGTTTATCTTTTTTAACAAGTGATGGGTTATGTATACTGCACATAAATTTAAATTTACAATACACTGGTTTCTCGTTGTAAGCAACATCAAAATTGAAATGCTTAGAGTCATATGCCTTACTCTTTTTATGTATACGCGAATTTTATTATCTAAAAAGAGGAAGATATATGCTTCTATTTCAAGTTACTTATAACGAGAAATCAGTGTATTTTATGTTATGTGAATTAAGTTTTTACATGACTGCCACAGAAGGAGGGTTACGTTTCTGGGTTGAATGTAAGTACATGTGTTTAGAATTCTTTGTAATTCATCCCCTAAAGGTAAAAGGGGATGAAAATTTATAGGTGTTGAGAACTGTGATGTCCAGAAACATAAAATAACGTACAAGAGTGCCTTATGTAACGTAGGTGAGCACTAAGAAGGAATTTGTGAAAAAAAATCTTCTAAGAGGGTTAAATAGAGGATGAAATTTTATACAGAAAATTACTGGGTATATACTAATTAGTTTACTAATTATTGGGAGCACTAAGAAAGGGATTTTCGTGAATTAATTTTCTAACAGGTGGTAAAATAGAGGACAAAAATGCTAGAACTTGTCCGCGACTTCGTTCGTGTGGAGTCTATGACGACATAATGCGTACAACTAGTCATTTAGTCAATAGTTAGCGGACGTATATCCCAGAAGAATAAAGTATCTCTGTTGATCCGTTATGTCCCCGAGCCCGGAATTACCCTCGGGTCTATACAAGTTCTCTAGCAACAAACTTCATATTCGGTAACAAATGTCACACTTGAGTCCCTTGATATATTATATGCATTTATGTATTTATCAATCTTATTTTCTAGATTAAATTCAGCGATAACACTTATAAAAAATTTTTCTTACATAACTCATATTTGCATGAATAATTTCCAACCGTATCGCTGATCAAACGAAGTTTATTTTCGCAAATTGTAGGTAATATGGATCCACACAGTAAAAATTTTATTTTTATAATTTTTTTTTCTTACTATAAAATTTGTTTGAAAATTATTAAATTTTATTTTTGCTACAAAACTATTTTTAAACACAAACACATTTGGCATTTGTCACAATATTTTTGCATTTAAAAATATTTATCTCTGTGTTGATTATTTCAATTTTCATTGTAATAAGTTGACAAATGTATTAAATCAATCTTTATTCAAATGTTGTATTATTGAACTGAATATTGTCGTGTGAGTATGGCGTCCCAGACACTTAAAGAAAATTTTATGTGGGATGATCTACTTACGGTAACTTTTACGTTGTTATAATAGTGATGGTACTGATTTTATTTTCAATAAATTTAATTTTTAATTGGGATTATTTATTTTTAATTAAATATGTTCTAACAAAATGGTTGACAAATTAATGGCGCGGCAGTAGATATCAACTTGGATGGATACATATTAAATTAGATTAAATTTAATTTATTTTTTAAGACTTAAAATATTTTAAAATTTATTTTTGTATATATTAACACTATGAAGCTCGAGCACTTATTTGTATTTCACAGTAAACTTCCCCGGAAGCCGGCAATATTTTTAAAGAAATTTTATATAAACAAATACATAAAATGATTCAACATATATGTTTAACTGTAAACATACGTAATACGTGATACGTACATACATATATTTGGCATTCAAATCAATTACAGAAAGTTTAGATAAGAAACTGGTAAAAATAAATAAAAAAACAAACGAATACTTTTATTAGTTTTTATAATAAACAGGTATCGGATTTCTTTCGGATCAGACAGTTTCGTCTTTAGCATATGCAGGTATACATATTGCACTCAATGTGACTAAAAGTTCAAAATATTTTCATAAAAACAAGTTACATACACACACATACATATGTGTATCAAAATATTATTTATACGTATTTTATGTAAACATCCTTTTTAAAAGTGCCACTCACAGAATAATCAGAAGCCAAGTTGCTATCTCTGCACTAGTGATACCAATGTAGACAAAAAACCCCTCTATTTCCCACCACTATGTTGTGTAAGTACACACTGTGTGTAGTGGTGTTAGTTTGATCTTTGTAACTGTGTCAGTTGAAACACACACAATTACAAAACATGTATTGTTGGACGGAGCAAGGTGGGGTCCAAGCTAACAATGGGCCAACAATACATAATAATGCGTTGTGCATTGAGTGACCGATACCGACTAACTAAATGCCTTAAGCGGTATCAAGCACACACTGGCACACTGCTATCCACAGGTTTCTACAAACACGCTTAGGGCTTGGTGCCAATTTTAATTGACTATCAAAAGGATTTTTGTTTATATTATGTATGTGATTTATGTGACGTGTCATTTAAATTAAATAAATTCATCTTGTTTTATTGTTTTAATTTTTGAGAGATAGAAGTATAGTTGCTTGTTAAAAATTTGTTTTTCAATAATAAAAAATCTTAGTAAATACGTACGTCTTAGCTATTATAGTGGACCGTCTAAATATTCAACAACTTTTCAATATATTTTACAAAAATTTTTTCCAAAGGTTTTTTGAATTTTCTTACTTTTGTCAAATAAAAATTACTGTTAGTATTCTAAATGATGAAAAATGTAATTTTTGACCAATTATATTCATTCAAATGTGCATAATTTAATATAATTTAGTTGCAAAATTTTATTGAAATAAGTACGGTCCTGACCTGTCCGAAGAAACCCCGTACCAAATAATAAATAATAATATAAAATAAACTTTTTATGTATTTGCTTATTTTAAAATTCTTTTATAGAAACAAAGAGAGTAGTGTGTGCTGGTAGGTATTTGTATGAGTACACATTGGTGTGGTAACCTCACACACATAATCCGTAATCAATTAATCAGTGATCGCGATCGGCCTCTGCGGTTGTTTTGATTATTTTCGAATGCCGAAAACGTGGGACTGAAAGTGTCTAGTTGGTGTGAAATAATTTATATCGACTAAATATTTTTGTACGTCATTATGACAAAACAATTCTTAATTTCGAATTAGTCGACAAAAATATTCAAATTATTCATTAAATATCCAAATTATTTGAAAAATTGGAAAAAAATGGGAGAAATTTGAATTTTCAAATCTTTTCGAAGTGAGATAATGAAAAATTCAAGGGATCGAAGATCGATCTTTTTTGAATTTAATATTTTTAGTAAAAGTATGATGTTTTTATATTATAGAATTATTGTAGAATATATTTTAACTGCTTATGTTGTCAAATAATTTTATCACTTTATAAATCATTTATAAAAGAAATTGAGTCAAATTTTGGATTCGTATGACACTTTTAGTACAAACTGGAAACCACTTTATTTATATTTAGCTTATCAGTTTATCTTCAAAGGAAATAGACAATTTTTTTAAAACTGATTTGTGATTATGATTACCTAATAAGAAACTTTATTAAAATCTTTAAATTTTATTTTTTATTTTCTGTAAGTACAAAATAAATTAAATTAACTGAATCGTTTCGGCAGATCGATCATTTTTGTAAGCCGACTTTCTTCTGCATCGATCTTTAGTTTGACGATTCGAATCGATTCACAGGATTGATTTTTTGGTCAAAGATCGGAAACCCTAGTAACTTGAAACTAAATTTTTGATATAATTACGGATCTTGTAACCTATTTTTTATAAGAAAAAACCAGTTCCAGTTTTTCCTACGAGGATAATGTTACTATAACCATAATTGTTATTAAATTACTATTGTCAGATATAATTACTAAAACGTAATCAATTTAAAAAGAAAAAATTATAGCTTTACGTCAAATTATAAACAAAAAGTAAAAAAAACAAAAATAATTAAGTTTTAATTTGTACTCATTAACATTTCCCAATAACGTGACAAATTGACATAAAGGCAAAAATTAATTTTTACTCTTCGCAGACAAATGAGTGATAAAACAATCATTGAAATTAGTGATTATAATCACCTACATCCTTTTATTTGCCCTTCGAAACGTTTTCAGTTAACATATTATAACAGATAAGAGTAAGTAATTGTACCTCTAAAAATCAGACACACTGGTGGCAATAAACTATTTCTTTCCGTAGTCAAGCTTCGAAAAATTTTATAATTTCACTAGAAACACTAACACGTTCAAATAATAAATTACCTTCTTTCGAAATGGTACTTTCCCATATTTGCGCAATCTGAACGTAAAATTATTCACTTTACGTCGATGTAAACATATTTATATTGATTAAGAGATATATTAGCGATAAATTTATTTATTTCATCTAAATATTCCGAATACAGTCGGGCGGGCAATTAGCCAACAAAATATTAAAATTTGTTTTTATATTTTCAACTTTTCCATATCTTTTCGATCTTCAACAAAATATATCGTATATTCAGCCAACATTATTGTACAAATAAATGTTGACTGATTGAGTATCTTGAATGAATGAGTGGCTACTTTTATAAATGTTTATTTGAATCTTTGACATAATTTTCTTTATTTTGTCGTCATTTACATAATTACACTAATATTATTGTAAATGTTATATTTATATTTGTAAATTTGTAAAAAGAATCAAGATTAACAAACTTGCTTTATACGTTTGTTAGTTTTACAACTTATTGTTTTTGAATGTTGAAATAGTATTTGAAGATTCCCTTTGATTTTACCAGTATTTTTACATTTATTTGTGATTTAAGGTACAGCACCATTAAACTAAATCAATTTCTTTTTTAAAATGCCTGTTCCTTGCTAAATTTCGTAAGAGACAAAAAAATTTGAATTTTCTCAGCCACTTATCAAAATTACAGTAACAATAGAAGAAAACGTTACCAATCGTTATCGTTTAAAGTTATCACAAAGCTTACTTAACGTTCCATAAGAAAGAGCATATTACTCACCGAGGATTGTAAGTGTTATTTTTGTGATCTAGGAGGCTGAAAGCCGAGGATATTTAAACATCCATACGTACAAAAATAAACTTACGGGCCGAATACAAGTAAGTTATTTTTTCAACCCACCCCCCAAAAAAAAGCGTATAAGATTATTGAAAATGCAATTTTAATAAAAATGAGTAGTAAAGCGTCTACAAGTAACTATTTCCGTAAAAAAATCTACTTACTATTTAATACGTGGTAACCTAAACCTTTCTGATCTCTAACTACACAGTGAAAAAATTTGTGTTCTGCGTAAAAAAAAATTAGTGGTTACAATTTTTGTGTTAAATAAGTAATCCAAGCCTGTGTTAATGTAACAGTTAGTGTTTGTGTTAATTTTGATTTAACAGAATAAAAATATTAATCTGTTATGAACAACAAAAATTAACACAATCTTTGTGTAGTTTCGAAGAATGTCTGTAAGGATTTTTCATTATGTATTTCTCACACAAAAAACCGGTTTGGCTCACATTTACTGCTTTAGTTAAGAGCTAGGGTAGCGGTAGCTTGTATAGCATCATTCGACAATTGTGCATTAAACAAAAACATATATATGTATGAAGACGGAATATTTCAAAATAAAAAGTGTATTTCTAAAGTTAAAGTCGAGACCAATTGTAGAGACCATTCCACTCTTCTTTTATAAATTTATTCTGCCTACAACCGTTTTTAATATTACGAAATACTGTACTATACATTTTTATTTATTGTTTTTCTTTACATTGTTGATACTTAAAATCAAATATTAAAAACGATTGCAAACAAATTACAAAAACAGATCTAACCTTAACTATCTTTACCACCTAGTTTTTATATCAAAGTCGAAGTATATTGTCAAAACTAACCTAACCTTCGAGCAAAGGGTAACCTTAACTAACCTCACCATCTAGTTTTCATATCAAAAATCCAAGTATATTTTCAAAACTAATTAAACTAACCTAACCAAAACCAACCTCACCACCTAGTTTTTATATCAAAAATCGAGGTATACTGTCAAAACTAACTAAACTAACCTAACCAAAACCAACCTCACCACCTAGTTTTTCAATTCGATTTTTTAAATATGATTCTAAATCACTTTCATTTATTTAAGAACTAATAACATTATTAGAAATCAATACTTACGCGAAAAGTCAATACTTTACGGATACGACTATGTTATTTTATTCATCCGTTTAGCGGACGACCGAGTTATTTTATTCGTCCGTTTAGCAGACGACTAGACATTTCAAAAATATTAACTGGTAAAATTATAACTAATTGTGTAAAATTAATACAAAATGTATGTCCTTTTGTGTGTTAAATCATTGACACAAATCTTGTGTAAAGATTTGACACATATGCTTTGTGTCAAAATAATAGAATTTTCTTTTATTTATCAATCTTATGATTCTTTTTCCTAATAAATCGCTGCTGATATTAGTGTCACTGTCATTTGACTTGTAAACCTGAATATTTTAATCGATGTTTGCGTGTTAATTTGACAGTACCATAGCAATACTTTTTCACATTTACAGCATATACAAACTCAACTGTTTTCACAAGAAACAAAAAACAAAAAACAAAAATAAAAAAAAAAGTAAAAAAAAATAATTTTTAAAACATTTTACATTTATTAAGTAGGTTAAAATGCTTTTTCAAATGTGATGACCGTGAAGAATATGTGCCACGACAAATGCAGCAAAAGTATTATCCTTTAAATTTATACAGAACGTAGAAAAATGCTTTTTCTATTTTAAAATATTTCGACGGAGAAAAATTAACATTTTTATAAGTTCATTGTTTGTTTTTATTTAATTCAATTGTCAGTGTTTTACCTTTTTAAAAAATTTAATTTTATTTTCAAAATTATATTCAAAATAAAAGCCGATTTAAATAAAATAAAAATTAATATAGAATAAAATTCATCTAAAAATTTTTAAGCGTACCGAAGAGAAGGTCTCAGAACACTTACAGCTTCGTTAGGTTTATCTGTCATACGCTCATACTTTCAGAATTTCTAGTACAGGTATTATGTAGGTATACATACTTACAATTAGTACAGATTGTTTTTTACAAATTTCTTGAGATAGGTGCTTTCACGTAATGAAAAGTGGAGATGAAAATGTTCTTTCTCTAATCCATCGTGCAGGATATCGTTGGAAAGGGATCCTAAAATAAAGTTTGGGCTTCTTTAATCATTTTCAGGTCCGAATTTATAGACGTAGGTGTTTTGAGGCTTCTCCAACTAATTTTTTTTTATTTTGATTCCAAGTCTACTAAGGTAGTGAACGGCTTTTAATCGCTTTTGAGAGGTGAAAAATATTTGTTTTCCGAAATCAAAATTTCCACCCTTATTTTACCTTTTGGAATTTCCTGAACAATTTGACTCTGTGTCTGTCAGTCTGCCCGTTTGTGTGCTGCTAAATATTCCAACATTCATAACGTTGGTACAATTTGAACGATTTTCTATGATTGAATTGATCTTCAGTTGGTTCTCTTTGATTTAATTTTTCTCAAATTCGGCCCTGACCGTTTTCCATTTTTAAATCTCGATTCGAAATATTGAGCTATTCACTCATAACACTCAATTAAAATTATATCCATCGCCTAAAATATCTTGGTAACTTTTGGAGATAGAATTAATCAAATTTTCGATAATTCAAAAAGACATTTGTAGTAGAGAAAATAATCTCTAGTTTATGGTTCAGTATTAGAAAACTTTATACAAAAATTATTAATCGAAAAATTAAAATTGATAAATCGTGTTTGATAAATAACTTTAGAAATAATTTATCCTATCGGGCTGGATATCGTACGAAAAATCTTACGATGATATTGTCGAATACATTTATACATTTTTGTAAAATAAACTGCAAAAAATAAAAATGTATCTTTTTCCCTATATCTTATCTCAAAAACTGAAGAAATCTTGTCACCAAGAAACACTGAATAAATGCTTATCCAATACGTACTTGACAAATTTTTTACTATAAAAACGGGCGTAGGCATCTGTTATTTAATTTTTAATTAACATGTCAGAATACGGCAGGTGAACATAATGCTTCCTTAATATATTCTTAATATTGCATTTATATTTTTGTTGTAATTTTCCATTAAGCTGTCAATCGAATTTGATTACCGAACAAAGACCAGTTAAACAGACGCATGATTCAAGTCTACACTTAAAAATTTTAATTGAAATTTTGAAAAATTTCCAATATTTTGTTGTTGAAAACTTTTGCAAATTAATTCAACAAACCTGGAGAAACACCTCTACGAAGACGGTCTATTAAATAGATATTAAATATAGTTTTAGTAAATCTTATGGTATATTAAGTAGTGAAAAGGTTTTCATTAAGTTTCGCTTCAAGGATATAACGAATTTTCGAGTGACAGGAAATTAAACGATTTTGTTGTCCTCATATAAAATATAGGGAAAAATTGGGTGGGATTTGATCAATTATTGTTTTTCTTTTTGTTTGGTAAATCCCACTAAAAAGAAAAGTAATTGAATCAAATATTAATATAATTTTACGAACGATGCAACATTTTCAAATTTTGATGGCGAATTAAAAACCTTGTTAAATATTAAAGTATAATTATAGATATGTTAAAACCCCACGTTTCCTCGACTTGGTTGGGATGAGTTAATGAAAATTCTAAGGTGGTGCGGTATTACTTATACTGTGAGTGTGGAAATTTATATGTATACTCGTAATTATATACACTTTCCGTCGATAGTATACCATTAGATAAAACAATAGAAACTCTCAGTAATGCCAAATTGACCCAGTAGGGAAGTAAAATTTTTGGAAAGGCCAAAGCTTAATTTTTGTTTACCTCACGTATAGGCTTTCAGCTATTGCTTTCATAGCAAAAAAAAAAAAAAACTGTAAAATTTTCTTGCATTCAAGATAAACATAAATTTTTTTAAAAATTCGGTAATATGGTATTTCGTATGAATAGTCGTAACTAATATCTTCACTTGTAATGGTGAAGTGATAGGTAACAAGCACAAGCTTACGGGCAATTAAAAAAAATATTTTGTACTTTGAACATTCTTTTAAAAACAAAATTTAAAAAAAAATGAAATTCCTTCGACTTTTGTTAAAACTGTTAACATCGCATTTTAGTTATGTTTGTTTTCGTACATAAATAAACAAAATAAGGCATTATTGAGAGCTCGTACTGTAGGTTGTCTCCATGTGGATAACCATTCGTTTCTCTAATTTTCCAACGATAATATTGGTTTGGTATTTCCAACATTTATAGGTTTATTTATTTCTATCACATTTATATGATTTACACTATTGATTATGTACTTACTATGTGAACAATAAAGGAAAACAGTATGGATACCTGTTTAAAATTTTCAGATTTATCGAATTGAAATTTGTATTCGGAATATCGATATCGGAACCTCATTTACCGAAATTTATATTTTCAGGGATTTTTTATAATAATAATATTAGAAAAAATAAGCAATTTATATTGAAAAATGCTCTAGATTTGGCCGTGCGTAAGACCGTCTTTCTCCGAAGGAAAAATACTTTTTATACTGTCCTTAAAAATTGACTGTTATTTCTGTATCTTTATCTAGATTATTAAAATTTAAACGCTTGTAATAAGAAGTACTAGAATGTGCTTGCAGATGTCATTTATATTACGATATAAAACATTAATATAAACATTGGAATAATATTTAAAGTTATAATTACTTTGTCTTGTTTCACTGTTAAAATAATTTTATTACTTAACACATTTTCAGCCGGCCAGTCATTTTTGTGACCTAAAATAAAGAAAATTTGTATGGTAGGAATACAATATTATTGAAAAAGCCATAAAATTTTATTTTGGAAATATTCTGGAAACGGGTCATTTCTCCAAAATAACGTCGCAAACTCGACATATTTATCATACGTGTATTAAACTAAAACTTCTAGAAGTTTCTCAAAATCCATAGATTAAACAATAACTCACAAGTGGTGGTTCTAAAGCATTTTAATTTTTATCAGATTTTTCTATAATTTGACTGCTCTTCATTATTTACAAACACAATTGTTGAATTTGTAATTTCTTTCAATACTTGAATTTCAAATATGTTTGATACCATGTATTGTACCGACAGTAGTTTCAAAACAAAATTTTATAGGTTTTTCCGGTATATTTTTTTTCAATATTGTTACAACCCTCACACAAAATTTCTTAAAATGAAATTTCGCAAAGTAAATCTTCCAACAATGAATTGTTTAAGCAAATTGTTTTGGTTATTTTGCCTTTTATCTAAAAAAGTACAGTCAACCCTCCCATAATACGGTACTTTCAAAACGCGGTTTTGATAGAATGTGAAACAGAAAGCTGAGACAACCTTCCTGTAATGCTGTACTCGTATAACACGGTTTCCGTAAGGTGCATGCTTGTTTGAGTGAAAGTCATCTATAAACTGTCGTCATAGTCATCGTAACAAGGTCATAAGTGGTTCCCTATAACGCAGTACAGGCGTCACTCAAGTTATTGAGGTGCCGCGACTAGTGAACCGCAGACAGTTCAACCGCGACAGTTCAACCCCGACAGTCCAACTGACGACAATCTATTAATTAATAAGAACAAAATTATTTTAATTTTATCCAACAATGAAATTTGACTCCCTTGAGACTTGAAACTAAATAAGTATTTATGTAGTCTCAAGTCTCAACGGCGACTCTTTACACAATTAAGGGTATACTATTTTTTTGAGTTGTGTTGGATTTGGTTACCTTTCGTTGAATTCGGTTAGTTTAGGTTATGTTTGGTTAAGTTAGATTTTATTTGGTTAAGTTGTATTTGATTAGGTTAGTTTGGGTTTGTTTATAATTTGTTGAATTCGGTAAGTTTAGATTGGGTTTGTTTATAATTTATTGAATTGGTTTAGTTCAGGTTGGGTTTGGGTTAATTATATATATTAATGTTAAACAGTTGAAATGCCCTGTGGTTTAACTATTCTACGATTGAATTGTCGTTTGGTTGAACTGCCGTTAGGCTGAACTCTCGTCAGGTTGAACTGTCGTCGACTAACCTATCGTTAGGTTCAATTGTTGTCGGTTGATCCGTCGTCAATTACTTGTGACTTGAACTTATGACCACTGACACCAGTTTTCCTCGATTTATAAACAAACCACACGTATGTACGCATTGTCAGAGTACTACATAGCACGTATGACGTTGGGTACATTCATATGGTTTGTCAATAAGTTGAGGTAAACTACGATCAGTGATAATAAGTCAAATCGTCAGTAAGTCGAGTGACGACTGTATAAGTTTGGTAGTTTGTACTAATTCCAAGTCTCTATATAACGCAGTTTTAATAGAACGCGGTACACATTTTTCATTTTATTAATTCTATTATCCGTTTCCATGTTTTAGTTATTTCCATAAAAAAATATGAAAAATTGTTTCTGCGTTTCTTACGACAACGCGATTTCTGAATAACACGGAACGAATTAATCGCGTTATGTAAGGGTAGAGTGTAAATTTTATAATCTTTTTTTCTATGTTTATCACAAAACACGTTGTAATCTTTTGTTTTTTTAATTATTAACGGAGTTAGTTATTATTGTCCCGCATTTAACATCATTACACCACCAACACGTAACAATGTAAATATTAGTGAAAAAAACAAACTAGGTACTTTACATAAATAAACAAAGGATTAACTGCGGGCTCGTTATGTAAATTTAAACGTTTGTTGCCAGATTTATGAAAAACAAGATTTTGTTAGAAAATAAAAAGATTATGAAAAACACAAAAAAGTATTGTTTATTATACGCTCTGCTGGTGTATTTAATTATGTTTATGGTGGAATGGTTAAGTATTTAGAGTAATTATAGTTTGAAAATAAGTTTGCCGTTTCTTAAATTTTGTTTTCAAAAATACCTTCATATATAAAAATACATAATATTGACATGGACTGGTCGAATACTGATGGTTTTAGCCTCGCTCTACTAGTAGCCAGGGCTTAATTTTGGCCAGCACGCGGTGGGACGAGGTCGTATTGCGGTCGTTTTAGGGGTCGTATGGTTGAAAGCAGAGGCATAATTGCAATGGAGCAGGTGCTAGGTCAACTTTTTTTTGCGCGTTTAGATAAAAGAAAAAAGGGTGAGCCAAGATGACGACGACGAACCTTTCTTTTTTTTGCTCGTCATTTCTGAAGAAATGCGAACTCTTCTAAATAGGTGCGTCATAGCAACTAAAATTTTTTTTTTGAAATTTAAAATATACAATCTTTTTAATTTCTTTTTAAATTCCATGGATCCAATCAATTATGTATTTTTATTGACCAAGTATTACCAACATCTTATCGATTGCTGCTTTGGTTCTTGTTTTTCTCTTCACATGAGTCATCAGAACTTTTAAATAATCTCGAAATTTTTCAAAGTCCTTTTAAAATTGTAAAAAAATTTCTGTTGCCAATTAATTAATGGGACTTACTGACTAATTATGACTAACTTGTGACCAGGGCCGAGCCTACAATTATTAATTATTTCAGAATTCAAAAATCTCTGCAAAAAACAAGTGACGAGCAAAAAAAAAAAAAATAAAATCCGAAAAAAACCAAAACTTGCACTTTTGCCGCCTTCTAACACCTACCTTCTGACACATGCCCCGGCTGTCCCCTAGATCCGGCTCTGCTTGTGACATATTAGACCAAATTATTTCAATGTTTGATCTTTTAGATGGAGTGTTAGTATCACAGAGCCCTCTGTTTGAGCAGTCGTTTACATAACTTACTGTAATAATTTTGAAATAATTGATACGTAACTATACATATGTATTAACGGGGTATTCTGGTCTAGAAATTCAAAAAAATCGTTTTTTTTTTTGCAATTTTTTAAAGTTACGATATTTCAAGTTCTAATTGGATACAAGTTAAATTTTGTACACAGCTTCATAATATATTCAAAATTCGTTTAACGAGAAGTTTTTTGAATTTATTTTTTGAATTTATTTTTTTTTTACGCTTTTAAAATGGTAGGGAAAATTTTTTTTTCTCATGGACGTTTTTTAACCAAGTTTTTTTTTTTCAAATCCCTCCCGTCAAACAAGAATGACATCTTTACTTTTTAAGAATTCAGTAAAATTTTGTGTTTCAGATCATCGAGGGGGTCGGAATCATGTCTACAGCTTTTTTTTTGAGTCCCTACTTTGCCAGCCTACTTTTTTCAATTTTTACTTTTTTCTTTTTTCTACCTTTTTTAATACTTTTCAAATGTTAGTAAAAAATTGATTATAAAAGAAAAAATGTTTAAAGCTTTTTACTTACTACGTCTAGAAAAACACGTAAATTTGGTGGTTTAAACCAGAATATCCTCTTAAGATAAGAACGTGAAAAAGAATTTTAAATTTTTACGGTTTTTACGGTCAAAAAATTTACCAATGTCCCTTTTATTATATTCCGTTCATGTATTTCTAAAGTACTTGAAGTGACCTACAAAGGTCGTCATTAACATGATTTTCTAATTTTTACAAGAATAATCCTCTTAAATAAAGACGTAACAATTTAATTATACAGTTGAAACTAAAATATATACAATCAAAGTGGAAATACTGGGAAATAATTTCAATAACCATTATGCGATAAAATTCATAAGTGTCAAATTTTCATACTTTAATATATTATTATAGCTAAACTCAAATTACCGTATAGTAAATGTATTATCAAAATGTATCTCTTGTGTCGTTAAACAATGAGAATAGAGTTTTTGTGCACTCATCAACTTTATTAATTGGGTGGTATTTATACTAACAATGTGTTAATTAATTAATTATGTACAAATTCATTATGTGTACGTATATGGTGTATTTAGTTGTGTTTTGTAAAGTTTCGTGTAGAAATACTCGCGAAGAAAATAATGTCAAAAAAGGAAACATAGTATATTTATTTTAAACAGAATTAAAAATATGTTTGCATTGTAGGCAAAAAGTAAACCTGAATACATTAAAGGTGCATGACCATTAGGTAGTGGACATTTATTAAAATAACATTTTAAAACTAAATTATATGAAATTGTGCACATTTGTATGAATGTGACTAGTTAAGAAATTGATTTTTCACCATTTGGAATACTAATAACATTTTTAATCTGACAAAAATAAAAAAATTCAGTGTAGCGTAGTTTACCTTCGCTACATTTAAAAATTATAGATTTTTAATAAAATTGTAAAATCAATAAAATTCAAACACAGCGTGCCATCTGTTGAAAAGTAAATCAACCCCTATGGAGAAAGAAATGGTTTTCGCACAAGATAAATAATTATACATTCTAAAATTTTAATTATTTAATTAAGAGAACTTGTTTACAAAAAATATGTTTTCAATTACATAATTATTTGTAGAGAAACATCTAGAATTTTACAAAAAACAACAGAACGAAAATTAAGAGTTCCATTCTTTTCAATCGCTCTCTTGTAATTCAGCCATCGGGCTGATAACATCCTTTGGGGAATTCGGTCGACGTAATTTAAAACATTAATTGTCGAACTCGACATGAATTCAACAAGGAATTCGACTTTGATTTTCGTCCTGTTCAAGCAAAACTTTTTCTTTAATTGTAATACAAATTGTCGTTAAATTAAAACATCTTATGTAAATAACTTTGTGATCTTTTGCGAAGAGCAACCACTGGAAAAATTTTTCGGAATCTAAAATAAAATTTGGAGAGAAAACGAATTTTTTGATTTTTTTATTTATTTTATTTTATTCGTTTTTAAACATATGGATCCTAACTTCGGGTGAAGAAAAGCAGAGGAACACTTCCGGGAGGGGATTTTTTTTATTTTTATTTATACTGCCGGACATGCAGTGTTAAACCTTTGAAAGAAAAAAATTCACCCAACTAGTTTAAGGATTCACCACCACGGAGATCCGGTAAGTTGACTTATTATTTGGGATTTACGTCACCCTAAGTCGATTCCTACCAACTCCAAATTCTCCTGATTCCTCTAGCGGTTCCTTTCCGCAATATTCACTTACTATCTACCATAATCCAGACAAGAATTATTTTTTGTGGAACTTTTCTTCCTCCATTTGGCTTTGATTTTACCAAGTATATCCAAACCATTAGTGGGATACCTCAAATCCACGTTCTCCTCAAAGTAAAAACGAGTCCAGCACATGCCATCTATGTTAGGAGTATTTAGGATCCCCTACTGGTTGATGAAGCGGAAATAATGGGTGCGTGTGTACTAACTAATTCCGCTCACCAATAACTCCGAAGGGATTATTGAACATTACTACTCCACATCAGAAAATAAAAATTTTTCTCTAATTATTGAAAATTTGTTGAAAATTTAGACGGTCTACTATAATATATGGTTGCTAAAATTTTTATTAATATCGAAAAACAAATTTCTAATAAACAACTGTTACTGTCTCTAAAAAGTGAAAGCAATAACTTTTCAACAAATACTTTCTACTTAACCTATTTTAGGAAATAAACTCATCCACCCAGAAAAGTACCTATTTTGGAGTATTCAGGTCTTCTTGAAATAAACTATTCAATTATTATATGAATATCCGGTTCCTAAATCATTGGGTAATTGGTTAAAACGAAATCATTAAACTCTTGAAATCCCAATTAAAACTACGTTGATTAAATATTATATGTAAGTATGTTTTTAATCGTTACTTTTAGTATGAAACTTTAGTATGAAAGCATGAACATTATTTTTTTGCTAAGTGTACAAGCCCTATCAATTAGTGGCCTTTACTTTCCATTTAAATATATTGTTTAGCCTTTGTTGACTTACTGTACCCTGATTAAACGCGATATCGTTACATTCATCATCTACAGAAGTAACAAAACATTATTTACGGGCATGAACACGTGTTAATAGTGACCTACTTTTCATTATCTAAACGACTTGACCAACCGAGGCTGTCAAAAGATGGTCCAAACTCGTAGCTGAAAAAAGGAAAAGAAACTCATGTGTCCAGAATTTTTTATATAGCGACCTAATATCTAGTAACATATTTTTTAACTTGTATTGACACAATTATTCCAAAAATAATTTTCTGTTAGTAGTTACAGCTTAAAGAATTGTTTGATAAGATAAAGAATTGGTTGATTTTTATTAATTTTTTTATTTTTCTAGTAATTATTACTTTAAACGGTATCCATGTTCTAAATAAAACTTTGGTTTGATTTTTGGTGACCAATTAGTCAATCAAGAAATGTGCTACCTATGTTCTAATATAAAATTTTTTTAATTTTGGTAAATTTTGACAAAAAGCTCATTGTTTTTGGGATCCGGTCACCGAACGTTTTTGGCTGAAGAATTTATCTCCAAGCGTTTGAAATTTTAATGTTTTCGCTAAATTTCAAAAAAATCGGGTGTTTCGTTCGAGAGTTATTGCGCAAACTTATAAAATACCTACACAGTAGTTATCATAGTTTCACTTTCCATTCAGAAATTCTCTAAAAGGTTTTATTTAATTGCAAAAATATTCTCGAAACAGCAGAACTGTGTATAGTTAAACCTGTATTGTACTCAATTTGGGTCACTCAAACGAGTCAGTTAGTCGATGAGTATTTAATGAAATGATTTTCGTTATTCCTTTGTGTATCGTGTACTCCTGTACTCGTGCACTGTGAGTGAGATACTTTCTTTTGTGCTTGCAATAAACCATTATGATGTGATAAAAAGGAAGCAGAAAAAAAATTGAAGAGGAAAATGAGATTTGAATGTAGGTGGCGTATTGGGAGCCACAGCAGTATAATGAACGGTGAATTTGAGTAATGATTTGAGTAGGAATGAGTTAGTTTCAAAATAGAAATACCATATTCCTTGACGGTTACCTATCAATTTGATTGTATATGTACATATATACTAGGGTTTGCTTTCTCTATTTATCACAATCCAATAGTGTATTGTTATTTGTGTTTTATCTTTATTTGTGGTCGTTTAACTATATTCACAATAATTATCAGAGTACCTTTGTACATGATACTTAATACGGATTATATTTTTGTATACCGACTGTCTATCGTAAATTATTCCCTGTGTGTGTGGAGTGACAGTTCAAAATGTGGTTTGTTAATCAAACGTATGATTTCTATCAAACTACACGGAGAGAAAAATCACATAATTTTTGTAGATAAAATTTCAGAAAAATTACCATGTTCTCTTATAATACGTGCGCGATCGACGACCAAAATAAAAAATATGTGTTAGCATGGTAAAATTTAATGTGCTAACACAACTTTTATCACACTCTTATGCATATATGTTTTAGTTTAATTCTTGTTGTCGTACTCTTTCATTTGCGCATCTGACCCGCAACCTGCTTATGTTGCTTGAGCGGTATCTGTAAAAACTTCGAACCTGAAAGAACTTTATGATGCATACAAAAATGATTGCCAACAATATATTCTAATACTAAAGATAGTAAAGTAATAAAATGATGAATTAAACGGTGACATCCCCGTCCTCTAACACAGTGCAATGAATACTGCTTGCTGCTTGTAAGACAGTCTAATGGATCAAGGTGCTTGGTCCGACCCGTCCGACCAAGTTGGTCGTCCAAACCTATGGTTGGCTATGTGACTTGCTATGAGTGAGGTACATTTCAACAGCGTTCATAACACACACAACCTTCTTTCTCTTTTTTTCTTTCTACTATTAGCAGATAGCATTTCAAATATTATAATACAGCATGGTAATTTTTGTAAGAAAAACAATTAAAAAATATTTTTTTGTCGGCAATGGAACTTTTTACTGTGCTGTTTTACAAATTTTACGGAGCTAATATTACGGAAACAATATTCTATCTTTTAAATTTTCTATGATTAATTATAATTTTTATATTTTTACCGTACAAAATTGAATATGTTCGCCTTTTACACGTCGATTGTAATGCTCAGCACAGTAATTTTTATATGAATTTTCTCTCCGTGTAGAAAATTCAACTGCGGCGCCGTCGAAAAATGTTTTATCCAACGTTTAATGGGAATCTGTCCGCAAAATGCTCTGATTGGTTCACACCGGGTCATGTGATCAACACATGTTGACTATGAGGTTATGTACACAGAAGTGACAATACGATAATATATTTGTAGCATTGTTTGTTCGAAGTGTGTTTTGCCCACGAGTAAACGAATCAAAATGTCAAAACGAATCAAGCACTCGATAATATTTGAAATTGAAAAATTGTAACTGTTTCTCGCATTAGAGAGAATACCAATGCATATAGGTGATTGAATGGTTTCTGTATCGGGCGGCTGTCGAGACATAGGATCGTTGGTGTAATAGTGAACACGCCTGGCTAGTTACCGGGAGATCCTGGGTTTGATTCCCGGCCGATCCGGATAATTTTTTCAATCACTTTGTGATTTTTAATTTACATGTGGTTTTTGGTCATACTATACCAAAGGAATCGAGTGCTTAAAAGTTTCAGTTTAGCTGAACGATAAGTGAACATATGAATACTGCGTGTGTTGAAATGCAAACAAAGGTTTGTCATACGTAGTAATGTCTCACAAGCACTCGATAATATTTGAAATTGCAAAATGTGGTTTGTTCAATACGTCCGCTCAAACAATATTCTGTTCACCATATAAAAGCAATTTTATTCAAAACGAAAAATCAATTTTAATTGTACCTTAAGTAATGTACATGTATAACACAACCTGAACAATGAAAACCTTTCAATAATCGTTTATTAGTTGGTTTAATATTATTACACTGTTAAAAAAAACCTGTCGTTTTCCGGTAATCTCTGAGTCAGTGATTACCGGAAGTCCGCTAGTCCGATTTATCACAAGTTGACAACTGCCAACTTGTGATAAATCGGACTAGCATGCATGTACTAGTGTCATCTATCCATAGTAGTGTAATTAGATCTAATTGCGCTACTTGTATTAAAGAGAGACCTAAACACAGTCGGTGTTTGTAGTATGCAAAGCGACCCAATTAACCGTCTTAATTCAGAGAGGTCGTTCTGTGTACCACTGGAGGAGCAAAATAAACACAGGTACATGTATGCAGAAGTGCACAATTTGCAGATTCTGCAAAAATGGAGTAGCCCGGTTAAGACGCTATATGGTAAGCAGGTAGTAGAGTCGCGGTTTCAAGTCACGTTGAAAAGTGAAGGTGTGGGTATTACCCCTCAAGTGGCTTGAGGGGTAATTGTTGTAAGTGTAGTGTAGTGTGGAAACCGATGGGTAGCTAAAAGAAGAATAAAGACGAAAAAGAAGAGTTAAGGGGGACCACTAGTGTGACATTTTGAAAAAATTTGAAAATTTTATTTTTTTTTGCATTTTTCGATAGCCTATACCTTTAAAAATAGCAAAGTAAAATTTCAAGTGCATATCTCAAATAGTTTTTTAGTTTCAGCCATCTGAAGAGCGGATTCTGATTTTCATTGTTAACTTTGAGGTATTGAGAAATGTATGAAGGTTGACAGTTCGGGAGTCTCTAGACGTGGCTGCCAGTCACATATTGTGCAGCAGCTAGACCCTGGCACATTTAAATGACTTATCTAGTTTTACTATAACCGTTATAGTGAGTATCTACATCGTAAATAATTTTAATAAAAATTCTCAGTGATTAAAACTAAAAGCTAAGGTAAAGAAAAACTATATAAATTTGCTGCAGTTATAACTCGAAGAGAAATCATCCGATCGATTTGATTCTTATTGCAGCTTCTTTTATATATGTTTCTTCGTGTCATGAACCTCCAACTTTTCGATCGAATAAAAAATGTAATTTTTGCAGGCCAAAAATCATCAAATTTTCGCGCAAAATTTGAAACTTTTTTTTAAAAATTCCGCCATTTTGTAAAATTTCAACTTTTTTTTCGATTGGGGTTCATGGCACGGGCAATACCTTCTAGTTTAATAAGCTCTTTGGTTTTTTTGATTTCAAACACTATGAAGGTCGGTATCACTGCAGCAGTGGCGGGAGTTCTTTTTTGAAGCCTTGGGAGGAATAACTCACTGAATTTTCAATTTTTTGGTCTAAAAATTTTATCATGAATTTATTATATATCAACAAATATGTCCTTAAAATTTTAAAGCATTCCATGCAGTAGTTAATAAAAATTCCGAAAAATCACCTTTTTTCAGGCGGTCACACTAGTGGTCCGCCTTAAGTTGTTTCTCATATTTCCTTGAGTTCTGTTTTCTTTATAATTTAGTAATATTTAGATAAGCGTAATTTTTTTTATTCAACTTTATGATTAAGTTTTGTATAATTATATAAGCCCAAGTTAAATTTGTTTTCTCTTTAGTAACGAGAAGTAAATTCGTTTGTTTTTTAAACGTATCCGATTTGCTAAATCATTTTCATTAACTATTTTATACGATAATTGAAAAATGGAAATTTTAAATGGTAATATTTTTGCAAACATTTTTGCCTAAATGTTTTGTATATTATTTTAAATAATTCCTTTAAATTTTCAGGGGCTTACTATGTTTTGGTAATTAAGGGTTACAGTAACTAATTATAATTATTGCCTTTGTATTTTTATTTTTGCTAATTTACTTTTATATTCAATATATTCTCGTGTAGTAGTATATATTTTGATTTTTGTTTTACAAAAAAACTCGAAGCATGCATTCCAGTTAACCCTTGCAAACAGTCCCCCTTACCCCTCTTTCCACTCCTTTCTCGGTAGAAGCCTATATGGTGGGCTCCCGGAGCGAGTACCAGTCTCGCAAGAATTAACCCTCAAACTAAGTCCGAACTAGGATTAACCGGTCACAACATCGAAGACCGGATTTGCCATCGCCTTAGTTACAAACTCTATTAAAACCAAAACATTAGCTTTAAAAATATAGGAGATTATTGTGGAAGTAGTCATTTGTAGAGGTATTAGAGGTAACTTTTTAAAATGATACCTTACAGTCTTACACGATATATTAATTAAAACTTTTTTCTCCGACCAAAAAGTCTCTCATTTTAATCCAAAATAATTTTTTATTCTAATCATTGACTGACGATAATCTATGCGTTATCAAGACCTAACATTATAATACCAAATTTCAAATTCCTACGTTACATGATTTTCGAGAAAATCTCTGTGGAAGATAGGTAGGCAGACACTAAAGTGATCCTAAGTGGATTCCGTTAATTTCTTTATTAATTACATAACTGATTTAAAGCGTGAAAGCTGGAGTACTTTACGAGGTGATACTTTTCGGAGAGGGTGGTATTTTGTAACTCTTGTTCATCGTAAGTTGTTTTTTGTTTTGTTTTGATGAATAGAAAAAATAACTGCATCGCCTCGGCTAATAACTTGGAAACTCATTTTTATTGCAAGCAATCTAAAGAAATGATACTTAGGGTAAAAGCCTCCTTTGTGGAACGGTATCTAATTATGAACATTGACATATTAATGACGTTATCTCTGAAAGAATTGTCTGATAACAAAAATTATTATTAATAGAATGATTGTTTTTCAATTTAAATTCACCTCACGTTTAAAGTTTTCTTACTTAATTAAAGAAATAAATATGTAAATGTCAAAACTGTTCTAGTATTAGATACCGTTCCACAAAGGGGACTTTTACCCTATATTGCGGTTGTTATGAGTATTTTTTATCTAACGAGAATTCAGAGATTTGTTACATGAAACGCAATGTATTCATTTAAATAGTAATATATTTCCACACAACAACACCTGTTTAAAATTCTCTATAAAACTAAAATATGGGTCTATATTATAAATAAATATACAAACACATATTCAAGTCGTATATGTGTATACGTTCCTCCGTTCCCAGCAACAAATTTTAATAGCATCTATCACATCTCTTTACTAACTTGTCGCCTATCGAGTAATATATCTACCGTAAATTGGAATAAAGCGGCACCAATTCAAACTTCACATCGCATTTTTTGTATTTCTTTTATATAAGCACCTATCCTTTAATATATTAAAAATTTCTGCCAGCATCACCACTTCATTTATAGAAATCAAAAATTTTTGAAAATGTTTCTGGTTTTTAAGAACTGTAAGTTGGGATTAAAAGAGATGATAATAGGGTAAATTGAAACGATCAGTAGGGTTGATCAAAATTTCATCTGCGATGTATCTTTTAGCGAATTTCCATTCTGGCTCTTTCTTATTTATATTTATACATCCAAAAAAGGAATAAATAATTTTGTGTAGAGACAAACTCAAATTCAGGAACTGTTATACCTATTTAATGTGGTTATATAAATCGAATAATTTGACCACCTTGAAAGTGCTCTTTTGTACGTGTATGTTTCAAGACTCCCTTCTTCTATCTCTAAACACCCCACATTCGTGCCTTTATACTAAATATAGTGTTCCTATTAACCGCCACGTTCTTCAAGTCTTAATGACTTTAAAATTTGAAGTTTTCTTATATATGTTTCAAAATAATTATAAATTCTATTAAACATAAAAACACTAAAATGAATGATTTTTAAACAGTTTTAAGTAAAAACTTTAAATTGTTTTTTTAATATTTTCCATCCAACTTCCAGCTTGCTCGTTATTGTTACCTAAAAGAATAGTTATTTTACTATAGTTTAAAGAAGATATATGTTGTTTTTTACGTCTAATATTTTTAAATCAAGTTCATTGATAACTCTTTCCAATTCGTCCCAATTTACCCTTACGTCCCGATTCATTTCCGTTTACGGTATATCATTACAAACCAAGTTCTCTATAGTGTTATGTTCCAGGTGTTTATAATAGCTTTTGTAAATGATAAGTACACTTTAAGTAAAAAACTTACTTCAAACTCTTGCCTTGCCACATATTATACTTACGATGGTGTCTGTTTTTTGCTTTGATTTGCTTCACCACTCGAGTTCGAGCCTGCAACTCGTCTGTTTCATGTGCCCGTTTCATTTATTTCTTTTATATAATAATTTTCTTATATTGTCTTTTAACGTGCGAGACACAACGAGACATAAGAGGTAAAGTATATGACAATTATTTTAATAAATATCTCGACGTTATAGCAAACAGCAGACTATGGATATTGGGTCTAGCGAACGTGTGTATTGTGAATAAACAAAAGAGGAGCGACGTGTTTATTGCACATGGTCGGTAATAATATTGTTTTTATGCTTATTGGTTCGTTATTATGCTGATCGCATCAAATTAATTGTAATTTTATTTTTGAAAATAAAATTGTAATTAGAGGAATTGATAAAATTGGCAATTACTTAAGGGGTTAGGTGGGTTTCAGAGGTCCAAAAAAAGGATATTTTTACTATTTTTTTTTTTTAATATATACAATCATATATTTTATTTATACTCTAATAGTACTAAATTTTATCTATACAATAATTTTAGAATAGACATAAAAATTTTTTAAAAAGAGATTCTTGTAAGGATTACCGAGGAGAACATTTGTGCAAAATGTTAACTCCCGGAAATGTTTTTTTTATATCATGAATAGCGCTTTTTTTACCTTTCACCGCTTACGTAGCGAAAACGGTGATAGATACATTAAAAAGTGTTAAGACCTTTTTTGTAGAGAATCGAATTCTCTACAAAACAGTCCGTGAGAGCACCTGTCTGTCTTATACAGGTGAAAAGATACAGCGCTCCAAATGCGCACTCAAAAATTCACTTTTTCTAGCGTTCCGGTAAGGTTCCGGACGGCACACCCTGCCGGAACGCTAGAAAAAGTGGATTTTTGAGTGCGCGTTTGGAGCGCTGTATCTTTTCACTTGTACAAGATAGACAGGTGCTCTCGCTGACACTTAACACTTTTTAATGTATCTATCACCGTTTTCGCTACGTAAGCGGTGAAAGGTCAAAAAACGCTATTTATGAATTTTCAATATTGTTTAAACAATATAAAAAAACATTTCCGGGAGTTCACATTTTGCATAACTCTTCGGTAATTCCTACAAGAATCTCTTTTTAAAAATTTTTATATCTATTCTAAAAAATGTTTAGTGAGACAGGGCTTAAAATTATTGCTATTGGACTATTAAGCAATTTAGCATATCAAAGATACATATTTAAATAGTATTTTGAGAAATTTTTATTTAAAAATTCCGAAAATTCAGCCGTTGATACCTCATCTCCCTTGACGTCTCAAAAAAAAATCTTGCCGTGGACAGCATAACTCATTGTTGGTTCATTTAAAATTAAAAAACCAAAAATGTTTCGTTAGTACCTACATGGATAAATCTCGTTATTGGACGAAGGAAGAAAAAAATAATTAAAATTTGAATTTTTGACAGACTTTGAAACAGACTTAAAAAAAAAGATACATTTTTTGGTTAAATTTTCGCCTTGTATTGACTCGACAAAATTAGTTGTAATAAAAATTAAAAAAAATCTTTCGTTCAATGACTAGATAATGTTATTTCAAAGATGTGTGCAAGATTTGAACAAAATCGCTTCATAACTTTTCGAGAAATCATGTCCACCGACTTAAAAAATTGAGTTTGAAGATAAACGCGTTTTAAGTTTACTGCGCTGCACTGACGTGGCCTAATGGGCGGAACTTCCAAAGGGTCTATCTCTTAGAATTTTACTCGGATCGATTTGAAATTTTAGGAGAATATTTTAAACATATTGTACTATTTAATAAGAAAAAATGGATTTAAACCCACCTAACCGTTTAAAAAGCGAATTAAAGATAGTGTGAATTGATAACATTGTGAGTGATAGAAGCAAGCACCCATACAGGCGGTGATGATGGAACCCTATAGAGAAATAAAATTTCTGGCAATAGAAACAAAATTAATTGTCCGATTTTAATGAATTTTTTTTTTTTAAATTTAATATATTTGAGCGTTACTTTATGGTATTCCATATTTGATATTAATAAATAAAAACACTTTACTTTACAAAATACCACTTTTATTTAAAAGTGGTATTTTGTAAAGTAATGAATTTTTTTTATTCGATTGTTCAGTATTATGGAAGATTAGTTTAAAAAAATTCGGTACCAATACTGAGAAAGTTGAGAAACTTTTGTTAAATCTAAAAAAATTAGCATATTGAAAGGAATTGGTAGACGGCCGGCCAGGGCCGGATTTACCTCTGTGGAGGCCCCGGGATACTTCTAATGTGGTGGCTCCTGAACACTTCTCATGTGGGGGCCTCTCAGCTTCTTACGTGGAGGCCTTCTTGGAAAATTTCAGAAATTTGTCTAATTTTCTCCAAAAAAAACTTTAGCGAGTAAAAAGAAACAAAAGCCAAAAAGCGCTTGACATTTTATTTGATTTTGTTGAGCCCTTTATTGCGTAGAGGCCCCGGACCACGTGCCCCAAGTGTCCTTCTATAAATCCGGCTCTGCGGCCGGCTATGTTTGTGAAATTTTCAGTAGTTTCGTTTCACAATTCCAGATGAAAATCGGTATAGTTCACTAAGGCGGCTGCAGACCACACACCCCATCCCTTGTCCTTATCCTCATCATCATGAAATAAAAATTGCTACTGTAGGGTAGAGCGGGGCTCGAAATATCTCAGAAACTATACATCGCACGCTAATACACTAAATGGCGGATAGAAGCGTCAGGAGAGGGGAACTCATTACGCGACTGCCAGTTGCAATCTGTCGATCGAGTGACGTATGCGCACCCTTTATTTATTTTACGTATAAAAAGTAAAAAACTTTTGTTTGTGAATATTTCTTCTATACGAGGCAATTATTATCTATGTTAAATCAAATAAGTGTTAAAATTTTATAAATTTAGTAAATTTTTGATATCTATGTAGAAAGGATTTGGTTCTAATTCAAACAGTTTGTTCATAACCTCAATTTTGTTTCAAATTATCTGAGTGGGGTAAGTTGAGCAATAGAACTTTCTAGAATTAATTGTAACAGTGACAATGATGATGAAGTTCTTAATATCAACTTAATGTTTCCCTTTTAATTTAAATTCTTTTTTATTAATTATACTTAAATGTTAAAGTCTGATATTAAGTAGAAAGATTGAGTATATTCCAAACATTAAGTTTAAGATTGTAGTTTAAATACCAAGTTGAAGTTGAATTTTTGTTAACTTTATTTTCTGTATTTAATATCCAAAGAAAATTACTTTTTGTTTTACCATTATGTCACTAAACCATTGTAAATAAAAGATTGGCTGTCAAATAATCATTTTATTTTATGTCTGATTAACATCTAAGGCATGGTTTGGCTACATTTTCTAACTGCTCAATTTATCCCCTACCCTTGCTCAACTTACCACCTATGGGGTACGTTGAGCATGTCTGAGTTCCTTCACTTAAACAGCTGTATCTCTTAAATGTGAATTGTTAAGCGGGTTCTACACTATGCTACGAACACCTTCCAACATTGGACGTTCGATGGTTCATCGCATTGTGTGGCCGTTGTTCGAACCTACGAGTGTCCAATGTCGAGCGTCAAACATTCGCATTTGGCCATGTCCCGCTCGATGTCGGTATTCTTGCACCGAGTCAAAGGGATGCTTCGAACGTTTGAAGGTCAATGTTGGTTGCGCTGGTTGGTTCGACTCAGCAGCTGCACGACTCGTTCATGTGAAGAGAGACAACATCAGTGTATAACATTAGAGATAACATCAGACAGATAACAGCCTCGTCCACTGAATAAACGTTTGTACCGTTTGTACCAACACATCATCATTCGTATTGGATCAAACACTCGATTCACCGTGTAGCAGATACATTCGTCGCACCAACTATCGAACTTAATTGCCTCAAACGTTCGATCGAACGTTGGAAGGAACGTTGGTAGCATCGTGTAGAACCGGCTTTAGAAAAATGTTACTATGACGACTTTAGAAAAGGAAGAAATTAGCTACAAATCAGTATGCATAACAATAAATTTGGACTTACTGTTGAGGAGCTATGACCGATTAAGTGAAAAGTTGCACAAGTACCCCCGCCCTACCCTATGTTATAGTGTAAAATAAAGTTCGAAAAATAGTGATGTGGGTGGCGTCTGTTAGAGACTGTTGTCTGAAAAACGAACGTTCAACCTCATTATTATTATTATTATTATTGCTAAAATATAAGTACTAAAATACACTAGAAAGATATACTTTGTGAAAATCAATATTATAAATAAATAATATGAAAATAATTTGCGTTGTCAACTTTTCACTACATTTAATTGTTTAAATTACAAACCGTTCGTAATTTAAACAATTAAGTGTAGTGAAAAGTTGACAATGCAAATTATTTTCATATTTATTTATACTGCAATACACTTTTATTTCATAAATTTTCGTCTTTTATTTCAAAAAGTTATTCTTGTACATTTGTAGGTGTGAAAACTGTACGCAAAAGGTATTTGATAAATTAATATAATCTTCTCATTCACATAGTAAAGAGTTAAGTATCACCTGGGGCTCTTTGAAAGTAAATCACTTCATTTACCACACCCATAATTGACAAAATAGATTCGAGCAAACGAAACTATCGGTATTTTGTATTTGTGTTTGAAATATGAAACCCAACGGGTGAGGGCCACCCACGTTTCTATTGTAAAATACGGCAGAAAAAAGATCTCAGAAAATGTAATAAATTATGTAATTTTCATATGAAACTACGAAAGGAATAACTAATATGAGGATGATTTATTAGGAAACATTTGTCTTCCTTTAAAACTATCGTCGTGTGTAAATATAGCGAACAATCGAATTTGTGTAATACCAAAGTACTTCGAGATGTACCTATCGAGAATTTTAAACCAATAGAAAACAAGTTTGAATAAAAAAGAAAATTTAAACATTCTTGTTGTAGTATCCTGCATCACATAATAAATTTCCCAGGACTTATTCATGAAACAAATAACCTTCAGTCATATAAAACAATCTTATTTTTTATTGTGTGAAAAAAAAAAAGAAACCAGTAGACATTAAGTATTTGGTATTTATAAAGGGAAGTTTTAGGTGGTGAATATTTATAATTAGGATAATTTTTGGAATTATAACCACCAAATACACTACTTTAAAATATTTAATTTTCTTTTTATTTAATACGACATACGTAATATGTGGGTATTTGATATTTTAACCCTTTATGGGCCATGAATAATTCTAACAATTGTACAAGTCTGATTTTTGGTACATAGTTTAAAAATATCGTAAATATTGAAATACTGTCATGTATTTACCAGGGAAATGCGTGGAAATTGGTTTTTCCTTTCGTATCCATATGGCTACATTGGCTTTCATCTGTTAATGTTGCTTTTATGTAAAATGTTGCCATATGGCTACACTGGCTTTTGAATAAAACACACGTTTCAACAAAATAAGCCCAGATCTTTTTGTAATCCGCCCTTCAAATTTAAAATTAAATTTTAATTGTAGTTTAAGATTGATTTTTACCGTAATTGATTTTTAATTGAACAAAATTGAAATATATCAACTGCGCTCGTTCACTTGACTATAGCTACGAGCAAAAAAAAAGACTATAAATAGTTTCGTAAAGTATTACACAATTTACATTATGAAAAAATTACATTTTATAAAATCAACCGAAGATAGAATATATTATAAAATAGCTACTATAGTTTTCAGCCAGTCTAGCAGCTAGCCTCCCTTATAAATGAGCAAAAAATAATTACTTGTTAAGAAAAGCTTTTATTTTAAAATGTAAGGTAAAGATACCTAAAATTGGTAGCGAAAACTTATTTTGCAAAATCAGTGATATTTCCAAAAAGGAATTGTGTCGTTTTGATAAATAAATAAATACACTGTCAATTGGAGCGAAGGTGATACATAGCTTACTCGTATTCGTAACAGAACTTTATCAAATTTTTAAAGTGATTTTCTGCTTAAACTCTACCTTATTTTAAATTTAGTGTCTGCTTAAAACATGTTTAAACATGTTTAAGATAATCTGCTTCTTAGAAATCACGAAAAGACTGACTGCAAAGTTTTTTTTTTCAATGTCAAATCAATCCATAGAAAAAATTAAAGAAATTACCAAAAATTATTTGACGTTTCGAACTGTTAAACAATTTCAAAAAAAATAAATAAATTTTTTTGTTTGTACAGTAACAAGAAATATAAGTTCATTCCATGCACCCAACTATCTTCTACTATTGTTACTCTGACTATAAACGGTCTAATCCTCAAATATTCTCAAAATTTGAGTGAAAAGGGACCAGTAAGTGCAAGTGCATTACTTCGATTGCGATAAAATTCGTAGGAATTTTATCAAAAATAATCGAATAACTGCGAAGTTATGCCATCTATTACGATCTTCGGACACACTGGTAGCCAGAGAGACGAACCGACAGACAGATAGGAAACAAAAATGCCCGACGAAGTTCTAAGACGTACAATACGCGTAAAGAATTTTCCTTTTTGAAGGGAAAAATGTTACAAAAGTAACCACTTAATAATTTATTTCGTTCAGAAATAATATTACTCTGGCTGTAAAAATGTACCTTGAAGTGTCAGATATTGAATATTTTACCTTATGTAAATTAATTAATTAGATAACTATAATATAGCTACTAGTTTTCAGTCAGTTTGCCTAGCAGCTTCGTTACAAGTGAGAAAAATGTAGCGACTAGTTTAAGGAAAACTTTTAATTTAAAATGTTGCACGTGTAAGTTAATTAATTATTAACGTGAAGTATAACCAACAATTTTAAAACAACAGCGACCGACAGAGCTGTGTGGGTTAGAGTTAGTTGATACTACCAACTAGACGAAACAAGTTACAAGCTCTTCATTTGGCGTTGTAAAAGCTATATCGTTATGTACAGAGCTAGGTGGTTTTAAGTTAAAAATAAGTAAATAAAATAAAAACAACCTACTATTTCTATTTTTCTCTATACATTGTGTTACAGAACGCCTGTGTTCTTGCTACTTAAGTGTTACGTACAGGATGAGTTTCTTTGAGAGTTTCCATTTTTATTACAGCCAAACTATTAATTTAGTCAAAAAATTGTCCAAATAATAGGTTTAGATATTGATGGGGGCAATCGATTTCTATAGTTAGGAACTTTATAGCTGTTATGGTTTTCGAGTTATATGATGCAAACTAATGGTATTTTGAATGGAAACATAGTTTAAGTATATTTCAAAAATTAGTTTATGTTTCAAAACTACCAGTAACATTGTTCTTACCAGACTTCATTGTTTTATCTCATACATTTGTGTAATTTAGTTTCAAAAATTCGTGGCCAAGTGATTTTAATTGATATAAGAATTTACGTTATTTAAAATCATCTTACAATTAGCTCCAATCGAAGTAATTGGGAAAAAACGATTATTATATATGTTTTTCAATAGAAATTAAAATTAAAAATAAATCAAATTATCACATAAAAATGACAGCAAAGTGCAATAGAGAAATATAGTTTTAGTTCTACTTCACCGGAAAATAAAAAATATAAAACTGATTTTGACATATTTGTCTCGCAGTTACATAAGCACCTAAACATAATTTTGTAATAAATATTTTCAAAGGAAATATCAGTTCTTTTCTAAAATAAGTTATACTTTTTAATTTTATTTTTAATAAAAACTGTTTGATTTTATATTTTTATTCTTTTAAACTGTATTTATATTAGCAACATTTTCAATTCAAAATAACTTCTTTTTAGAATTAAGAAGTACCTAACACCAATGAATATCATGTAGGTATTGTTGGCGCATATATTATATAAATAATTTTTAATAAATTGATAAATAAGCTTCAAATACATAAAATGGGTTTTTAATAATAGATTTGAGCGTTACTTTATGGTATTCCATATTTGTAGATAATAAACACATATTTTACTTCGCAAAATACCACTTTTATTTTTGAAACTGACACTTTTTTTTCAAAAATAAAAGTGATATTTTGCGAAGTAACTAAAAGTTTTGACTTTACGAAACAAAAATATTAAAAACTAGAAAACTTTGGTTGCGAAACTTTTTTTTATTTGTATTTTCAGTTCATGAAGTTTTATCGACAAATTAATATGTATGTATATAGTGCCATTTCAAAAGTATAAGTTTGCACCGTACCTAGTTCCTAGCTACAGCAATCGTTTGGTCCTATCGGTATCTACATAATCCAGAACTCTTGTTTGAACAATTTTTCTAATTAGATTAACGGTTTGTCCGTATCAAAATGGAAACTCTCTAAAAACTCGCACTGTATAAAATACAGTCGAAAACTTTTATAGTGAATTCATGTTGAATTTTAATGAACAAGGAATAATAAAACCTTTAGAGACACTAGGCAAAGCTATTCTCCTCGTAACACTAAACCAACACAGTTTCATATTATTTTCCATGCAGTTATGCTTTTATTGAACTAAATTCGCTAACACAATCATAAAAAATGTTAAAATATTTGTTATTTTCATTATATACGGTGTTGATACAGTAGCTACAAAACACTTATCCTGTGTATAGCGTAGCACTATAAGTATTTTCCTTATTTTTTTATTATCACATGAAAGTGTCTCTTCAGGCATTCTTCATCACAATCAGAAAAGAGTGAAAAAAGTAGGGATACGGAAATGATGTTACCACGATGAAAAATGATGAAGGTAATCATAATATACGAGAACAATATTAAGTGTGCATGAACAAAACAAATTGATTCCGTTTGTTTATTGCAAGCCTAGGAAAAAACAGTGACGATACTGTGTAAAAGTGCAAATGGAATGAAGATAATTCATTTGAATAGGCGGTGTTTATTTGTGTTAAAAACTCAGATTGCAAAGATATAAATACGGTGTATGCGGTGAAAAGGGACCTCATAAAAAAATCGCACAAAAAAGATATTCAAAAACTTAATAAAAAGTATAATTTGATCCAGATTATAAAAAAAATATTTCATAGAAAATACATAACTCAAAACGTTTAAAACCTCACGATCTCCTTAGAAAATGCTTTTCGAGCCACAGTTCTGAAAATAATTATTTCACTTGAAAATGATTACCTTTTCGTCTATCAATTTGCGTTTTTAGCTTAGGTGCTAGCCATTTTTATTATAAATGGCTTTTTAAACATAAATGTTGCTGTCCCGAAATCGACCCAGGTTATCACCTGTAAAGCATCCCCTAGACGATCAATATATTGATCAATATACATTGATCAATACGAATTGAAGGTTCTATCAATACGCTTCAATCTGAGCTCCATCAATACGATGACTAGACATTTTTGTCAGATGTGCGTTTATAATTGTTGGTTGTGTTTGGAAAGTTCGTGATTTGTTATGCAAATTTTTATTTTTATTACTTATTTTTTCCAATATAAAGTAATGGTGTCACATAGAGATTTAGCATTTCCTCATAATACCATGATTTTGGTTTGGGGATATCGTCAGTTCCTGATCGCTTCGCACTTTCAATAGCCTTTATTGAAATTAGTACGCAAAGTATTAATTTTTTTTTTTGTTTGTCTACAGTAAAGTGTGGTTTTATGTAAATTAATGCATCAACGAACTTTTCCATACATATCCGCTTCTTAGCTTGATTAAAGTAATCTTTCGATTTAACTTTCCACAGTTCCGGCGTATCACGATAAAGCGTAATTAATAGTAAAATAAACTTACGTTCGGACTCTGATTTTTACTAGAATCCGCCATCACGTAGGTAGTAAAATACATATACCTATTGTTAACACTTCGATATCTAAAACAAGACTAATGCAAATATTGATCAATATCCCTTATAAACGTCAATATGAGCATCAATATAGCTTCCATCAATACGCTTCAATATAAATTTCTATCAATATGCTTCAATATGCTATCAATAATATGTTTGAAGCTCTCCTAAACGATCAATATAGCCTTTTAATACGTATTGATCAATATATATTGATCAATATATTGATCCTCTAGGGGGTGATTAAGGGACGAGCACGAAAGAACTACGTGAAATAACCACACCTATGCTCTAAGTCTAAGCTAATCGGAAGAACTTCAGTTGAGACCATTACCCTTGAGGTCATTACCATTGAGTTTATGTGGTAATTCCCGCGTTTAATTAATATTAATTTTATGGTACCTTTTTCCCGTGATAATATGTTAGCAATTAGTACGTTAATCTGTACACAATATAAAACACTTAACGCAATGGCACCGAATTCCGACCGCTTATCGATATACAATTTTGAATTTCTAAAAAGATAATAACATACAGTATATTATGTAGTTTAAAGATTTGCATATGTAAGGTCACATATTTTTCTACGAAAAAAGTAATAAATAAATCAGCTAATTGTCAGTTTATAAATTTTAAATTCATTTTTTCAAAAAAGATACAATAAAATCTTATATGCACCGTATTCCGTCCGGTCATTAATGATTTTTCCTAATTCCGTCCACATATGTACCTGATTCCGACCTACCTTTTTTTGATGATGAAAATGAACATTATCATAACTACAGAGGGTTATTCACTATCTTGGCTTGTTCAAAACATAAATATGAGGGCTACCTGGAATACGAGAACATACCCATATTTGTTCGGATAGTCAGGCACCTCTAAAGGCATTGAGAAATACCAAAACAACATCTAAGATGGTGAGGAAATGTCAGAGAATGTTGGATAATCTCGCATCTCGGTACCAAGTGACTCTCTTTTGGGTCCCGGGACACTAGGGTATTGAGGGGAATGAAACAGTAAGTAAGCTGATTAGAGCAAGCTCCAACACTCCGTTTGTGGAGCCTGAACCTGTGATTGGGGGTCTCTTTGGGCACAGCTCTTTTTGGGAAACATGAATCGCTCACTCGAGTGTATTTGTCGTTTGAAAGGGGACAGCTTCGTTAGGTATTTGGTCTCCTGACGAGCCACAATACGATTAGCTGGCATTTGCAGGTAACTACTGGGCTTATGCACAGACGCAACTGCAAGAAATGTGATAGGGAAGAAGAGTCCTCCCACCATATCCTTTGCAGCTGTGACGCCTTGTCACGGTTAAGACATCGATACCTAGGATTTAGTCACTTGACCCCAGAACTTCTCTTTTGGGAACCTGACTTTTTCTGAGTCCTTCCTCTTGGTTTTAAGGGAACAAAGGGTCCAACAAAGTGACTTACTTGCGGCGGACCCCCTTTGGGGCTTACAGCCAACTTTCATCCATCCATCCATCCATCCGTCCAGACATTATTAAATATCTGAGATAACTGATTTTGATTATCCGTTATTGATTCACCGTTACAATGTTGAATCAATTACACAAATATACTATTTCAAAATATAAGAAATAGGGAATGTGATACAATCAAAATATATTTTTTTAGAAATTCCGTCATTTCTATTGCAAGGATATTTTCTTCCGCAACTGTCAGTACCGCCGGACCACCAGTATTTCCTGGATTTTTATATTTAGTTTTCATAAGATCTATCACTGGACTTTTTAGAACTTAATATATTTGCAAGCTTGTCAGGTACTGTACTTTTTGTCTTTTATATCAGGTAAAGCTTTTTCAGTTAAACGTTTTTTAGATTCCATGACAATTATCTGGAACAATAATTATTGGTCGCAAACAGGTACTTTAAAAACTTGACTCCGACCGGGGTGGACGATTACAAGGAATGGCAAGTAAAATATACCCTATATCCGACCATAATTTGATTTGTGTAATATGTAAAATCATTTTGGTTTTATATTAAACTTTTTTTAAAAATTACTGTATTATAAACCTTAATGTGTCATGTAGTATTGAAATTTACCATAAAAAATAGAAATAAAAGTGAAATAAAACTTAAATCTGTGTGCAAGTAAGTATTCTGTATATCACGAAAATTTAATAAACCTCCTAAGTTCAAAACCAGATTACATCGAATTTAATTGATTTTAAGTAGGACGTATACAGGTTTTTTATCGTAAAAATATGTGTATAATAAACAATGAAATACAAAATATACTTTTTCAATATAATTAAAGATTAAAATGAATTTTCCTTATGAACCGTAAAAATCCTGTTACCGTCCAAACGGTCGGAATGTGGAATTTATAATTTTTTTAAGTTACCATTTTGCGTCCATTCCTATTTAGTCGATAAATGTATTAAAACGGTAAAATAAGTACTGGTAACTTTATAATTACGATAATAAATAAGTAATCTATACAATAAAATATTAAAGTACTTACTGTTCAATTTATTTCCATTAAAATCGTAATAAGTTGAATACTTTGCCTTTAACTTTTTTTCATATAGCTAAACCGCCTTTCTGCACCCTTACGTGGCTTTTATTTAACTGACTAAAAGTTCGTTGTTTTTTAAAAAAGAAATTTTAACAGTTAACGTGCAAATATTGAATCAACAAAACGCGTTTATTTTTAAAACTTTCACGCCGCAAATGTAAGCTATTTTAGAAAATATCTAAAATGGACGGATACAGGAGGTCGGTCGGTAACCGGTGCCATTGCGTTAAAGTAATTTTTTCAAAATTAATAATTTTTTCTACTCCGGTTGAAGAACACACTCATTATATACCTGTTAATTGTTGAGAAAGTCAGGCATTATTCAAAGGTGTGGAGGAATGATCATTACTGAATACCTTTTTGACCAACGAAATTACAGTATTAACCATTATTCAATGGGTTTGCGATTGTTTTATGACTAATGTATGTATCAAGTTTTAATTTAAGCGGAACCACTAGTGTCACCACCTGAAAAAAAGTTGATTTTTAGGCAATTTTTAAAGAAAACTACTATCGCTAATATATAATAAATTCATGATAAAATTTTTGGACCAAAAAATTGAAAATTCAGTGAATTATTCGCGATCTCCCAAGGCTCCAAAAAAAGTCCTCCCACTACTGCAGTTGATAGCGACCTTCGCAGTGCCTGAAATCAAAAAAACTAAAACGCCTATTAAATTAGAGGGTATTGCCCGTACCATGAACCTCAAATCGAAAAAAAGTTGAAATTTAAAAAAAAAGCGGAGTTTTTTAGAAAAAGGAGTTTAAAATTTTGCGCAAAAATTTGATGATTTTTGGCCTGCAAAAATTACATTTTTTGCTCGATCGGAAAACTGGAGGTTCATGGCACGAAGAAACATATATAAAAGAAGCTGTAATAAGAATGAAAGCGATCGGATGATTTGTCTTCGAGTTACAACTGCAGCAAATTTGAAAAATGTAGTTTTTCTTTACCTTACCTTTTAGCTTTAATCACTGATACTTTTTACTAAAATTATTTACGATGTACTCACTATAACGGTCATAGTAAAACTAGATAAGTCGGTTAAGTGTGCCAGGGTCTTGCTGCTCCACAACATGTGACTGGCAGCCACGTCCAGAAACTCTCAAACTATCAACTCTCATACATATCTCAATACCTTAAAGTTAACAATGAAAATCAGAATTCGCTCTTCAGATGGCTGTAACTCAAAAACTATTTGAGATATGCACTTGGAATTTTAGTATATTATTTTTAAAGGTATAGACTATCGAATCGGTATTCCAATTTTTTAAAAATGTCACACTAGTTGTCCCCCTTAATATATGTTGCGTAGTAACGTGCAAGTAAACAAAGTAGTATATATTTTGTTTTGATCGTTTTATACATATTATACAAACATTTAATGAAATTAGAAATAGATTAAAAATTTGATTTAAAATTTATATTCAATTTTATTTAAACCAAAAAGGAAAAAAGTCGTAGAAAAATTATCGTATTCTACTCGCTTGCAATGGCTATTACTCACTCTGATGCATTATGACAATTGATGCATGTCGCAATTTCATCTTCGTGAGCAATAGCTATCATTACTAGCTCGTTGAATAATATACTATTATAAAGTTTAATACTCGTAATATTATAAAAAATACTTAAATAAAACTGACTGAGCGCCAGTGATATATTATTAATTTAAAAAATACTGCATTCGACATGTAGGTACATCATTGTATACAAGTGCACCAAGTAAACTATCTCTTCTATTAAATTTAATAAAAACTTTCATAGATAAAAATTATTTATTATTATTATTATGTTCTACGAAACTAGAAAATAATAAGGTTACTTACATGCATGGAAGATATAAATAAATTCAAAATATTTTACAAGCAATTTTTTTCAAAATTTGTAATAAAGCTTTTAAGGTTTAAATTATTCTTTGTTAGAAGGAACCAACTTACTGGGCAAAAAATTATTTTATAAGTTAATAGCAAAATTATTATTAATAAGTTATTGATGTAAACGTAAGTTTTTCAATTGGGAACGCAGCTCCAACTTAAATTTGGGCCGAAAATTATTAAAGAAAAGAGAAACTAATTAGCAAAACTGATTATAACTCTTTTTAATTGCAATAAGTAAGTGAAACCTCGGAAAGATTAGAATTTATACAAATAATATTTTTAAAGCTAAAAAGTTTCTTTAACATTCGTTGAATACAAAAAATTAGACCCGTTACATAGATATACAATTTAACCATAAATAATTAGGTGTTAAAATTTCTAGTGAAATTCTTTTTTGTACTTTTAAATTTTTTTAAATTTTCCTTCAAGTTTTATGAAAATCTGTTTTTTTTTTTACTCAAGTTCTACCCACAAAAAATATTTGTCGTGAAAAATATGTCAAAGAAGAAAATTCTGGTTATTTGTATTGTAATTCATTGCACAACTGAAAACAAAGAGAGAAACAGAAAATATAATACGGGAACAAGTAGAAATTGTAAAAGAAAATCTTAATAATATGTTTGCCTTTTTTTATTGTACCAATTCTTATCTTGCTTATGGAAATTGCATATAAACAACATTCTCCTTTGTTACCGAAGAAAATATTTATTGTCATAATCAAGTAAAAATATTAAAGGGAAATTTTATATACGGATCAAAATAATACGATACTCAGTTACGGTGTCTTTTTTTTTATCTGGCTTTCTTTACAACAAAAGATTATTTAATATTTCATATGACAATTGTATTACGAGTATAGATAATATGAAATATTGTACAGAAACAGTAACATATTTATATCCGACCACAAAAATGTTAGTTTTCGATATAGCTCAGAATAGCCACGGTCTAAACTTGAGGCCTGAGTTATTGAAAAGTTTCGTTAAACGTCCCGAATTAAAATTTCTTGGGCCCGAATCAATTACTACTGTGAAGCTCTCCTAAACATTCTACTCCCCTGACGACAGTCTTTACTTACGTTTTAGCGAATTTCCAGAATGGAATTCAGCTATTACAGCCACTGTCATGACGCGACCTGAACCGGACTATGGCCAGAAATTTGTTTTGAGGTCCCTAGAAACCGAAAATAATATTCACTAAAATTTATATATATATATATATATATATATATATATATATATATATATATATATATATATATATATATATATATATATATATACGTGTGTGTGTGTGTAGGCGCGATAACTCTCGAACGCAGTATCCAATTTTGACGAAACTTGGTGGGAACATTGGAAGTCCGAAACCCTTGGATGAGTTCGTCAGCCAGACACGTCGGATGCCAGGAACATGGTTTTTGTTCTTGCAAAAAATTAGTTTTTTGCCAAAATTTCCACTTATTCAAAAATTTTTGCGAAATTTTTTACACCATTTAAAAGAGAAGAAAAAATTACATAAAAAGGGTCTTTAAACTTTTTTTTTATGTCAACTAGTTTCCGAGAAAAACTAATTTTTATAAACGGAAAGTCACTATGTTAAGCAGGATGCTACGACAGGGGTATTTTAATTTATGTTAAATTAATTTAAGGATATGTTAGTATTTTAACTAAAATTTTAGTAAGATTATATTAAGGGCCATTCATAAATTTTTGTATTCAAATATTTGTCCGGCACTGTATTTAACTTTGTAATAGATACATTAAGATGGCCATTTTGTGTAACATATTGTGATGAAAGAAATATCCAAATAAAACTTCCTGCTCTTCATCTAATAACGGATATAACAGGAACAGAACAAAAAAATGATATAAAAACGGGAAACAATATAAATTTCGAAGAAATCATAAATCAATGAAATCAAAAACCGAACAGTAAAATTGTTTTTATTCGTTTTTTTGTTAACGTATATAAAAATATTTTTTATTAAATCCCCATTTCCTTTTAATTATAATGATATTACCTACAACATGAGCCCTAAAATCAGAAACATATCATAAAAATTTAGACTAAAGGCGAGGATTGCCGAACACCATGTCCTTTTATGAAGATTAAAATTTTGGTTTTCATCAAATGTTGTGTGTGATCCAAGGCCATATAAATTTTCGTTTTTCAGATACCAGGTACACTGAAAAAAAAAATTTTTAGTTATCACAACCGAAAACTTAATTATTCGTCTATGTCACTTACAGCTTTTAAAAAAATTATACACATACATCAATTTAAACAAAGAACTTATTCAGTTTTTTGCATTTCCTGAAAAATTTGGTTCAAGTGATGTGTCTCGTTTTGATACCAAACGGTTCATATATTTTAAGAATGAGAGGTGAAAATTCTTATCCTCGTTCTTATCACTTGTCGCTATCACTATTACATCCAATTGTGTACGAGCCATTATTCTCCATACCTTTTAGCCTCCCAATCGTTATTATTTTTTGTGAGTAAATTTTTATTGCTTTCACAGGGTTAATTTTATATCAATAATTAATAATATAATTATTAAAAATGCGATCATAATATTCAGGCCGGTATTTTATTAATGATATATAAACAAAAATATATCGATACTGTTAATTTTATTTTTGTTGTTGTTGTTGTTGTTGTAAATGGGAATAAAAATAATAATTAAAAATAATGGAAAGAGAAAGCTCAATTTATTTTTAAATTCATATTTTATTTTATTTCAAATATCATCCGATCAGCCAGTTTGCCATAAACATTTTTAACTGTCTATAAAATGTATTTATTGAAATTGACACGTATAATTATTGAAATATTGGCAAAATAATTTGTTTTAATATTAAATTATTACCTTTTTATAAACTATAGAACAAAAAACACTGAATAAAATTTGGGTAGAGTTATACAAATACATAGCAATTACTACTTCTAACTTGGAAGGGGTGAGTAAAGTTGGAAGGGCTGATATATATATATATATATATATATATATATATATATATATATATATATATATATATATATATATATATATATATATATATATATATATATATAGTTAGGTGCAAAACGGAGTCAACCAATATAAGTTTTAGATATTTGTACTTCTTGAATATATTATAAACCTTACAATCCAAACATTATTTATATAACTGAAAAGTACATTTATTGATACATAAAGTTATAAATTTAACTTAGCTTAAAAAACCTATTTTAGAATAAAATAATCATAATGACCTTTGGTTCACCTTTGCACCACTTGTAGGGAGCATCAAATAATTAAACTTTAATATTATGTCCACACACCTTTTGCCTTTCTAACAGCATGTGATCGTTTTTTAACACTTCTAACAGGTTTTGTCGCAGTATAATCAGGTGAGACTTTGTACCACTGTTCCTGTACATCTTTCCATAAAACATCTAAATTTGACGGAGGTGATTCATATTCATTCAAAAGTTTATTCTTCAGATATGACCATAAATTTTCAAAACGATTGAGATCAGGACTTTGAGGTGGCCACAACAGGACTTTGAGTTTTTGTTTACTTAACCAATTTTTTACTAATTTCGAGTTATGTTTCGGATCGTTGTCATGGTGAAATATTATTTCATCTTCTGGATATGGTATGTTTCGACTGTTTCTGTTAAATATATCCTGGGAATATTATAGTACAATTTTTTGTTCATATTACCATCGATCCTATGAGTTGGAGCTGCAGCAAATGCTGAAAAACAGCCTCACAACTTGATGTTACCACCACCATGCTTTATCGTTTGAATGTAATCCTTTGGTTGTCTTGATTCTTTAGTTCTTTTCCAATTCCATCGGCGAGCATCTGTACTGTATCTATTAATTTTAGTCGCATCTGACCAAATCACCTTCATTCAATCATCATCATCCCATTTTATATATTGTTTTACAAAGAAATTTTCTGGCTTTAATATTTTTTTAGTGAGAAGTGGTCTCTTTTATCTTTCGACAGCTCGGAACTTTGCGGAATGTAATGCCCGACGAACTGTTCACTTACTTACTGACTTGCCAACGTCCTTCTGTAAAAGTTTGGTTGCCTCAGAAGCCGAAGATGCTTCACCGGTAGCCAAATATCGAATAACTCTTCTAATATCCTCTCCTGATAGTTTTTTTTTTCTGACCACCAACATTTTTCTCTATTAGTAAATTACATTTTTTCGAATCTTTTGTACTGTCGATTGGCTAATATGAATTTTCCGAGCGATATATCTTGTAAATTGTCTACTTTTTAATAATTCAATCACTAATTTCTTAGTAGATTTCGATATCGGATACATTATTTGTAAATTAAAAATAAATGTAGCTTTATTCATTAGCTATGGCACGCTGATTTAAGCTGAGAATAAGTCGATGCTGTATTCTTTGTTTAGACTACACTCAATCTGTATGGACATGTTTTATCGTGTAGAGAACTCTGTGTCAGCACAAACAGAAATGTGGTGCAAAAGTGAGTCAAAGAAAAAGGATTAACGCATATTCAAAATAAATAGATATGTCTACAAATTAATATCTGTTAAGTAGCTGGCAGTCTATAGTTATTCAAAATAACTAAACTTTTTCAAAAAGGATTATTATTAAAATCTACTTTCCAAATAATTTCGAGATATTATGAGGTTGGTTCAGTTTTTATTTTTCAGAAATTTCAGAAGGTTCAGAAATTTATTTTGAGGTCCTCAGAAGTCGAAAATGACATTCACAAAAAATTATATATATATATATATATATATATATATATATATATATATATATATATATATATATATATATACATATATATATATATATATATATATATATATATATATATATATATATATATATATATATATATATACAAGGTGGTCCAGAATTATATACCGTAATTACTCAAATCAAAAATAATGGTACCTTTTCATGTACGCTTTTTTCCAAAACTCAATAGTCAAAAAATATTTCTTTATTTCAAAAAAAAAAAAAAAAAAAAAAATTGTTATTAAATTAATATTTTTTGTTTAGAAAGAAAATAACATCAAACAAATTTTTAATTTTTGAACAAAAAAATCGTTTTGAGGGTGCTATAAAAAAATTTGTAAACTCTGATCCCAACAATATGTTAAAATTTGTAGGTGTGTTCCTACTTGTCTGGAACAGCCTGTATGTATATACACCCTTTTCTATGCCTGAAAATTACATACGTATAAATTTTAAATTACACTACAATAAAAATAAATTTTTATTATCAGTATCGTATTGCCCAATCACCCAGAGAAACTAAGGGGGTGTAGGGTGAAATGTTTGCAAGTAATATTTGCAACATTAAGGTGTAAAGTTTTGTTAGAGCGATTTTCTGTTATTAAAATTCAGCCATTACAGCGAGTATCACGGTAAGATATGACTCGAAAACAATGATAGAAATTTGTTTTAATCCTATCTAGAAAATGAAAATGACTTGTACTAAGATTTTTACCAGTGTATTTCAACCGCCGGTCTGCGAAAATATCACCAATCTGCAGTTGAATTATTTAACTCTGGAAATGGCTCCAGGCTACAAGAATTCTATTTGAAATTAAAGAATTGTCTTTAAATACTTCTCTAATACTTAATATATTGTAGATATTTATCTGAACTAAATGATAGACCAAGTGGTCGGGAAACGATATTCCATATTACACGACCAAATGTTATTTGAGCTACTGGCTAAAATGATTTCAGTAGAAAATAATTTTATTTAAACTTAAAGCGGGTTTACATTTGCAATGATTTGCTGGCGCCACTTTTAAGATTGCATGTCTGTAATGTTTACACTACTTGCACATACGTTTACATATGATTTGCATGGTATATAATTTGGTAAGTATTGCGCAGGTCACAAGTTGGATAAATAACTGTCATATATAGCTTTCAGAATTGTCATTTGTATCTGAATGTAAAGCAAACGATGAATTAGGAGACAAAGAAACATAATAGGTACTTAGAAATGATATTCAATCTTGAAGAAACGCATAAAAACCGTTGGGTTAAAAGTAAATCCTGAGAAATTAGTTATGTAATGTCAGAATGCTGCGACAGCCATGTTTTGTATCATATATTTAAACACTTGCAATAAAAATGTATGAATTTTATATACTTTTTTATTCTGATTTAATTTTAAAATTGTATTTCGGTATACTTCGAAATAGTAGAATGTTGTACGTGTAATATGATTATAAAGTTATAAAATTTATAAATTATATTATCATGAGTATATAAATATTCTGTAATTTAAAGAATTTGCAGATATAGTATATCAATTTCGTAACTTTTTAGCTGGCAAACTGGCACATCTTAATAAGAATAATTTTGTCTCGTGGGATACAACTCGCCACAAGTAACCTGGCCGGTTTCCCTACGCGAAATCTCGCGAATCAGAAATGATAATCACTTTGTTACGCTACCGCTCCAAGTGCATTAGCGTCAAACACAACCATTTTCCATAATAGGCTAAGAATATTAAGAATATTAAGGGATAGTTTAGTCACAGTCCAAATAACCTTTATTCTTTATGTTTTTTAGGTCGCATTTTCTCGAAAAAGTTGTTCTTTACAAAATTGAAGCAAAGTTTTTTGTACATAACAATTCTTTCTACGACCAACCGTTAAAAAACAGGTAGAATTCTTAAAAATAAAAAAAAAAACGTCAATCTCACCATTTTACTTTTAATTTTCATGGAAACGACCGATGTTACGATAGTTTTGGCCACGTATAATATTTTAACTTAACGAAATAAACTTAAAAATTAACAAACTCTATTGGGTCCGCTAATTACGAACCTTATCTAAAATAAAGATTTGTCTAACGTAAAATCTAAAAAAAAAAATGAAGACAATTGAGTGAAAAACTAATTTTTAATTAAAATTACTCGATATAAAGAGAAATACTATAATGAAATGTACAGAAAATGTGAATGATGGGTAGTCTCTTGATCATGTAAATTAATCTTTTGAGGTTTAAGAACGTCTTCCACACGTCCCATTTTGTAGGTGGACTAGAAAGAAGAGAGTAACATCAGTCGTTTCCATAAAAATTAGAAATAAAATGGCAAGATTGACGTTTTGTTTTTTTATTTTTAAGAATTTTGCTCTTTTCAGCGCTCTTTAGCGGCGTAACGGTTGGTCGTAGAAAAAATTTGTATTTACAAAATTTATAGAAAATTTTGTTTACTTTAATTTTGTGAAGAACAACATTTTCGAGAAAATGCATATTTACCAAGATTAAGGTCAAAAACCAAATAAATTAACAAAAATTTGACTTAATTCGCAAAATAGTCAATGCCCCGGGCAAAATATCTGTCAGCAAACCTCAAATTCGTGTTTAGTAACCCAAAAAACATAAAAGATAAAGGTTATGAGGACTGTGACTAAACATTCTGCTAACTGACCTTTATTTACATAAATTAACTAGCCTATAAAGATTATTTCATAGAAATGGAATTTATTAGGTGTACAACTAAGTTTTACCCGTCTTTTGCAAAAAAAGCATGTAATTTTTTAAAAAAAGCTTGTTGAGTGACGCTGAACTTTTCTGCAAGTTGTTGTTGTGTTTGTGCAGAATCTTGGCCCAGTAATTCTTGCAATTCCTCGTCACTGGTAAATTGAAATCTCCATTTTTAAATTTCCAAAACCATCTTCGACACATACTGTCATCAATAGCACTGTCACCATAAGTTACACAGATTATTCTTTGAGCTTCAGCAGCACTTTTTCTTGATGAAATTCGTATAGAAGACAATGGTGGATACACGGAGAGAAAAATCCTATAATTTTTGTAGAGAAAATTTCAGAAAAATTACTATGCTCCCCTATAATCCGTGCGCGATCGACGACCAAAATAAAAAATATGTGCTAGCATAGTAAAATTTAATGTGGTGCTAACACAACTTTTATCACACTCTTATGCATATATATTATAGTTTAATTCTTGTTGTCGTACTCTTTCATTTGCGCATCTGACTCGCGACCTTATATTGGTTGCACTGTACCTGTAAAAACATGTATACAAAAATTATTGCCAACAATATATTGTAATTCATTATACTAAAGATAGGTAAATAACAAAAAGATGAATTAAACGATGACATCATCCTAAGAGAGTGTAAAAGCAACTGACTACTAAGCTGCATCAAGGTGCTTGGTGGGAGCTGTCCACAGTCCACACCTACGGTTCGCATGTAACCCATGTAACTAACTCGCTGATTGAGGTACATTTCATTACAGCGATCCCAACAAAACCAACCTTCTTTCTGCTTTTTTTCTTTCTATTATTAGCATGTTAGCATGGAAATTTTTTTAATAAACACAATTAAAAATTTTTTTTTTTTCGGTAATGGAACTTTTTACTGTGCTATTTTACAAATTTTACGGAGATAACATTACGAAAAGAACATTCCATCCTTTAGATTTTTTATGATTAATTATAATCTTTATATTTTTACCTTACAGAATTTAATATGTTCGTCTTTTACACGTCGATTGCAGTGCTGAGCACAGTAATTTTTATAGGAATTTTCTCTCCGTGTATGCACACTATTTACTTACATTTTCAACTCAATAAAAAAAAAAATATATATTGAAGATTAATATATTAAGAGCGTGGTGAATTTACAGAGTAAAAACCGCTGTGTATGTATATATATGCGTATTAATAATTAACCTATAACCGGCTGTGAGATAACGCCATATTTTGAACCAAACGGGTAGAACCTAATAATAATAAAATTACAAATTAGATTTTTCTACACCGACAGAAAATTCATAGAAAAATTACTGTGCTCAGCACTACAATCCACGTGTAAAAGGCGAACATATTCAATTTTGTACGGTAAAATTATAAAAATTATAATTAATCACAGAAAATTTAAAGGATAGAATATTTTTTCCGTAATATTAGCTCCGTAAAATTTGTAAAACAGCACAGTAAAAAGTTCCATTTCCGACAAAAAAATATTTTTTAATTGTTTTTCTTACAAAAGTTACCATGCCGTCTTATAATTATTCAAATGCTATCTGCTAATAGTATAAAGAAAGAAAGAGAAAGAAGGTATCAATGCTGTTGAAATGTACCTCACTCATACATGCAAGTCATATAGCCAGGCTGGTGAGTGGTGTGACGACCAACACGACCAACTTGGTCGGACCAAGCACCTTGATTCATTAGACTGTCTTACAAGCATCAAGCAGTATTCATTACACTGTCTTACAGGACGGACTGCACCGTTTAATAAATCATTTTGTTACTTCACTATCTTCAGTATTAGAATATATTGTAACCGAAGCAGGTTTGAATACGTATATTGTTCCTCAGTGCTTACAGCCCAACCAACATAATGTTGCGAGATAGATGCGCAAATGAAAGAGTACGACAACAAGAATTAAACTATAACATATATGCATAAGAGTGTGAAAGAAATTGTGTTAGCACATTAAATTTTACCATGCTAGCATAACAATTTTATCTACAAAAATTATATGATTTTTCTCTCCGTGTATCATGATCATCTAGATCACTTTCGTCCATTTCACCCACTCTTGTTAATGCATCACTAATGTTTAATTAATTGAATATGCTAACTAATTAATTAGCATATTACTTAAGGGGATTGGCAGAAGTCGCCGCCGGAGAAACATTATTACATACCAACGTTTCCAGTATCAACCAATTTGCATCTAATGACATTTTCATACGAATATTAAATCTACATTGTCCAGTGGCTGTTGCATAATATAGTGTTGATTAATATTAGAATTTGATCCTGTGACAATAGTCCTGCTTCTCTGTTATTTACAATCCATTCGCAATTATGATAAGATACTAGAGGAGAAATCATACCTTTTCTGCGATTATATACAGTATTGTCGTAGGCGACATTTTCATTTAGCAGATGTTCTTGTCACAATGACTTGGAGTGTTTACTATATTATTTATTATTTTCTTTTTTTGAAAAAAATAATGGTCTACAATAAAATAAATGTTTAAAATGAAAAATATAAAATTGACAGAGACGGAAAATGAATTTTCTTGAAAGCTCTTGTATTCTATAGGAAACTGTTTTATTTGTTGCTTGTTTTAGTCGTTACGACTAAACTAAACACTATATGGGTGTATTCAGCCGCTTCATGAAACGGCTTAAAAATGGGGATGAATGACACTATTGCGCTTTAATTTGTAACACTATATGCGTCTTGTATTGTAAGTTTTTATAGGTCCGAAGACATTCGTCAATCTTCGGATCTATTATAATTCTTGCTATTCTTGAAACATCAGTAGCCCATAGAGCAAAAATCCGCTTGTCGCACACTCCAAGAAGTGCGACATCGACATTAAGTGAGGGGAGAGGCCATACCTCGTTTACTCACATACACTGCTTCTTAAGTGTGTGTGTGTGTGTCCACACAACGTATTCGCCTTAGTCATAGACGGTTATGTATCGTCATATTGTATGCTTATCTTAAAGTATTATCAATTTACCTATGCATGTTATATTACAGGTTTTGAATCGATTCTTGCAATTGTTATATATTGTTGATTTTAATGCAATTTATTATTTTATTAAAAAACATAATATTTGTTATTATTTTTTATTTAAATTGAGTTTAATTATATTTATTTAATAGAGTTGAACGTATTATTATTATCATTATCATTATTTTAATAAAAGAGTGTTTAAAAATTTATTTTACAATTTTTGTTGAATTAGAAAATATAGTTTCTATCTTTTGATTTGATATTTTGTAGTTGCCATTTTAAAAAGTGAAAATAGTGACAATTTTTACATTATTTTTTCAAATTTTTTAATGCAAACATGGCTGACTATGCTTCAATTTTAATTTTAAAGTTTAGGGTATCCTAGAAAGAGAAATATATATTGGCATTTTACATGCTATTTATAATATTTGTCTTTTTTTAACGTTTAATCTTTCGTACGTAATATAAATTACTGGTCCTTTCATTTCTAATGTCTATGTTCAAACATATTCATCTATTTCTTTAATAAAACGTAAAAATGTACTTAAATGCTTTATATACTTTATCCCGAAAATTGAGAAACAGTAATCACTGAGGACCTATATTTAATGCGTGTCAAACACGCACTTGACGACTTTTTTAAATGTTATAAGAAGCCAATGACGCTTCTCAATGCCTTATGACGTATTCACATCTCAAAGCCTTTTTATTAAAATTTTTGCCGTTTAAAGAGAGTTTTGCGTACTAATCTTATTAGTTATTATTACAATCAAAGGCGATCACGGACCGATATGAAGTAACGTAAATACATTCTATCGATAGCATCGGATTGCAGTACTTCTCAAACTTTGGCCGCGACCTCCCTTTGCAAATATCAAAAGATTCCTAAAATGGGTAGAAAATGTGTAGCAAATGGTTATGTAATCTGTAATAAACTTTTCCTGCGACCCTCTCAAATTAATTTCGCGACTCTTCTGGTGGTCACGAGCCCTACTTTAAGAGTCAATGCTCTATTGAACGAGTCGTGGTTATAATAAGCGTGTGAAGCTACCGGCAAAATTACGGAGGACATACAATATATATACACTGTTAAAAAATTTTACAACTTTTAATGTTGGCATTTAATTGCCAACATTAAATATTGTAAAATTACATTTCGAAATGTTTAGAACATTTTTCTATGTAAAATTATATTTTAGAATGTTTTACCTTACATTTCAGATGTAATTTTACTCCACTGAATGTAAATTAATTACGTACAACATGCAAAATTACACTGTCAACTCAACTGACGCCGTCAATTGCGTAAAATCAATCACGTGATACTGGTAATTTACATCCAAAAGATCAGTAATTTACATACAAAGACAATAAATTTTCGTTTCCAAATGTAATTTTACTATTGTAGCATGCCAAATACCACTTTTATATGTAATTTTAGTATCAAAGTATTTAAAATTACAGTGAATACTTATTTTTTCACAAAATTTCATATTTTACAACTAAATTATAATTTACTAACACATTGTAATTTTCAAGACACATATTGTAAAAAATTACCATATTTTTATTGTAATAATACATATTTTTTTAACAGTGTAGGCATACGTGATTTATAGTTATCCACATGTGTTTGTTACGTTTTCAGTAGCAAGTTAAAAATATGCGTTATTTTTTTAATGTAAATGCTACAAGCAGTTGTGCAATGTGTTTGCGAGCGGCTTGCAAGCGTTTACTACTATGAATGCACCCTAAGTGTCTAGTAGAATCCCAGTTGAACATTAAACGGAAACATAAGTAAGGTAAATAAAGATATAACGTAAAATTTTATTATTATGAAGTGTCTGTCGTTAATAGTAAGGTGGTAGATATATAAAGAATATTTTCTAACAACATTTTTGAAAAATAATAGAAATTGGTAATAAATTCTATATGGGATGTATTAAATTTTTATATTAACCCTTTGAGTGTTGTAGATTCCCACCTCCAACCAGCAAAATGTGGTATACATGATTTCGTGCACCGGGTGTGACAATGTTTACATTGGTAACACGAAACAATATCTTAGTGAGCGGATGAAGCAACACAAGAACAACGTTAGACAAGCCAACATGGTGTCAGGACTGGTACGGCATTCTTGGGAAAATGGGCACAGATTCAACTTCGACACCCCCATGGTGCTCCAACGTGAATCCAACTATAAGAAGAGATTCTTCATCGAAAGCTGCTGGATCAATACCGTACAGCCAAATTGCAACCTCTACCACGATGCCATCTGCGTAGACAATACATATACCCGTAACTTTGACAAGATTATGCCTACCGCTGTCAAAACAACCAAAGTTGCGCACACTCACTAAAAAAATTTTTTTTCTTTATAAGTTAAATAATTTTACTAGAAGGCACTTTGTTTTCGGTATTCATCGCAGTAATACTTACTTTTAATTTTATAACATTTGAACATTAATTCACAAATGCATTCACATTATCCTAATTTGTTTTTTCGTAACGCACAGTTTTTTCGTGATGCACAGTTTAATTATACGTTTCTTCAAACTATCTAAATCTTTAAATAATTTTCTTCGTAATTTTAACCATTTTAAACTTTAAATGTTATTTTTAACTGTTTTTAACTTTTTTAATCAGTGTTATTATTTTTATTCTCAAATGTCAGTCTGACACATAAATACAATATTATGTAAGTACCTAATGTAATATTTTATATTTTATATTTTATCTATGTACATTTATATTAATAAATTTTCCCCAGAGGCCAGAAGAAGACAATAAAAGTCGAAACCGGTAGCCTTTAAAAGGGGAAAAAAATCACACTTCTGTTTTCCTTGATGACCATCACTCCAAAATATCCTTAAAAATATACTTTCAGTGTCATCAAACCCCAATTTAAAAGTTAAAAAATTTATTGGAAGAAAACCCACGTCAGTCAACATGGGAGTTATCCAACAGAATGTGCGCATCACAGTCAACTGTGTGGCGACATCAAAGGAAGTTGGGAAAAGTACCTAAGCTTGGAGTTTGGGTGTCTCATAACCTCACTGAGGAAGACAAGGCCTACAGAATTTCAATTGCGACTAGTCTTTTATCACGCCATAAAATTGAGCCTTTTCTTATCAATATTGTTACTGGAGACGAAAAATGCATAGCGTATAAGAATGTCGTTAGAAAAAGACAGTGAACAGAAAAGGATGAACGTCCGCAATCAGTACCAAAAAAATTTTCATGATAAAAAAATTTTATTTTGTGTCTGGTGGGACCGTCAAGGTGTTGTTCATTACGAATTAATGAAACGAAATGAAACTGGTACAGCTGAAGTGTACATTCAACAGCTACAAGTGCAGCAAAAACTTATTGAAAAGCGTCCAGTTTTAGTAAATCGACGGCGAGTAGTGTTACTTCACGACAATGCAAGACCACATACAGCTAAAATAACCTAAAACAAAATATTAGAATTAGATTGGTCCGTCTTCCTCCATCCACCATACTCTCCGGATCATGCGCCGACAGACTACCACCTGTTCCGATCGCTGCAGAATTCGCTTGGTGGTAAAAACTTCAAAGATGATGAAGATATACTACAGCACATTGAGACTTTTTTCTCAGCAAAACCAAGGACATTCTACGAGGAAGGGATTGACAAGTTGCCCGACAGATGGCAACAAGTAATAGATCATAATGGCGATTATATTTTAGACTAACGTATAAATTTGTAATTTTTAGAGTGAAATAAATTTATAGTAAAAAATCGCCAGTTATTTATGAACCAACCCAATACTTAAGCATTTAGCAAAAATTTCTATATGTTCAGATACGAGAATGTCTCAAAGTTGGGTAAAACAATAATGATAAAAAATTCATTTAGCAATTTCGTTCCATTAAAACTTTAATGATAATACCACATGTTTATATCAAATTTCAAAGTGTTTGTTGGTCAAAAAACACTTTTATACTTTATAAAATGAAAAGACAATTATCAGTTACATTGAGACAATAAAATAAAAGATTATAAAATATTAACTTGCCGTATTAATTTCTCTATTTTATATTTATTTACAAATATTACGAAAAACAAAGGAAAAGGAAAAAAAGAATTGACAAAAAAACAAAGGAAGAGTTTGATTCATTTTTATATTTTCTTTTGTTTATACCTATTTCGGTTTCTGTTTATTGACAAATGAAAGAAAACACTTATATTGATTTGCTATTTATTTGTAATAGACCCGTAATTAATGCCTCAAAGGCAATCAGATGGAATATTATTCTGAATATCAATTTTCTATAGAGATTTGTTAATCTTTTTGTTTGTTAGAAATACGTTTATTTGACGTGCTTTTTAGAAAAAATCGTCTAACTATATACATAGGTATTTACTGCTTGGTTTAGCACCAGTTCATTCAGTGGCAATTATGTTTGTTATCACGGAAGTGGAGTGTAGTGTCCCATTGGTAAATAATCCTAGAGCAAATCATAAAGTCAATTTCGTTATACAAATAATAGAATATCTTTCACATTATCGTGAAGATATTAGTTGGAAAAACCGACCAGATGTATTATATAAATGTTGAAAAATATACACAAAAGTACATTAAAGTTAAAAAGATGTTAATATTTGTTGATGGAATCAGCCAAAAGGGTACACATAATTTCAAAAATTTCGAGATTCGTATATTTAGTCGGAAAACACCTATAAGCAAGCAACTCAGCTCCCACTCTCTTTGATTTGAAATGTACAAACGGTACAGCTAGATTCAAAAAGAAGTAAAAAATTATTTACATATTGTACCCTGATTATTTTGAAATAAATTGCTCTGCGTTGTATACATGCGAGGACTTCTTAATGTCTTTTTATACTTGTAAGAAAATTATCTTATGTATGGATTGTAAGTACTATAAATATATATCAAAAGAAAAGTTATTTAAAAAGTAAAATGGATTTTTTCTTATCGTGAAAGAAAGTTTACTTATCTACGTTAGATAATCAGTTTTTTTTTTTTTTTAGTTTCTAACTCTTCGTAACTTTAATGACTTTGGTATTATAAAAATAAAAAGAAATAAAAATATTTAATTAATATACACAATTTTTTAATTTGAAACATAAAAATTTGTTTAGTGAAATTTTTTTTTTTTACTTATTATATTTTCAGTTTAAAATCCCAAAGTAGATATTGGTTTTGGACAACAAAACAGATGAGTATGCTTAAGACCCCTCGATCGAAGTGAAAACTTCTATGATGATCTCATAATCGGTTTGAAGTAATATAAATACATTCTACAGACTGGACTTTATTTTATTTTTTTATTTGCTATTATATTTACACATATAAATAAAAATACCAAGTTCAAGATTAAACTCCCTCAGATTAGAATCAGAATCCATAAGAAATGAAGGTACATCTTCACATTTTACCATAAAATAATTTATGTCGGAAGGTTAGCTTTGAAATAATACAAATACAAAAAAATATATTATTTTTTATACCAATTAGGGGAGTGTTGCCTATATCGTACCACTCTTGATATTTAACTTTTTTGTCAATTAACGATTGATGATACAGAAACAGAAAAGGTGTTATCAAATAAAATAAAGCGGTTTCTTCCTACTTTATTGCAATACTATTCCTACTTCCTACTATTTCAAGAACACAGATTTTGTACTTAAAACTCATGAGCCAATTTTGGAATTTACTGACGAAATGCCAACTGAAAAAATTACTACATTTGTATAAAATAGAAAGTGAAAACAATTGAAATACCTTTGGGTTTTCAAATTATTATTAGGCCTACTAGTTAAAATGACAGCTTTTGTAGCCCCTCCGGATCTCCTTTGACGTTTATTTGACTAAGTGAAATTTCTGGATATCTTTCCTTGAAAGCATAGAACCATTTCTTCCCAGCCATCTTTTCATTTTTATTAAATTTATGGGGGATGTGATTTTTTCTGCTATATCAAATGCCAAGCGGCGAACTTCATTAATTGTTAACCCAAACACACATGCCTCGAGTTTCAAAATATGACTGATTAATTCCGCCTCTACATCTGGTGGCAAAGCAGTAGATCTCCCAAAAGATTTTGTTTGTTCATTTGCAACTATTCGTTTTTTGATTCTAATTATTCTAAGTGTCTTTTGAGGGTGGGTTCCGGTATGTTGTACTGCTGACAACATTCGTTTAATTCATTTTGGCCATTGACATTTCGTCCGATGTCCACTTCCCATATTTCCTTTTGATGCTCATTATGTAACAGACTAGGCCAAAAGACGTTAATAATGCATAAAATGATAAAATTTTAAAATAAAACTCATTGCATGCAAACGGTATCCAAAACTGTACTGGTACGATTTAAGAAACTACATGACGGTACAATATACACGGAGAGAAAAATCATATAATTTTTGTAGATAAAATTTCAGAAAAATTACCATTCTCTCTTATAATGCGTGCGCGATCGACGATCAAAGTAAAAAATATTTTACGATCATGTAAATATTATTAAATTGAAACGTAAAAAGTATTAGTCATGGCTTCATAAAAATTGTTGTGCTGGCATTGTAAAATTTAATGTGCTAACACAACTTTTATCACACTCTTATGCATATATGTTATAGTTTAATTTTTGTTGTCGTACTCTTTCGTTTGCGCATCTGACCCGCAACCTTATGTTACTAGGGCTGTACGCACTGAGGAACAATCGATGCATACAAAATGATTGGCAACAATATATTCTAATACTGAAGATAGTGAAGTAACAAAATGATGAATTAAACGGTGACCGTCCTGTAACACATTCTAATGAATACTGTTTGCACATCACAGTCATCACACCACACCAGCCTGGCTACGTTACTTGCCACACCAGCCTGGCTATGTGACCTTCATGTATGATTGTGTTGATACCTTCTGCAGCTAGCCTGCCTGAATATGTGACAGCGTTGGTACCTTCTGTTTCTTTCTTTCTACTATTAGCAGATAGCATTTGAAATATTATAAGACAGCATGGTAATTTTTGTAAGAAAAACAATTAAAAAATATTTTTTTGTCGGAAATGGAACTTTTTACTGTGCTGTTTTACAAATTTTACGGAGCTAATATTACGGAAAGAATATTCTATCCTTTAAATTTTCTATGATTAATTATAATTTTTATATCTCTACCGTACAAAATTAAATATGTTTGGCTTTTACACATCGATTGTAGTGCTAAGCACAGTAATTTTTCTATGAATTTTCTCTTCGTGTAGGCAACTCGTAATCGATTTGAGGTACAGACCGGACTTTTTTTATTTTTTTATTTGTTATTATAGGCCAAATTCAAGATTAAATGCCATATATAAATATCAAGTTCAAGATTAAACTCCCTCAAATTAGAACCAGAATCCATAAGAAATGAAAGTATATCTACATTTGACCATAAAATAATTACCTATTTACCATAAGATAATTTATGTCGGAAGGTTAGCTTTGAAATAATACAAATACAAATATCAGTGATAGGGAGTGAGACAGTGAGAGCTTACACTAGAAATTAATTACATAATTTTCTAAATAACATTTCAATTTTTTATGATGATATGATTTCTGACAAAATAAGGGAATGAAATACCCCTTAAAACAAAACTCCATTTTTATGTATATGTAAATGAAATACTAAAATTAATTTTGTTTAGTAATGGTTTTTAATTGTATCCGTATTAAATCACTTAAGGAGACCTTGGAAAATACACAGTCTATTCAGATGGCATGTTTTTCCCGTCATAAATATAATAAGAGAACAATTAAAATATACACAGGTCATTACATAAAAGACGAAGATAATTTTACACTAAATAATAAACAATTATTGTTAAGTAAATGCTTTCATAAACTTTGTTAATTAACAAAATAATATATTAATTTAAATTCAAAACAATTAGACATTTATTTTACTTATTTTAAGTTATAAAAATAATTCTTATACAAATTTGTGCCAATTGTTAGAAGAAAAATTTTGAAAGATTTTATCAGATCTCTATGTTTTGTCCTAAAAATTATTTGAAATATAGAGTGGGATTTCACTGGCTGATTTTGAGTGTACATTATATAAAACCATAAGCGTGATTTAGGGGGCACGGGGGGCAACTTCACCCTGAATATTTATGCAAATAAAAAATTATAAATTTAATTACCATAATTAGTTACATTATTTTATAAACTGTGTGAAGGGACTTGCATAGATTTATTACTTACTAGCATCTACCCACGGTTTTGTCCATCACACATTATCGATAATAACACTGGTTTCGATTAATAATCCAGAAACAGAAAATTATAGACCTTGTCTATATGTCCTCAAAAGGAAATTTAAAAATTCTGAAAATTTGTAAAGTTATTATTATAATTTATAAGTAGGTATCGTGTATTAAATGCATTTTTAAAACTTTAAATGCATTTTTCTTGAAACTATATTTTTCCTACTGGTCGACAAGAAATCTCGAGTTCTATTTGCTTATCCAGCCGACTTTGAATTTGTCATGTACCTTCCTTCCTGTATATGTTGCTTTATGGTAAGGACTACAAATATTGCGAAATTTTAATTTTTACTATTTTTAAATATTTTTTTTAAGCAACAGTAAAAATATGGACAGTAAAAATATTAATAATTTTTTTTATTAAATCCTAAAAAAAACAGAAATTTTTTCTGTCTACACTAGAAGACCACCTTAATATCTAAAGGAATGACTGATAATGTGCCACAGGTTTCAGATCGTTTGCATATAAGGTTTTTTTAAATAAAATGATTGAAAATTTTCTTTTCCTTAACTTCTAATCCTGAATAACTCTTTAAATATAATACGTGTATATCAATACCTCCCCTCCTCACACATTTTTCTTGATTCCGCGGCAATGAATAAAACTATGGTATAAGTGCGGGAGAGATGCCGCGTCGGGAGGGATGTCGCAGTAGCCATAGTTCGTCCGTTGATTGATAGATAGCGCTATTAATGGATTCTATGTTTAAAATAAATTACTTATTTAAGCTGTATATGGTAACATTTATGATTAGTCCATCAGTTTAGTAATTATCCAACTTTTTTATTATTGAGAAGTAAGTTTTTTAACATAATATATTATCAAGCATTTAATTCATTAGAATTTAAGAATGTATATTTCATTGTTTTAATGAAAATGAGTTTTGTTATTAATTTAGGTATACTTTCAAGGTACTGTGTAAAATTTTAGGTTAGAATTCCGCACTATGCTTGCTATAGCAACATGCGGCATCTATCCCAACAAAAAGGAGAGATACCGCATTTAAAGTTGGTATAGATGCCGCATCATATTACATGTTAAAATTACATGTTGACTGTAAATTATACCACGTAAATATAAAGGATCCATTAATGGATCAGGAAGAGCTCTCATATTAGTGAAGATAACGACAATAATGATGATTGTCTGTATATTGAATGTTTTGAAAAGTACTCAGAAAGAAAACAAAAGTTGACTGGTTAAAATGTATAAAGTGCCGAAAATGGTTACATATGGCATGGGTCATGTATGGAGACGTGTGTAAAATGCAAAATTTTTAGTATGAACTATTCGGCGTCTCTCCTGCTTTGATACGGTATCTCTGCCATAGGTGTGGGAGAGACACCGCTTTGCAGGCTCTACAAAAATGTTAATTATGAATCTTTTATGACTCAAAATTTAAAATTATTTATAAATAATTTTAAAGAACAATTTTTACATTTATTGTGTACCAAATTTCCAATCAATTAAATGCATACTTTAAAAATTATCAAGTATTTTCGAAATGTGCGGCATCTCTTCCGCATTCACCCTATAAATATAAAGTCCCTACGTATTTACCGGCACAAGTGTGTGTAGTATATACAATTGTATTCTATTGTTCAAATAATAAGTGTATGAAATAATAATAGGAAACAATAGATGAAAGGAACAGGAATCGACGGGAGTAAATATCCAATAAAGTGGGATAATAATGACGATTAAAGTACACAACTAAAACATGGTAGATAACAATTATTGTGGCAACTATAAATATGCTGAATATACCTAACAAGTAAAGGTCCCGAGGCCGGACCTATCGATTTTGATTAAACTTAAATATGTTGTAGAACACTAAAAACTAAGTGACATGTATTTTTTTCATCGGCGGAAAAACGGTTTGAAGGGGCGAAATCCCCCTTTAGAAATTGGGATAAAAATTTAATTTTTCAAATATCTCAAAAACAGTAAGAGATAGAGCAAAAGTTAAAATTGGCGATATCGCTTTTCTTTAAAGAGCTATCTACTGATATGTAATTTGTTCAACTTACATCACCAGGGATGGTTTCGGTTAAAATCTGGGGGTTAATTCTAGACATCTATACATGGGGGGTTGAAATCTATACATCAAAAAATCTAATTGACCAGGTTTTGCTCAATGTCCTAATATTAAGTCTAGGGGTAGTTAACTAGGGGGTGACTGTGTCGTATAGTCGTACTATTTGGGTAGTTCAAGAAGTTCTTCTTCATGGAAAATAGTTTAAGACAATTAGAATAACGTAGAAATAAAACTCTCGAATTCAAAACTCAGTTTGAGCAACATTGGTGGAAGGGTGAGGCACTCTCTTAAATTATATAGGTACTAGTTTACATACACGAATTTTTTCAATTAACACACTGACAGTGAGTATTAATGTCACAATACGTGGTTCTGAAGTTGGACTATCGTATATGTATAAGGTTTGATTAGGTTTCTATTCATTTTGAAAATATCATTATTTTCGGTATCGATAATTTTCGATAACGAGAACTATAATATCCATTTAAAAATAAACCTAATAAAAACCTTTCTTATATACGATAGTCCAACTTTTGAACCACTTATTGTGACATTATTACCCACTCTCAGTGTGTTAGTAGTAAAACTTAGTGTATGTAAAATTGTAAACTAGTATATAATTCAAGAGAGTGACTCACCCCCTCACCAATGTTGCTCAAACTTAATTTTGAATTCGGGAATTTCATTTCTACCTTTTTCTAATTGCCTGAAACTATTTTCCATGAAGAAGAACTTCTTGAACTACCCAAATAGTACGACTATTCGACACAGTCACCCCCTAGTTAACTAACCCTAGACTTAATATTAGGACATTGAGCAAAAACAGGTCAATTAGATTTTTTGACGTAGATTTTAAATCTGTAAACAAAATTTTTATATTGTTAATTTTTCATTCCCTTTTTGCAAAATTAACCCCCAAATTTTAACCCCCAACCTCCCCTGCTGATGTAATTTGAACAAATTGCATATCTGTAGATAGCTCCTTAAAAAAGAGCAATATAGCCAATTTAAACTTTTGCTCTATCTCTTACTGTTTTCGAGATACTTATTTGAAAAATTAAATTTTTACCCCAATTTTTGAAGGGCGATTTCACCTCTTCAAACCGTTTTTCCGCCGGTAAAAAAAATACGTGTCTCTTAGTTTTTGGTATTCTACAACATATTTAAGTCTCATCAAAATCGATAGGTCCGGCCTCGGAACCTTTGCTTGTAAGTATAAAGTGCATATCTATGTCTTATTTAACAGTGTCGAGTTTATGATTTGAAAAGTTGACTACGCTACAATATGAACATTTTGGAAATTTTTCCAATGTTACTTCTCACCATAGTAAATAAATTACAAGATTACGATTTTCGACTTTGACACATGCTTATTCTATTCTTAGACAAGAATTGTTCATAAAATGTAAAATAATTAATAATTATATTGTCAAATAATTTAGGAAATCTGCCCGGTACGTAATAAAGATGTACTAAATAGTTAAAGGCAACATTACACTTTCTTGAGTCGAAAAGATGTACTCTTTAGAAAGTATTCTATTGAAAAGTATTATATATTAATAATTCTCTAGGAAAATTTTAGAGAAAATTCCAAGTACTTTCGAAGTTATAGATGATTATTTATAACGGCGAGTAGGGGAGCGAGAGAGAATGAGAGCTAGCGAGTAATGGGAGCGATGCAAAAGTACACGCTTCTGATGCTTGTATTCGCTAGTACTCAACTTAAACGTCTTCAGTAGGTACTTGTCGGCTAAGCTTCTCTCGTGCTCATATTCCGGTATTTGCACGCATTCAGTTGTTAGGAGAGGTTTCGTTTTTGTGCTCAGTGTTTATAGTAAAATAATTTTAACGATGTCAAAGTAACAACTAAATTAAATTTTTTATTTTAGTTAAATAATTATCAGTAATTATATAGCTTGCTTTATTTTTTATTATGATTATCAGAATTGTGATAACAAATGAATATTGAAATCTATAACCATGTTTAAAAAAATGGAGGATTTCGGGAAATGAGAGCCTATCTGGTACTCATCTGGAAAATATTGAATGCAAAACTTTTTTGTAAAGATAGTTATGGTATCGTTGCAGAAGCGATGGAAACTGGACACACTCAGAATATTTTGACTCCGATAGCGTAGCTGATTATATTTGTGTTCTTTGCTCTGATATTTAGAATCTAAACCCTTAGAATCCTTAGAATAATTCTTTTATTTCGATTATAAAGTTGAATTTCATTGTTCAAATACTGATTTAAATTTTACAATTTTTATCGAATTCAAAGTAAATATTAGGCTCCCATTGCCCGAAAGTCGGGCAATGAAAGCGGACAGTAGTCTTAATGGAAAAAAAATTTTAACCAGAAAAATATTGTTTAGCTGACTAAAATTCAGCTTATTGTTAGAACGACTTGAGATATTTTTGTTTTTGCTTATTAGGCTCCAATTACCCCCTCCAACCCGACACTTTGTCGCAATTTTTTTAATATAAATTTCTCAAAACAACATTTTTGTAATCGACATGCTCGATTAGGTACTCGAAGGTCCTTTAACCAATGTTTGTGAATTTTTAATATAACTGTTCTTTTATACAATACTAGTTGCAGAATAGACTATACGATTACTTTACTTGAGCAAAAATTTGATAGTTTCAAAAATAACATTTTTTTTCATAAAAAAAACCGTAATAAGTTGTGGAAACAAATTGTCCACTCTTATTTGTTATTCTAGTCTGTTCTGTAGCTATTGTTGTGTAGAAAAAGATGTGAAAATTTTAAATCGATTGTCTAAAAAATTTTTAAGTTATCGTGGACGCCGATTAAAAAATGCTTTGAGAGATTCGCATTTAAAATTTTGAGCCATTACAGTATTTGATGCTATAATCCCTTATAATTTGGAAAATATTAGGCAATTTTTTTTGAATTTCAGAATATTATTGAAATATAGGTACCTACTACTTTACGATACAAGACTTTCTAAATTGTCGGTTTTTCCAACCTGAGAAATAGTAATCTTTAAACAATCGACGCTTTATTCTATCTGGCTGTAATTTTTTTATTCAGTTTCTTTGTATATATATGAAACATGTCTTACAAAAAATTTTTTGTCCGGATGTGACAATGTAGGGCCTTCCAAATGTAATCTCTAAATACATTTAATGCATTTCTTGAACTCTACGTCCATCTTAACTACCTATATTAATTACTGTTAAAATAATTGCACAGTAAACTTTTTAAAATAAATGAAGCCTCTCGAATGTTTGAACATTAACTATAGCAAACATAGGTATTTATACACTCCGTATATAGTGCCCCATATGTTCTGCTAATATTCTACCAAAATAAGCTATTGTTAAAATCACAATTTATTGTTAAATAATTCTAATTTTATAGAATTATTATAAAATAGGAAAACCATTTACTATTACTCAACTTATATGTATGTGTATAAATGTCCAGATAATAATAGGATAATACTAACATGCTTTCAGCAATAAAATTAGAGTTATATCAGAAATAACTAGATACCGGGAAAAAAGAAAAACTAAAATTTTTCTTGCATTATTGTTTTTTAGTCGAATTTTCTCCGAAAAATTAGACTTATACAGTCTATACGATAAGAGCTGCGAGAGGCGAGAGTAGGGGCGCTATCCGTTTTCGGACACGTAGAACACGAATATGTAAAAAATAAATGTCTGATATATACATATATATATATATATATATATATATATATATATATATATATATATATATATATATATATATATATATATTCCCGCCACCTTTTAATTTGTGTAGGGTCCCCCTATGGAAGTTAAGAGATGAAATTTGGTAAATGGGGCTCATTTTCGAGGCACCTCATACTATCAAAGTGGGGTTAAATTTTGGGAAAATTTTTCTTCTGACCCGACTTTTAAAAGGGTGGTGGGGGGCGGAAAAGCAATAAAACTTTTCCAAACCGGTTTTAAATAATGTTTCGGTCAATTATCTACAACATATCCAAAATTCAGCTTCCTAGGGTGATTTGGTGGGAGTAGAGGGGGGAAAAACGATTTTCGCTGGATCTAACAGGCCCCCAGCCCCCCAGAATTTACGTAGAGGGTTGAAATTTGGTGTGTTGATAAAGTTTGTACCTAGGTTGTGCTTTTTGGAGGTTTTAATATTTTACCCCCACCCCCCTCATTTTTAAGCTACAATTTCATGCATTTTCGACGTTTTCGAAGTTTGTACCACTCGCACAGGTCACCCAAATAAACCTAGAGGGCTGAAATTTTGTATTCGGATTGAGTTAGTATCAAGGGGGTGCCTTTTGGGAGTCTCGACTTTCAAACCCTACCGCCACCATTTTTATACCCAAAAGAACATGATTTTTCTTGATTTTTAACAGTTTCGTTCGGAACAAAATCTCCCCAAATAAACCTAGAGGGCTGTAATTTTGTGTACAGGTTAAGCTAATAGCCAGACACTGTTTTTTGGGGGTTTCAACTTTTAACCTTTACCCCCACGATTTTTACGCCAATATTTCCTTAATTTTTTTGCTTGTTTTCTAACACGTTTAGAGACTCTCTAAGGAAACCTAGAGGGCTGAAATTTTGTACGTGTATTCAGTTAGTATCCAGCTAGTACCTTTTAGGGAGTCGACATTACTTTTCCCCCCACTTCTTCCATTTTTACATCGGAAATGAATGCTATTGTTAAATGTGTTTTAAATGCATTACTTCTATTCTAAATACAAGTAGGCGAATAGTAATTTTAAAAAATTTAAAAAAAAGTGAATACAATTTTTTAACAAATGAAATACATACATATTAAGTAATTTGAAAATGTTATTAAAGTCACTGTTTATTTATAAATTAGGAATTTTGGATTTTTATTATTTATAAAATAGAAATTTTGGAAAGAAAAAATATCTTCATAAAAGCCTTCCAGTTTACTATTTAAGTTCCTTTTTTAATATTTAAAAATAAAACACAAAGGCAATTGGCGGATAAGCATGGATAAAAATGCCCTCGTACGAATTGTGTTGGCTTTCTCCCTGTTAACTGCTATCGGCACAAAATTGAAATTTACTGAGATTCAGCCCTTAAAAACTTAAAACCTTTTTTTAAAGCCCCGATCAACCGGACACTCATCATCAGTTTTGAAACCACCAAAATTACAAATCGCTTGTGGACTTACAATTATATTTCGCTTGTAGACACTCAATACCGAAGATGAAAGGAAAAATTCGACTTCCGTGATGGGGCTCCGCTGCTCACGGCGTTTTTTTATGATTATAGAATAAAAGATAATTCTGAGATAATAACAATGCAGTTTAAATGTGAAATATGATGTGATTTACTCATTTTCATATATTTTAAATAAAAGTTGTTGATTTAAAAAAAAAAATAGTGAACAGCCGAAATAATTTGTTGTCATGCATCAACACTTTGACATCCGGTAACACCCATACGGTGCCGCCAACAAGCGTAGGTATTGTCAATTTCTATACTGGAAAGAGACAAGACTTAAGAAAAAAATTTGGGGGACAGGTCTACCCATACTGTCAACTTCCCATTGGGTGTCTTTAAAGACTAGAGAATACTATACCTAAATAATTATTTTTTCATTTCAGGCGACTCCTCCCCTAGGCCCCCGGTACAGGCTTTGCTCCTTGCACCATACCGGGGGCTTCACCTTCTGTACCCAAGGGTGGTGGGCTCCACCCTTGTCAAACAAATGGTAACATCATTTGTTCTCAAGATATGCGAGACAAAATATATTTTGGCAAAAAACTAATTTTTTCAAGTTTCTTATTTAGTTTTTTTTTTTTTTTTTAATTTTGTAATAAAATATTGAGGTTTTTAACATCAAGGACGGTTCTTAGGCCATTATATAATAATGTTATGGTAAAAAATCCATATAATCTATGTTATCTTAATAAAGTTAATTCCGTTTTTTTTTTACCACAAAAAACAAACCGCTAATTCGAATTTACTGAAAACTTTATCCGGTCTTCATTTTTTGATTACGCATCTAATGAAATTAGACCGGAGTTGCCATCATCATTTGTTCTCGAAATATGCGAGACGGAAAAAAATTCACGAACGAACGAACTAACGAACGCACACACAGACATCACGCTAAAAACGATGGATTCGGATTCTAGTGACCTTGAAACGTGGAGATATGTCAAAATTAGCGATTCGTAAAATCGGACCCATTACAATAACTTCCTATGGGAAGTTAAAAACTTTATTTTAAGAGAAAACCTCGAAACAATTGACGTAAGACTGAGAAATAGTGTCAAAATATTGTTTAATATAATAGAAAGCAACATAACTCGAGGACTGTTTAATATGTACGTGGATATACCAGTATTGCTATAGTTTGGTTACAACAGTTTTACTTTGTTGTTGAACATGCCTAGTTTGAAAATAGTTGAGAAAAATTTTAATTCTAATTTGAAAACTCTCTTATAATGTTTCCTAGAATTTCCTATTAACATTTTTAATTCCTCAGTATAAACTATTCATATACCTAGTTTTTAATAATTAAAAATATAATAATGTAGTGTCAGTTACAGTTAGAAAAAAAATGTAATTTTATAAAAACAATTTGCTTTTTATTATAATTAAGATTAAAGATCTTTAACCTTTTTTTTTTAAATTGATATATTATAATTACAATTGGTGCTTATGACAAGCTGTGTAATGAATTCATTAATCTAAAGCCGTTAGAATAAACTGTATTTAAAAATCCAAAACAATTTAGTATACACAGAGAAAAAATTCCAGTAAAAATTACTGAGCTGCCTCCGGTAAACGAGTCTTAAGTGACCAGTCCGTAGGAAATTATTAAGCAAAAATATAAAAAATGCGTTTCAAACATTATTTTTTACGATTCATTTGAAAATTTTTCCTGTACACCTTAAGAATTTTTCCTATACACCTTAAGAATTTTTCCTATACAACTGCGTAAAATTCGATGGGGTAGTAAAATTTCAAGTGGACACCGGGAAAATTTGCTTAATTTTGTGTAAAATTTACTGAAATTATTATAATCTATACTGAGTTGTTGTGTATTTCATAGCAAGTATTGCATAGAACAGAATAAACAAAACAAGTACGCAAGCGCAACCACCACGTAACCTGCTTGAGGTCCAGAGAGCACCTTGTTAGGACAATACACGACATACAACCCATACAAGTTGGTCGGTTCGTCAGTTGTGCGTCATTATTATTTAAGTATTGGACTTTCCATTTAAAACAAAAAATTGTTGTGTTTCATGAATTTTTGGTTAGTTTTTATTTTAATTCTTGTGTTTTTTTTATATGTATGTAACCTGATATGTTAATTGAAATATGTTTTTATACAAATTATTGTAATGTGCTTATTGTTAAAAATTTTTATCATGTAATATTTCAAATAAAGAATTTATATATTTTTTTCCACAAATAATAAAAAACCACAAAAAATTTTTTCTATATTAATAATTTGATTTTAATGCTTACCCTTCTATCAATATCCTTTTAAACTATTTTAATTCAATTATTTATTAATAAATAAAAAAAAAACCTTATTTATAAATAATACGGTAATTTTTACTGAGCCGTCGTGTAATTTAAAATTTTTACTATAAATTATCGTAGTTTTTACTTAGCCTGTCACTTATGTCCGCATTACCAGAGAGCTCAGTAATTTTTTACCAAAAATTTCAGTAAAAATTACTGTATTTTTTTCTCAGTGTACTTACTACTTGTAGAGTACAGAGTAAAATTAAAATAAAGTGTCTACTGCATCAAAATTATTTTTATGTTCAAAGGACTTTCCGTAAATTTTTTTGAGTTAATCGTTTTTTTTAATATTTAATAATGTAAATCATAACAAAAAGTAATTCTTAAGCCTTTAGCTTAAGTTTTTAAGGCCCTATTAGAGACTTTAAATAACAAAAGTAAAACGTTTTCATAAAAAATTATGGTTAAATCCAGTCGTCTAGACTTATTTCCGTTAGTTCATGTCTGCAAAAATTTTTTTTATGGTTGATTTATAACAAGTACATGAGTATTTATAACAAGTACTTACAAAAGGATGTAAGGCGGGGGTTTCCAAAAATCTGCATTGGCGGGTCAAATTGTAAATATCAAAATAATTGGCGCGCAAATACTTTAAAGTAAGGAAAGACAGAAAGGAAAAATGGGTTTGTTTTCTTAAACTCTGTCGCTTTGGTGAACCAACTAGAAATAATATTGATATTCAACCGGTCGATCGCAGAACTACTTTCGGTCGATCTCGTATTCTAATTTATAATTGAAAATGGGGGTACGAACTAACATAAAAATCACATGTGGAAAATAAGTCACATTTTCTAGGCGAACTTGGCCATTTTTATAGGAAAAATGAATATTTTAAACTTGAGTTTCTAGCTATTTTGTAGCTATTAATTATAAAAACAAAAATAAAATTGAACTTGATGACGTCATTAAGTAAACTAAATTTGTTTTAAATTACTGTTTTCCAATTGTAAGTAAACATTACTGTTTTTCAGTTCCGTACAAAACTGTAAAAGTTTTTGAAGTTGTAAATTACATTTTTACATAAATTTGGCTCGTGGGACCACTAGAAATAAAATCTCCGCCAGATCATTTGCATTTATAAAAGGAATTGACTCACTTGAATAGCAAAAATAGAAGTTCACACCCAAATCACTCTAATTCAAATCACTTTAATTAGGCTTACTTTGAGAAAAAGAAAATTTTTTATTTTAGTGACGTCATCAAGTTTATTTCAATTGCAAAAAAAAAAAAAAACTGTAAATAAAATGAAACAATGATGAAATTGGATGCGTATCATAGGTTTTCGAAGTCCTACTTTCAATTTTTACAAAAGTCAGGCAAATGGGACCACTAAAAACTTATTCTTCTTCTATACACTTGTTCCTAAATTACCTTAATTCAATCAGTCATCCTAATTCAAATTACTTTCATAAAGCTTAATAGACCAGCGGAGTGGCCGAGCGTGCTGCTTAAGCACTAACTGCCACTTGCGGCTGGTAGGTCGAGGGTTCGAATCCGACGACCGGCTATGCTCGTGAAGGTTTTCTGCAGTTTCCCTTCACAATTCCAGATGAATATCGGCATAGTTCCTTAAGAAGACGGTTGCAGACGCATACCTACCAAATCCTAGTTCTCACCCCACTTCCCTTCTCCTCCACCCACATCAATATAATTGTAATGTATTAAAGTATAAATAAAGTTAGAAAAATGATGTGGGTGGCGTCTGTTATAGACTAACTGTCATAAAGACGGACGTTGAAACACATTATTATTATTATTATAAAGCTTAATTTGAAAAAAAAAAGTTTTTTTAATTTGATGACGTCATCAGGTAAAATTTTGTAATGTCTTAAAAACCGTTAATGAAATGACTGAATGGTGAAATTGGAAGAGAATTATTGATTTTCGAAATCGTCTTTTTAATGTAAATTAACACATTATGAAATTTCTTTAAAATGTGGCCCTCTTCTAATTTGGGAACTGGATCCACTTCTGCCTCTGATGGTGAATGAAGGATTAGATATTACAGTTAAGTATGATAAGTATATTGTTGTCAGTTAAAATATGTTTTATTTTGAAATTATAAAAAAAACTGTTTTCAGGAATAGTTGAAATTAAAAGAAAGAGACAAACACAATATGATTAAATAACAATAAAATTTTATCTTTCGTCAAAATATTGTTTACATATATTTATATAATTTATCGTACCTGCAGGTACATATCATGTTTATTCTTGTTTAAAGTGAAACTTCAAAAGGAAAACTGTCACAGAAGTCTATCCTTCATTGTCCTGCACCGGTCGCTACCTCCTGCCGTCTCATGTCGTCTTCTACCGTCTTCTAGAACGAGCATTATTTTCCAAGAAAGTCACTGGGTATTCACATTATACTATGAATATATGGATAAGATATGGAAAAGTGATTAGACGAAAGTTAATTGCGCAACAATATGGAGCCAAGTTGTTAGCTAGACGTTGTAGACGTAGTTGCATATATTCAAATCCAATTTAAAAAAAATTTGGTTTTTTTCACAACTGGAAAAATTGTTTTGTCTCAAAATGCCGGAATTTTTACTGCCAGTGATAAATACAATAGATAAGGTTACAAAAAAAAGAAAAATAAAAAGATCAAAGATTCCAACATCAAAAAAGTGAACCGTAGGAATTTACAAAATATAAATTATAATAAACTATATTCATAAATTGAACATTATTTAGACATGTACCGTATTTCGGAAAATCTGCCACAGATGGCGGCACCTGTACCAGTGAATATATACATATCACAGCATTTTGAGCCGCCATATTTCAGGAAGATTTAACTCGTCTTAATCATTTAAAGAGTTAAGAATTTTATTTAAAATGCAAACAAAAGCCCGTTATAATTATTAAACTAAAAATATTCAGACTATATTTAGAAGATATGTCGAGATTGTTAAAATTTAGTAAAAAATTATCTTCAAATTTGATTTTGACACCTTTCATTACACAAAGCAGTGACAATGCAAGAAAATTCCAAAATACACGGAAAAAAAGAATTATTCCCATCAAATAAATTTTATTCCAGTCAAATAAAATTTTTGTTTGCATACCGTCAAATAAGCTTTTTATTTCAACCAATTAATTTTTTTGTTTGAAATTATTCTCAGTTTCAAACAGAAAATCAGTTCATTAGAATTAAGAAAAAATTTAATCAAATAAAAAGTATAATTCAGACAATTACTAACATATTTAAATGAAATAATTCTATAGTTTGCACAAAACAAAGATGTTGCTTATATGAATTTGAATAACGATCTGTTGAAATAATATTTTGTTTCAATGAAATAAGGATTTTATTTGAACTAAACATTTTATTATATAGGTGAATTCATTTTCTTATTTGAATGAAATAAATAATTTATTTCAATTAACAATTATTGTTAATCCACTGTATTTTATTTTTATTTAAGTGAATTCATTTTCTTATTTGACTGAAATAAATAATTTATTTCAGTTAACAATTATTGTTAATCCACTGTATTTTATTTTTATTTGAATTAAGTTGTATTTCTTATTTATCTGAAACATAAATAAACATGTATTGGATACAATAAATAAAACGCGTTTATTTGTTAATATTGTATTTTGTTTGTAAGATGTACTACATTATTATTAATAATATGACAATCAAATAATATTAGGGCGATTCTCGCGTGACATTTTTGCAACAAAAAAATTTTTTTTAATTAAATTAATAACAAACAAAACAAAAAGTTTATAACACGAGGCAACTGGATGAAAATTTTTTGAACATATTTTAATTTATATCTGAAATGCAGTACTCCAAATATAAGACATAAACTTCGTTTCGTACGATGTCCCGTGCGTCACGTGAGTTTATGCCTTATATCTTGAGTACTGAATTTCAGATAAAAATTAGAATATGCTCAAAAAAATTTACTTCATTTTCTGCGTATTATAAACATTTTGTTTTGTTTATTATTAATAGCATTTTTTTTTAAATGTTTTTGTTGTAAAAATGTCCTGTGCGTCACGCGAGAATCGCCCATTACATAATAACAAAATTACACAAAAGTACCAATTAATAAAATCAAATGCGTAAAGAAATCAAATTCTTGCCATTACCAATGGTATGATAATTATGTGGAAATAAAGAGTACAGTTCTTTTACACATCTAATATCCCATTCTACATTTTCATGATTTATGACTACCTCATATGCTTGTCTGTGTAAATCATAACCAATAGTTTTTAGTATTTTTAAAACAAAATATATTTCTTTATTTTTACTACTTAATATATATTTTATTAAACCAAATAAAGGATAATCTTCATCTATAAAACTAATTAATAAAATGTAACCAGGTTTGTATAACATACCATTCAATTTATATCGATTATAACTTAGACAATTTTCCTGGAAATTTAAAGGTAATTTTTTATAAAAGAAAATATAATCCTCTAAAGATTTTATAAACGTCACATCTGTACTGTAATCTATTTTATCTGAAAATCCCAAATTACTAGAGAGACGATAACAAAATTTTAGTTGATGTTTGAGAGCTAAGGTGTATGGTATATTTTTTCGACATGCTATTACATTAGCATTAGTTTTGAATTCCTTATGTTTTGCTTCGTACCGCATACATGAAAAATTTACTAAAGGTCCAAAACGATATAAAATTTCAGGATAATGAATTATTATGTGATGTTTTGGTTTGAGTTTTTCGTTAAATAATTTTAAATACAGTACATGATGTTCTTGTATTAAAGTTGCCAATAATTTAATGGCACCTTTATGTAATGTATTACTAAATGAAATAGCAACAATTTCTTTTAATATCAAGTAAAGTTCCCACACATTATCGTCAATAGGTACAAAATCTCCAGCAATAATACCAAAATAAGTAACAAATGCAAGCATTTCTGATGCTGACATAATGACATACTCATTATTTATATGTTCTTTAGACAACAATGGAATTTTATTTCCAACATTACAATTCTCAGAATGATTAAAAAATTTGAGTTTATTATTTAAATGTTTTAATGTAACAAATTTTTTATCTTTTATTATATATTTTAAAATCTTTGCCATATCATATCTACAAACTCCTTCCAATAAATCATGCATTACATCACATGATATATTTTTAGTTACATGAAAATGAGACAATTGATTCCAAATTGATTCTTCTTTAATTCCGTTTGTTTTACAATTAACGTCTGTATTGTAAGTTATATTATTTCTTAATAGTGACTTATCTTCTGTCACTTGACTCTGTGTAAGAGATTTATCAGCTTTACATGTACGACAAAAATAAGAACCCGAAAAATTTTCACTGTAACCTAATATTGAATTTAATCCTAAATTATCTCCTAATATAAGTATTACATTGAAAAATATTTGATATTTTTTATTATTAACAATAATTTCAATTCCCTTTTCATATAGTTCTACACATTCGTTAATTAATTTAGAAAATGTTGCTCTATTGCCGAAATTTACTCGATCTTGTGAAAAAAACAACTGTGCCAGAAATATATTTTCTAAACGTGAAGCATACTTTGGTGGAATACAAGCTAATGAAAAATATATTGCACCTAACTTGTATATAGATGCGTGGCTACCCAATACATTTCCAATTTGAAAATCATCAAAGAAAATATATAACGGCAAAACAGTTTTATCATAAAAATTACATTTTAATTCATTCCATACTATTCCATTAAAAACACTTTGTACGTTTTCACTATCGTAACAATCTTCCATATAACTAATTATTGACTGAAATACAAACGGTAACTCTAAAAAACACTTAAGCACTTCTTTCATAGAAACAAATTGTCCTAAATTATCCTTTATTTGCATAGATGAAACCTCTTGATTACTTTTTTGAAATTCAGACGTTCCAATAACAAACGGAACTGGTTTAATTAAAAAATTTGAACGTTCAAAATATTGAAGTCTTAAATATTCTGATTCAAAACCACTAAAAGGAGATTGTAGTTCAGAAATAATATTTTTAATATCAGCCAATATGGATTCAAAAGAATCAGTCTGTCCTCTAACAGAATTTAATAAGTTAATTTTAGTATTCAGCTGTGTCACAACATTACAGTTAAATATTTCACTTACGAATTCAATTATATCTTGTATCACTGATCGTGTAACAGTATTATTGTTATATAGTTTTGAAATAAATTTCTGTATTGATTGTTTGAATGTTATATCCGGATTCAATGGAAAACTTTCAAAAGTTTCAGATAATTTATTTTTATTAAATTTTTCAGTTTTATTGCTTAAATCTACATATTTTTTAGTAACTAAAGAACAATCTTCTATATTTGTTGTTTCATTTGAATGCTTAGAAATTAAATGTTTTTTGAAATTCCATATATCTTTATACAAACGTAAACATATGCTGCACTGAAAATTTGAAGAATATTGATGTGAAAACTTCAAATGAGAAAAAAATATTTGCATATCATTAAAAGAAATATTACATTCTAAACATTCCATTCTGAATAATAGTATTTGATATTTAATTCAATAAGTAAAAACAAATATATAAAATTTGAAGAATATTGATGTGAAAACTTCAAATGAGAAAAAAATATTTGCGTATCATTAAAAGAAATATTACATTCTAAACATTCTATTCTGAATAATAGTATTTGATATTTAATTCAATAAGTGTAAAAACAAATATATAAAATTTGAAGAATATTGATGTGAAAACTTCAAATGAGAAAAATATTTGCATATCATTAAAATAAATATTACATTCTAAACATTCCATTCTGAGTAATAGTATTTGATATTTAATTCAATAAGTAAAAACAGATATATAAAATTTGAAGAATATTGATGTGAAAACTTCAAATGAGAAAAAAATATTTGCGTATCATTAAAAGAAATATTACATTCTAAACATTCTATTCTGAATTATAGTATTTGATATTTAATTCAATAAGTGTAAAAACAAATATATAAAATTTGAAGAATATTGATGTGAAAACTTCAAATGAGAAAAAAATATTTGCATATCATTAAAAGAAATATTACATTCTAAACATTCCATTCTGAATAATAGTATTTCATATTTAATTCAATAAGTGTAAAAACAAATATAAAAATATTTCGGAAATGAATTTTCAATTTTGGATATATAAATAATTCTTCAAATTGACAGTAAACAAATGTATTTACATTACAAAAATAATCATAAATGTATTTCAAAAGTAACTTTGAAATTTTAAATATCAAAATTTTAAATATTGTAATAAACAAATGCAAATGGACTTTCACTGTCTATTTTCGTTATTCTTTAAATCGGAAATAAGTTCAGAAATTGATGGAATTTCGGAATCCCATTTTGTTTCAATATTATATATATAACGTTGTATTAAAGTTAAAATGTGACTACATTCAGAACTATACCGTGCGTTTAAAACATGATAAGCTTTAAAACAAATGTCAAAAGCCTTTAAACATGAATTTATTTGATACTTAATATTGTCTATAATTACGTATGTTTCGGTAATATTTTTTAAATTTGGTCCTACCACTAGTATAAATGGTTGTACTGTAAGTCCATGTTTTAACATACGGGTGCGACGATTTTCTATAGTGACGTCAATTTCAGATGGCGTTGTTGAATGTAACAGTAGTCCTTCTAAAATTTCGGGTATTGTTGGCTTCCACTGCTTTCTTTTGTTGAATATTCTTGCTCTGGATTGTATTAGATATGGTAATAATGATATTTTTAATGTTGTTTTGCTATCTGAAAAAGAAAATATACGTATTTAAAATAAGTTAAGTACGAGTCTGACTCACGCACGGAGGGTTTCGTATAATATCTTCCTTCCTAAAGGGTAACTTCCTAAACCAAAAAGGTTATGTAAATAAAATTTCAGCTCAATCGGAGATATTTATATGGTTTTTGGAACTCCAGCCAAAATTTTTCCATTTTATCTAAAAAAAAAAACTATAGCCATTTGGACGAAGTTCGTTTTACTTTTCCTGTAATATATATGGAATTTCCTATTTGTATGAATTTTTTCAAAGTTTTCGGTTCGAAAACTTCGAAGATAAGAAAGGGGGACGGTATTTTTTCGCACATTTTTGGCCATAACTTAAGAACCTACGTAATTTAAACTTTTAAAAAAAGTAGTTTTGAAATGTGTAAACAAAGCCCTTTCAAATGATATCCCACTTGACCTTGGTTTCGCACTTACAAATTTCAACCGTCCATTTCTAACCCCTTTTCAAATAAAAATAAAAGGATTTGTGAAATTAATTTACCTGTAATAGATGTAGACAAACGATTTCTATACGGACGGACATTGAAGTCTCACTCTAAGGGTTCCGTTTTTTATTTTTTTACGGAACCCTAAAAACAACAGAAAAATAGTAAATAAAAAGAAATGTTTCTTACTTTCAGATAAGTTAATGTTGTCTAATTCCTTGAGTGTACACCGAGCCTCATCTGGTAAATACTTCCTTTTTAATTTTAACAAAGACTCAATAAAACTGGAAAAATTTGATAATAGGCATAACTCCTTTTCTGGGAAAAGTTCTGCAAAATCTTTTTCAATCTGTAAAATTTTAAGAAAAAAACAAAACTGAAACGTTTTTTACATTACAGTTTCCAAATATGAAATATATTTTTAATTTTTTACCAAAGTAAATCCAAAAGAACATTTTAGAATAGGCCATTGTGAAACAAACTCATTTACGGTTAATAATTGATTACTTTCATGTTTCCTCAACGGAAAAGTTTTTTTCCAAAAATCAATAACTTGATCAAATGGTTCAGTATTATATTCCAACCATGTTTTAAAATTTACAAGATTTTTTGATTCACCTAAAATTAAGTGAAAAATAAACAAAAAATATTTGTTAGATTGTAAAAACGAAAAAAGTATGATTTTACCTTCATCAGACTCCACACTTAAGGATTCACTAGGCGGTGTAGGACTCCAAAGACCTGAAGTTCTGAAATAACGTAATTTGTTTCTATATTTATCTATTAAACGGCCTTTCGCTGGCGTACATTTTCCAGTAGAAGATTTTTTTAGTGATGGTACATAGTAAGTTTCTTTAACTTCATTTGGGAAAATATCAATAATATCTTGAGCCAATTTTTCAAAATGGCTTGCATCCAATTTTCTAAAAATTAATAACGAAATTTTTTTTTAATTCTATATAATTAATATTCAACTTTAATTTGAAAAATACCGTGTAGTCGATTTAAATATTTCTGATATGATTAAATCACAAAGAATATTTCGTGATTTTCGATCTAAGATTCGGTTTCCCGCATAAGTTGCTAGAATAATTTTTCCGTTACAAGTATTATTTAAAATATCATTTAAATTAAAATCTAACTGTTGACAATTATTTAGTTTTTGTATTAATTCGTCTCCGTAACATGCGTTATATCTTTTTATTTTTGCTGGTGATACTTCTACTGGATCAAAATTTTCTAAATCCGAAAAATTAGTAGATACAGTCGAGCAACTGGAACTGGTTTCATATTTATTTGGCTAAAATAAAATATTATATATTATATTACAAAAAAAAACCGTCTATTTTTTTTCTTTCAATTATTTAAAATTAATTGAATTTACCAGAACAGTTACAGGTAATTTTTCCCGTTTAAAGGCATTTAATTTGGAAATAAACTTGCTACGTGGTCCTATTTTTTTAAATATTTCAGCTATCATGTCTTCAGTTAAATGTAATAATGACGTAATATCTATCTCGTTATCTAACAAAAAACAATTTAGTATTATACTACTGAATAAACTAATTTCATAAAATTAAATTCATATCATGAATGCATAAAGATTAGGCACATATTAATTATTTATTGCTTTGAAAAAAATATGAACCAAAAGCAATACATTTTAATTTACAACAACACGGCTGATAACTTAGGTATTGTTTGTTAAAATAATAATGACGTAATATCTATTTCGTTACCTAAAAATGATTTAGTATTATAATAAACTAATTTAATCAAATTAAATTCATAATTAGTAAAAATGTAAAAAAGTTTGGGCAGGTGCTAATTACTAATATCTTTGAAATAAATGAAAAACCCAAAACAACAGATTTTATTTAGAACAATATGGCTGATAAAGATATGTATATGTACTATGTACCTACTATTTGTTAAAAAAATTATTTTTTTACTTACCGATAAAAACAGATATATACTCTTCGAAACCCCAATTTTTCAAAATGGTCTTTGTTTCCTCATCCATTTTAATAACTAATGTTAAACATATACCTATTACATATATAGAAAAAAATACAAAAACACACAATGGCGTCACTTGGATGTTTAGAACGGAACGTTTAAATATTTCTTTTAATGTTAAATCACTTTAAACTACTCAATACAACCGACGCGAATGCCGAAACAGTACATAATGATGTATATGTATATCGTATATCACATGACCATATTCTACATGCGCAGTTTCAAATGTGTTGAACATATTTAAGTTGTGTTCAACTGGAATAAAATATACTGGACTGAAATTAAATGTCGTTTGCATAACTTTTAAAATAAATTCATTCAAATAAAATTAAATAAACAAATGGTTTTTAAAACTGAAATAATGTGTTTGTTTGGAACTTATTAAAAAATGCAAACAAAAAAATTAATTTTTGGAAATAACAGAAATGATTAGGTAAACTGTATGATAATTCATTGGACAAAATTTTATTTGGGCAAAATAATACTTTTCAAACATTCAGTTTTATTTCATTGAACTGAATCGTTTTTTTCCGTGTAGGGTACTTGACTGAAGTTGCAAAAATATTCTAAAAGCATTGTTTTTCTATGTCAGCTAAGTGATTTTTTTTATTTTCAACAGATTCTGTAAAAAATCATCAAAAAAAATAGCCCTACAATTTTAAATGAGAAAAAGGCGGGAAAAACACCTCACTATAGTGACGTCACAGTTTGAAGCAACTAAACGTCAATGTGAATATTTATAACCTCAAAACTTTGATTATATTTATAAAATGTCAAAGTAAAAGCAAGTATTTATTTGAATTCTGGTCGATTATTATTAATATATGTATAAGCTAATAGAAATATTCAAAAGAAAACACAATTTCACTTCATCGATGAAAACTATCAAAATCGACATGTCTAGCTACAAAATGTTACGTCATTTTCAAGAAATGGCGCGTTTTCACTAATTTGAATATTTGTTGAAAAATGGTGATTTTCAAAATAAAATTTCTAAATAGTTATCAAATTTTTTTATCTTTCATCATTAAAACTGGACATATGTAATGATAATGCATAGAATTATTTAACATTTGACACAAATTTTAAATACAGTCAAGTACCGTATTTAATTTTGTTGATAAAAATTGCTTTAAACTGAACTTATAAAGTTAACACTACCGCTCAAAACTATTTGGCCATTCTAAAAGAAACATTTTGTAAAAGTTTGAATAAATGAAACGACTTCGTAGTAATTGTAATTAATTATTAGCAATTATTTGAACTTATATATACCCTAATAAAATGGTTTTATTAGATGTATTGTTTATGACATAAAGAAACATGGAGGTGGCCAAATACTTTTGAGCGGTAGTGTATCTACCACTCTTTCTTCCACGTAATCCATATTCCTTAGTGCTTATTGTTTTACGAAATTGCAAATTTTCAACAGTTTTGATCTCAATGGACTCGAATTACTAAACTATGGAAAGATTAATTTTTTAAATAATTTTCTACCTCTTATTAATCAGCTGGATTTTCTTCCATCTTGTTGCGTTATGATCTCTCTACAACAGATACACTGCATGTAACAATATAACACTTGATGTAACATATTTTTTTTTCCGTTCCTTTGATATTTTACCACCATTTTTCGTCCTACATATATATTTATTTTCTGACTGTCGAGCTCCTGACATATAAGTTTATAATTACATGTATCTATGTGTGTTTTGAGTATACACCTAATAAATATAGGAACAAATATGAACTTTTGAACTTGTAATATCTCAACTGTAAATAAGTGTTTTCGGGGTTTTCAAAATGTACAACGTAGATACGTAGGCATGGAAACTTTTACAACAAGAACAAATTTTCCCCGACAACATGTGAAACAAGACATAAATAAATGATGATCCTGATGCTGATGACGAGGATGTTTCTTGCCGGCTGCAGGGTGTTTGTTAAAAAGTTTTATTTGGAATGTTTAACGTTAACTTTGTCAAGTTTGTTGTATACGTTTCTTTTCTTTTTTGTTACTAGGAATTTGCTCACAGAATTTTTTTTTATTTTGTTTGTCAGGTAAAATTTTATGTTGACGGGAATCTCAATTATTTGATATAAACGTAGTTGGTGAGTTGCAGAAGAAAGAGTAGTTTAGTAGAAGCTCGTGAGTTAAACTCTTTCTAGTGTATATTTATTTAAAAATTGGTATAGGTATACTTTATTTAAACTGTATCAAAATTTAGTTACTATTCTGAAAACTATATTTACTTTATCAATCAATTAGGGTTGTATCTACAGGAAGATCTTTTGGCGACTGCACAGTCAAAAAATTTGTGTTAAAATTAACATATTTCACTTGTCCAGAACGATCCACTCAATTTTTTGTGTTATTTTAACACAAAGCATATGTGTCAAATCTTTACACAAGATTTGTGTCAATGATTTAACACACAAAAGGACATACATTTTGTGTTAATTTTACACAATTACTTAGTTATAATTTTACCAGTAAATATTTTTTTTTATTTATTTATTATGTAAATGAAAGGAAATAGTAAAAAATAATTTTTCAGTACTTAAACTTTTTTATTTAATATTTCAACAATTTTTGTAAAGATTTCGACGATGATAAATGTTGCTTTCAGCCTACCGTCAGCCGAGATTAATTCACCTCTTTAAAAGTAGTAAGGTCACAGCGGTTCTATACCAAAAGTAGCAAGGTCACAGTAATTCTGTATCAAAAGTAGCAAGGTTACAGCGATTCTGTACTGAAAGTAGGAAGATTACAGTGATACAAAGAGATTTACGAAAATTTAATAAAAATACAGTTTCAAACTACTTTGTTGAACAACTGCAGGCAGTCCCAAAAGGAACTACCATTTGTTCGAAATTGCCAAATTGTTTGATCTTTCTACCCTTGATTATATGAATCTGTGCAAGGTTCAAACTTTAAGAAAATGCAATGGAAAAAATAGTGGATGATTTCAAAAATTAAAAACCTAACTCCTATTAAAATTGTAAATGTAGAATTCCAATACAAAATTTTATGCTCTCATTCTAGGTCTTGCTTCCTAAGAATTTTAATCTCATGTAAAATTAAATTTTTCTATAACTGTACTAAATTATGCATTATTTTATAACACTGATCATGGTCATTTGATAAGACCTTGTAAATTTATATACAAAATACGTACTTATTATGTTTAAAAATTCGCCAAATACATGTCAGGCACGTATTAAATGAGGCTTTCGTAGTTCGCAGCTAAAGTTCTTCACAATTCTCGGGGTAAAATACAGGCAATTTAAGTATACTTAAAACGGTTTATCATTCCTATAATTTCCTTTACGGAACCATAATTTTAATTTAGGAAACAAAACATTGAATGAGAGCACTATCATAAGACGAAGTTATGTGATCGTGACAAAATTCGATGTCCAGTCTTTAACGGAAATATGCATTTTCAGGTACCCTGAGTTCAAATTAATCATTTACAAATAAATATATTTGCCTCTCTGTTAGGGAAGTTATTTTGATCTCAAACTATTGAACCCCCTAACGGATTTTGATGAAATTTGGTATGCGAATGTAGTTCACGAAGATACATAACCTGATGATTGTTGTGGGCGGAGTCTAGCCGCCCTTAGATTTTTAAAACTGGCTCCAAAAACGGCTCTAACGATTTTGATTAAATTTTAGCCGCATAAAATAGAACACATTTGCGACCTAACTGTGAAAATTGAGATATGGATTGTCCAAAAAAGATTTTGATATAATCCAGCCTCTGGTGGCAAGCTACTTCTTCCCCTTCCTGACCAAGTGTTGTACGAATATTCGAACAGTTTATTACATATAGGGTAAATAAGGAGACTTATTCTTCTGTGAATATTTTAAATAATTTTTAATGGAATATCCGAATATTATGTTTCAAAAATTTTTAAGGATCTGTTATAGATTGTTAAGAAGTGATCAAGTGCGTGTTGGACCACGTAGAACGATGGCAGGCTACACTTAAATTATAAACGTTTGGTGATTTTAACTACGAAACGCTAATAAATACATGAATACATATATTATATAGTTCCATATTATGTGTACCAATATATGTGTGTTTTATCAAAAGAATAAATTGAATATTGTTGATTAACGAGAAACGACAGAGAAATATAAATCAAATTTAATTTTCCTGTTCACTCGCTACAGTGAAATATGTTGCATGCTTTGACATTTATTACGTGTTTATCTCACTTTTTTCTGTTTTTTTGTCAAAATCTCTTCAAACAACTAGGCACAATTTTGTGTTTTGTTATTAATTATTATTTTATGACGACTAACGTTTGTTTTAATTCAATTTTGAAACAAATGATAACTTTATTGTAGTGTTTGAATTGTTTTAATCGACTTTGTCCTTCAATTTTTTTTATGCTGTAAATTTTTGTAATATTTTTGGATACTAATGACGTGTGCTATTATTCTTGTCATGGAATTTAGATGATCCTTTGAATAATTTTCAAATTAATTACCTTTTGTTAAAATTTGTATTATTTTTTTTATTTTTTTTATTTTTTTATTTATTTATTTATTTTTTTTTTTTGTAAGCTTACAAAAAGTAAGCTAAATCAATAAATATTTGAAATTTTTGAAAAATTGTTTTGCGCTGAACCGAAATTTTGTAAGTTATGTATGACTTTATTTTATTATCCTACCATGCTTCATTTAACACGACGTTATCAAATGAAGACCAGATTTTTGAGTTAATAGTTCATTTATTCTAAATATTAATTTTTTTCCAGGAACACTTTTCCTAAACATTTAGAAATTTTGTGTTTAAACGAAGCCTGCTTACTATGCAAAATTTTTCATTGAAATATAACAAAAATACTCTATCTATATTCTACAATTCAATTCTCTCGATGATTCCTTGAATAATTAGACTTATGCAGCCTATACGATAAGAGCGGTGAGAGGTGAGAGTAGGGACGCTATCCGTTTTCGGACCCGCAGAACACGATTCTGTAGAAAAAAATTTATATATATATATATATATATATATATATATATATATATATATATATATATATATATATATATATATATATATGTATATAAATATATATATATATACAGGGTGGGGCAGGGAAACATCCCTACTTTCGAGGTGGCATTGTGAGTAGTGGGGACATGTTGGAGGAGTGGGGGTAGGTTCGAATGACGCTGTGGCCACGGAATTTTCCGATAGTAGCGCTGTCAGTTGTAGACATGGCTTGGTCGAATGAGCAACGCGCTTTTGCTGTCGAGACGTATTTTTCTCAGAATAAGTCTATTGTTGCAGTGCAGCGTGCGCTGCGAACTCGTTATCGGATTCCCCCTCGCAACCCTGTTCCTGACCGCAAATCCATTTTGTTGTGGGTGGAAAACTTCCGTGCATGTGGTACTGTAGTGAAAAAGAGAGTTGGGGCTCGGAGAATTGTCCGAACTTCAGAAAACATTGACCGTGTCAGAAGATCGATCTTGCAGTCTCCTAAGCGTTCTGCCCGCAAGCATGCATCCGCCCTTGCATTGTCTAATCGCACTGTGCGTCGTATTCTCCACGAAGAACTCCACTTCCATCCATACAAGATGGTCATCGTTCAAGAACTCACACAACGGGACTGGCAACAACGAGTACAGGCATGTGAAACTTTAATTGCTGACTTGCCTCATGATGCACGAGTTTAAAACAAAGTAAGAATTAACTTCCATCTGTACCCTTTTGATGCCACAATAAAGTTTTGTTCTAACACTTTTCGTTTTTTTTTAATTTACCTTCAAAGTTAGGGATACTTCCCTGCCCCACCCTGTATATTTTTTTTTCCGCTACCTTTTGACATGTGTAGAGCCCCCTTATGGAAGTTAAGAGCTGAAATTTGGTAAGTGGGGCTCATTTCCGATGCACCTCATACTGTCAAAATGGGGTCAAATTTTGGGCAAATTTTGGATCCGACCCAACCTTTAGGGGGTGGTGGGGGGTTATCACAGTGAAATGTAAGCGTATTTAGTTTTATAAAAACACCATAGTTTGTCAAATTGTTAAAAATAATTTTAAAAATTTTAAAAAATTTCTTTATTTAAGTAGAAAATAATTTTTGTATGTAATAACTTAACTCGAAAAATATCAAAATATTAATGATTGAAAAAATTTTTTATAAAAACTTTTACTTTCAATTTGGTTACAGAAAAAAGGATAAAGGCCCTACAAAACTACCAGATTACGCATGCTTATTAACTAGATAAAAAAGACAGAAAGTAATTTATATTTAAGTCAAGGTATAATGTTCTAGTGATATCTTCTATCACAGAACAGAAGGAGTTACTTGTTTAAAATAATGAACAATAATTGTGTGCATTGCAGTATACAATATTTCCTTGATTTTTTTGACTTTTTTCTAACACGTCTAGAAACTCTCTGAGTAAACGTAGAGGACTGAAATTTTGTAAATCTATTGAGTTAGTATCCAGTTAGTGCCTTTTAGGGATTCCACGTTACTTTTCCCCCCACTTCTCCCATTTTTACATCGGAATTCAATGGTATTGTTAAATATGTATACTATAAGACAAGTAGGCGAACAGTAAATTTAAAAATTAAAAAAAAATGAACTTACTTTTATAACAAATGCAATACATATATATTAAGAAAAAATATGTTATAAAAGTCAATGTTTATTTATAAAGTAGCAATTTTGAATTTTTATTATTTATAAAATAGAAATTTTGGATTTTTTTGGAAAGAAAAAATATCTTCATAAAGACCTTCCAGTTTACTATTTACCTAAGGTCCTTTTTTAATATTTAAATAAAAATAAAACACAAAGGGAATTGGCGGATAAGCACGGGTAGTAATGCCCTCGTACGAATTGTGTTGGTTTTTTTCCTGCTAACTGCTATCGGCACCAAATTGAAATTTACTGCGATTCAGCCCTTAGAAACTTAAAACCTTTTTTTAAAGCCCCGATTAACCGGACACTCATCATCAGTTTTGAAACCACCAAAATGACAAATCGCTTGTAGACTTTCAATACCGAAGATGAAGCGAAAAATTCGACTTCCATGATGGGGCCCCGCTGCTCACGGAGTTTTTTTTATTTTTTATTTTAGCGGAGCAAGGAAATTTTTTTATTCTGGAGTCGATCCAGTTTTGTTGGCTTCAACTAGATACGCGAAGTCCTTCAATGTTTCAGAAAACTATAGGAAATAACTAATTAATCTTTACCAGCAAAATTAAAAATAATTATAAAAATTTATTATATGAGAATGAGTTTATTTTTTATAAGAAAAAGGAATAAATATTTTATCAGAACTGGCATCAAAACCTTCTGGTGATAAAGATAGGAGTTATCAATTTTTAAGAGACTTCTCTGCCCCTCTCTAACAGTTATATATATATATATATATATATATATATATATATATATATATATATATATATATATATATTTGAATTCGTGGTTTAATAAGCTCTCCCTTAATACTCTGATCGATATTCTTGGAAAAAAATTTTCTGATTTCGAAGTTATTTCCTAAAGTTAACATCAAAAATCGAGATTCAACTTCACATCTGCAACTGGGCCACCACACTCTACCTCTATTCAAAATTTTAAATTTTCACGTCGAATAGTTTCAAGGAAAATGGAAACCCGTGACAGACAGACGATTACGGAAGTTATTTCATACGTATCACATTTTCCCAATTTTGGTACGGAACACTAATAAAATTTTCAACTGGGTTTCGAATTTCTGAATAAGATCAATATTTAGTAGAAGCAAAATTTTTGCAGAATCAGTTTATTAATATTAGATAGGTTTACTTTGTGAAAATCCATATTAAAACATGGAATCGTTGCTTTGTTACTTTTCACAACAAAATCGTAGAAACACACGAGTCGACTTTCGGCTTTTACACCATCATTAGGTGAAAAACATAACTGTTATGTTTGAGTTATGTTTTTCACCTGATGATGGTGTAAAAGCCGAAAGTCGATTCATTTTTATTAGTTTTACTGTAATATCGCACACGCAGATATCAACAACTGGAATTTTGAGCGCACCGTGTTGCATCCTGCAGTGGTTAATGAGTACAAAATGGAACACATTTACATACACACACACACACAACGCTTGTTCGACGCTTTTCATCAATTCATTCATTTAAAATTGAAAATATTATACTGATTCAATTTGTATATGTGTACTGAGAGGTGGTCGCTGCGTTGCGTCGCGACGCTTTCACCCAACCATCCAATTCATCTGCAACATATCAAAGGACTGCATGTATACCGATCGGAATAATATGTTATAGATAAAAATACTCCATGTAGTACTGGGTTTTGTACCGTGAATATAATTTTTGTACAGTTTGTGTTAACAGAATTTGCAAATGTAGTCAATGAATAGATCTATCTCTAAGGTAAATTTTAATTCTTTTCTTTCAACAACAATAACACTAGTTTACATAGGCGAACGACTTAACCCTAATTTTTAACTAAAACTGACAACGAGTGTGCTAGTGGCCAGAGGCGTATCTAGGGTGGGGCAAGTAGGGCACGTGCCCCGGGCGCCTTTCCAAGGGGGGCCCGCAAAATCGTCAATTATTAAATTTAAAAATGAAAATATAGCACAATAAAATATCAAACAATCCCGTTCAGAATTCCCACACTTCGCAAATGAGCGAGAGGGAGTGAATGGTGTGCTCAATTCAGGTGCGCTGAAGAGCTACTTGAATTTATTGTGCAGTATGGTGATGAAAGCGTATTTCAGAATTTGTGCATTTTCATTCAAATTCTGCTCACAATTGCAGTTATTCATCGCAAGTTGTGAGCGATCTTCAAGTAAGTTAAATTTAATACTTTCGTATTTGATGACTACAAGGGATTAAGAAATGTTATACGACCTATCTTTGCTCAGTGTAGAGCGAGAAAAAACGAAACATCGGAAACATCATCGATATGTTTGCATCGCAGAAGGCCAGGAAGGTGGAATTGTAACTTTGTAAGTGTAATGGTTTTACGGTCTTTCTTTCGTTGTAAATTAGAAAATAAATGCAGTAGCGCAGGTAGGAGGGGGTGGGGCAGGGGGGTCTATCATACACCGGACGCCACTTGTAAAGAGGCGCCAAATGTGTACTAATAACGTACCATATATTACTATATGTGTTTGTGGAAGGGGGTGGGGCGCCAATAAAGGATCGTGCCCCGGGCGCCAGTTATGTTCGCTACGCCACTGCTAGTGGCTGATCTTTAGCGAATTTCCAAAACTGGAAATACGCTATTACAGCCGTTTTGAGGCAGCATATATACATATATACATATATATATATATATATATATATATATATATATATATATATATATATATATATATATATATATATATATATATTCGGAAAAATGCTAGATTCGAAAAAAGGCTTTCTAAGTGGCGTGTCATGATATCTTTAATTCAAGGTAGTGATTTTATTTCTCTCAATTTTTATTCTCTATATTTTATTTCTCTCAATTGAGAAGATTTTGTATATATTTGTTCAATTTTTTCTTTTTTTAGCAAAATTATCCAGAAAATCTGTTTTATGGCAGAGACGATAGATTATGTTTACACGAAATTAAAACTATTAACATTTTGGTACAATTGCATTAGAATGTTAAACCACATGGAAACAATAACACTAACGTAAATTTATGCGTGTTTGAAGATTTTCATAATAATTTTGTAAAATGTACGCACAATATATTCAGTTTTAATACTACTGCACATTCAATTTCTTTTTGTCAACAAAAAAAAAAATTTAATTTTGACACATTCTATCATACATTTCGTTTTGGAAATATTAAAAAATTCTTAGGCGAATCAATTAAAAAGAGTTAAATTAATAAATTAAAGCAAACATTTGCATATTTTAACAAATGTGTACTGAAAATTTTAGTTTTTTGAAAAAATTTAACAAAATTTTAAAATACTTACAACTGTATTTGGAAGGTAATTCACCAGTAATTTTTTTTATTTTTTTAAGTAAGATATTATTAAGTTTTCTTTTAGAACTTTAATTTCCACGGAAGAAAATCTTGGTCGTTTAATACACATTTTTAAAATATCTTTTTGAATTTTATAACTAAATAATAACAAATAAAATGACTAGTTATAGTGCCATGTAAAAAAATTTTGAAAGGACCACAACATTTTTGTCACAGTTTAATTAAGAATGCACGAAAAATGTTATATTAAAAAATATTTTTCAATTTCAAACTGCATTTACAAGTTATAATTCAGTTATTTCACTGGAAAATTTGTGAAAATGTTTTAGCACAAAAACACTTTTTAATGTAACTTAAAATTAGTTTTATGTATTAGTACAGATGCTAATGACCTTTAGATGTCGATGCATCGATAAAAATTTAAATAAAAAAAAAAAATAGTTTTAATTTATTCTGAGTTATATTTTATTAAATTATTATTAAATTTTATATCACAAAGCTCTATTTGAATAAAATTAATACTTATTGTTAGATAAATAAAGCATTCTATCTGACTGTATTTTAATTATTAAAAAAATTACAAGGATACAACCATCCACCATCCACCATCCACCATTCAACCATCAAACGTACCACCTTGTCGTACGTTTGAAACTATATATATTTGAATGTATTTGTTGTCGTTCTAAAATTTAAATTTGTAACAATGACCAATTTTCAAAATTTGAATATGTTGTAGAACACTAAAAAATAAACGACACGAATGTTTTTATTTGCGGAAAAACGGTGTGAAGCGGTGAATTCAAAAATTGGGGTAAAAATTTAATTGTTCAAATATCTGAAAGAGACAGAGCAAAAGTTCAAATTGGCGATACTGTTCTTTTTTAAAGAGCCATCTGTTGATACACAACTTGTTCAGATTATATTAACAGGGGTGGTTGGGTTTTACAATTTGCGGGTTCATTTTGCGAAAAGGGAATGAAAATTGAAAAAAATTTAAATTTTGTTTGCAGATTTCGAATCTACGTAAAAGAATCTGACTTGTTTTTTCTCAATTTCTAAGTCTAGGGGTTAACTAGGGGGTAAATGTGTCGACATTTTAATCTAAAATATGGTAAATTTAACCTTTTTTCAAAAGAACGTTTCGATTTTAACGATGAAAAAATTTGAAAAAAAGTGTTTTAGTTTTGTCAGAACTGCCAAGAAGAGACTGAAATATTTTTAGATGTTTATATATAATAAAAATATTGAGATGTTAAGTATTTGGTAGATTTATACATTTTTTGATAGTTTTTTTTTTTAGTAAGAGATTTTTTTATGGGGAGTATCTGTGACTAGGGTTTGAATATTTTTTTTTTTTTTTTTGAAAAAATATTTTTAAAATTTTGTGTGAAAAAACAAAGTACAATTAACTAAAAAAAGTATGCGTTCCCACTTTTTTGGATTTTGTAGTACAATAAAATCTTTAATAAATTCGTCTTATCTGGTACTGAATTTACTAGCTTACATCCACATGACCTCTTTTAACTAGTCAGAATCAGATCTTACGCAATTTAATAACATTGTCGTTTTGATTTTTTTAAACTCATTTAAGATATTTATTGTTAGTGATATTTGAATTGTTTTCCTAAGTGGCGTCTGTATTAGATAAAAGTCTGAAAAACGAACGTAGAAACTCACTGTTATTAATTGTTATGTCTTGTAGACTTTTGAAAAATTGTTTTTTGAACTAAAATAAGATAATAGGAGGAAATTCGTTATGTTATGCAGATTCTGCGACTGGGGTATTTTTTAATCGATTCAATTTATAAAAATTCCAATACTATTTTTTTATCAGATGCCAGCGTCACCATGAAAAGTAAAATTAATGAAAATAATAGGTGAGTTCTATGTATTAGTTTTGTATTAGTAGTATTCAGTAAACACCATTGATATATAAGAAAAGTATTTAATACTTTTTTAAATTAACGATATGATATTTTAGAATGAATACGTCGATTTAAATCAAATATTTATAAGAATACTTGTAAAGTTAATTATATTAATCAGTTTTTAACATTGACGCCGAGCTTTAATAAAAAAAAATTGAATTTGAATATTTTACTTAAGTTTTTGCATCGATTAAAAAAAATAGCCACTAGGACGCTCGTGGTTACTTTTTTAATTTCTAAGCATGTATTTAACGGTAAGACGCTCTTCTAACATATGGCCTATTTATATTTTGTATAGTTTGTCTCCGCTTAGATACTCTGGGCTGCTGAAAAGGGAAAAATTTTATTAAGAAAATTCACGACAAAATATTTATTAAATTTTATTTCTCTTTTATTAATTTTCTGTATCAGTTTTCCTTAAAATAGACTAAGAGCAGTCTTGATATATATGTTTAGTCAAAAAACCTTGTGTCGATTATAACTGAAAAGTCAAAATAATGTAGGAAAGCAGTAAAGAAAAACTTTTTTTCTAAGTATGTCAGGGTCCACCATCTAACGCTTTTTTTTTCAACTAGTGCTTATTTCGTGACTGGTAACACTTAGCTCATGTTTGATTTGACAGATAATTAGTTTTATCCTTCCGCTGAACGAATATGATTGTGTATACGCTTGAACAACGCTGGGAAATATTGCGACATTACTTTGAAAATCATGGTAATGTTGCAGAATTTGTGCGAAAATTGCGTACGGATTTTGGAAGAAGAGAAGCACCGTCAGCTCCGTATGTTCGTTATCTTGTGGAAAAAGTGAAAGAAACTGGCATCCTCATCGATAAATCAAAGCGTGAAAAGCCAAAAACAGTGCGTACACCCGAGAATATTGCTGCTGTGGCAGAAAGTGTGCGTGAAGCGCCATCAACATCAATTCACCGTCGTTCTCAACAATTGAACATTTCGGAGACATCATTGAGACGAATTTTGCATAAAGACCTTGGTATGACGCCATACAAAGTCCAATTGGTTCAGGAGTTGAAGCCAACTGACCATCCAATGCGTTTTCGCTTCGCTAACTGGGCCTGCGATCGACTTACAGAAGATGCCGATTTTGCAAAAAAAATCATCTTTTACAAGCAAAATTGTCGCATTTGGGGCACAGAAAACACGCACGCATATATTGAAAAGCTGACGCACCCAAAACGAGTCACTGTTTGGTGCGGATTTTGGTCCAGAGGCATAATTGGGCCATTTTTCTTCGAAAATGAGCAAGGAGTGGCCGTTACAGTCAATGGCGATCGTTATCGAGCCATGTTGAACGAATTTTTGTTCACAAAAATTGACGAGGAGCATATTGGCAACATTTGGTTTCAACAGGACGGCGCTACATGCCATACAGCCGAAGCTACACTCGATGTTTTGCGCCCTATTTTTGAAGATCGCATTATCAGCCGCAGAGCAGATGTCGTTTGGCCACCTCGGAGCTGCGATTTAACACCGTTGGACTATTATTTGTGAGGTGCCGTCAAAGATAAGTGTTACGCCGACAAGCCAGAGACAATTGACGCTTTAAAGGACAATATTCGTGAAGCCGTTGGTGAAATACAGCTGCACACAATCGATAATGTGCTTAAAAATTGGACCGATTGTGTAGGCTACTGCATGGCCAGCCGAGGCAGCCATTTGAATGAAATTATTTTCCATTATTAACCGGAAGGATTGTACTTTCAAATAAAAAAAGAAATTTGAGAAAATATTTAGTAGTTTTTTTTTTATAGCATTTAAAAAAAAAAAAAAGTTATTTGGCGGACCCGTTATAAATTGAGAAGTCTAACAAAAACCATCGGACAATAATATACTATCGATTAAAATTAAATTCTACTAAAATTTTTTTCGTTAGTATTTTAAGGATATTTCACTGACATAACTTGTACCTGTATACATCGTAACAAAATTACATTATTATATGCAGTGTAGTGCTTTAGTGTGGAACTGTATGCAATGTAGTGTAAACGGTATAGTTGAATTCAATACAAATATAAGTAATCAGCTAGATTGAATTTGTTTGATTGTAAAAATATATTTATATCAAAGAAAATATAAATTTCACAGTATATTGTATACACAGCAGAGGCGTAACTATAAATTTTGCGACCTGGAGCCATTCTGACTCAAGCGTCCCCAGTGAAAAAATTTACTTTTTCTTTTCTCGACAAATGTGAGTGGCGAGCAAAAGAAAAAAAGAAAACGTTTTTAAAATTTTTCAATATTCAAAATTCTTACTTCTACCATATCTATTTCAAGTCGATCAGTTTTTATTTATAGGTATTTAAAGGGAAAAATTATTACTTTCATGTATTCACTGTGTTATACATTTAAAAAAAAAAAAATAAATAAAACAGAAAATTTTTTACCACAATATAAATTGATTCATAAATGATTTATTTAATACTAGCTGTACCCGCGACGTCGTCCGCGCATAAAATCAGTGAGAAGTATATAAGTATAAGTATAATAATTATAAAGCAATTGCATAGAACAATAGTTTTGCGTAATGCACATGTTCAAAATGGTTTTTCTATTTTCCCGTGGGAATGACACATTTTCCCGAAGCAAAAAGTATCTCAAATGTTGACCCAGGTAATAGGTTATCACAACACCAAATTTCATAAAAATCCGTTCAATGGTTTTGCGTAATATGCGCACATATGCTCAAAATGGTTTTTCTATTTTCCCGTGGGAACGAGACATTTTCCCGTAGTAAAAAGTATCTTAGATGTTAACTCAGGTAATAAGTTATATCCACACCAAATTTTATTAAAATCCGTTCCGTTGTTTTTGCGTGATGCGTGGACAGACAGACAGACAGAAAGGCAAAAATTTAAAAAATCGCTGTTTCAATATTTACATCGATGACTATTTACAGTACCAGTACCTTTATCAAAAAGATATTCCATGTACAGAAATGGTCTCGTTACAGTTTTATTATATGTATAGATTATAAATTATAAATAATATCTACCCACTGATTATAATATTTTCATAAAAATTGAGAAAAAAATAAAAGATTAAACACTTAGAAAGGTTTTTAATCAATTCTTTAGCATATCATTAATTATTAAAACAAGGAAATAAAAATTAAATTTTTATTCAAACAAAAAAAATCGTATATCGACGACCTTAGTTCTTTAATTTATTATAAATAAATAATTATCCTATTTTATTTTCTTTCAAAAAATTATTTTCAAATTATCTTCTGTACTGTAAGCAGAATAGACTTGTTGAATGTTTTTTTCTCTTTTCAATTTACGTGGAAACCTTTGGTGTATGGTCAAAGAAAAAATTTATTTCCTTTTCGTGTCGATCATGTCCCGTCCATTTTCTTTTATATTTGACTTTTTCGGATACTCTACTAGCGGACAATTGAAAGGTCAATCTTTTTGCCGTCTGTGTTGTCTCTTATATCGAAATTAGTCAAGGGAAAAATTAATTTTTTTCGATGAATGGAAGTTTCAAGTAATTTTCTCAGAAAAGAGATTCATAAAAATTTCTATATATTCAGCGTTACTCAAAACAGTCACATACGAGATGCATATAATTAACGTTAATTAATACTTTAATAAACAAAAACGTACACCGATTAATCACAAATTTAATTCTTCAATTCGGCGTAAATTTACTATTGTTATTGGGTTAACGTTGCAGGGGAAATTCAATTTGAAATGCATGTTCTTTATTCAATTTTAACTTATGTATGTACCGGATAAATATATTAAACCAAAATACTTCAATATTGTTAAATCGAAAGCAAATGATTTTATATTAAAATGTAACTAAAACGTTAAATTGTATTAAAATTATTTCAAGTTTTACAAATATGTCTGAAATTAAAATTGGTCATCAAAAAGGGAAAATAACTAATTGTTATCTACACTGTTAAAAATTTCAATGGAAATTTTACTAAAAATCTTAGGAAGTTTTTACGCACGGCAGTATTGTAAATTTACTACACAATTCATCCCAACTCATTTTAGGAAAATTACAAAACATTTATTGCAATTTACTAAGCATTCATCGACAATTTGTTCAGTAATATTAGTATACAATTTTGTAATTTTGCTAAATTAATGATACTAAAAATGTTTAGTAATTTACGAACGATGTGTTGTAATCATACAACACAATTTATTTCAACTTAGTTTAGGAAAATTACAAAATAATTGTAGTAATTTTACTAGAAATTTAGCGAATATTTGTAATGTAATTTTACAATAGAAATATTGTAATTTTATTAACCACATTGTTCTAAAAATGTTTAGTAATTTACGAATGCTGGATTGTAATTATACTAATCAGTCCGTTTCAAGTCAGTGTAGAAAAATTACAAAACATGCGTAGTAATTCCACCAAAGATTTACCAAAAATTTGTTACGCAATATTACAATACAAATATTGTAATTTTATTCAACAAATTTTACTAAAAATGTTTAGTAATTTTACTAGAAAGCTTATTCTTGCTCAGTTTGGGGAAATTAAAAAAAAATTCGTTGTAATTTTATTAAACATTTATTAGAAATTAATAATATAATTACATTGTATCTCTTCCAAAATTATCAAACATTTTTTAAATAATATTACAATACAGATATTGCAATTGTTGATTACATTTAAAAAAATTAACATCATAAAATTCTTTTCGATTTACAGCTTTTTATCAAAATAATAAATAATAATCATTAATCTATTACATTAAGAAAATTTTTTATTAAAACTAAATGTTTATATTCCTTTTCAAACAGGTTATAATATACGAATAAAGGTCCATTCATATCTACATACACGTATCGTGGCAGACACGACAAATACTGTTTAATGCTTTTCTTATGGACGTATTCATATATACCGCACAGATACGGATTGTCTGTATGTATGACTATGTTCATAAGAAAAGCATTAAACCACAGAACAAATAGAACGAATATAACTGTCTCTTTTCTGCAATCACTGATGTGGAAGTATGTGCATCTTAGGCTGCTTAGGTGTCAGTTGCTCAGTACCCGTCGTTCAGTGTAAGTCAGTCAAACAACAATAAATTAGATTGTTGAACCGGCACAAGTAGCGTTGTGGTATCACACACATCACATACATGTATGTGAACCAAAGGTCACGTGACGGCTATCACCACTCACACAAACAGAGTTTACCGCACAAATACAAAGTAAACACCGTGCACGTATACAACATATTTTCTATCTCAAGTGGTTACACAGGTTCCAGCAGTATAGAAATATGTATTTTCTCTCTAGATGCTCTATGCATTAAACAATATTTATCGTGTCTGCCACAATACGTGTCTGTGACGTTTAGTGTTTGTATATATGAATGGGCCTTTATTATTGAAAACCCCAACTTTATACTTAATTAGAAATTATTACATTTATTAGAAATTATCTTGTAATGTTACATTGTATCTCTTCCAAGATTATCAAACATTTTTTAAAAAATATCACAATACAGATATTTATTTGTATTAAAGAATTAGTTTTATACGTATTGTTATTCAGAATCAGAATTGTTGATTACATTTAAAAAAAAAATGAAAATCATAAAGTTCTTTTCGATTTACAGTTTTTTATGAAAATAATAAATAATAATCATTAATTTATTACATTAAGAAATTTTTTTAAAACTAAATGTTTATATTCTTTTTCAAACAAGTTATAATATACGAATAATTATTGAAAACCCCAACTTTACTTAATTTTAAGTAAAACTATCTTAAGTAATTTTAATCAAAGTTATCATCTGCAATATAGGATTCAAGCGCTTTGGTTAACTTAATCACTTTAGGGTGAATATTTGTTGCCTTCCTCTTCCCTCCCCGCTTGGTACCCTTTGGAGGACAAATTTCTAAAAATAATCTGAAATCAAAATTAGACCATAAATTAATATCAACAAACAGTATTAATAAAATAAACAAAAAGCTATTATCAAGCTTAACTTGTAGGGAATAATGTCTACTTTGAAGGTATCCATGCAATATAAACTGTAATTTATTCTGTTACTGTCCTCTAAACTGTTCATAAGCTGTTAAACTCCAAAGACAATCTTGTAGTAAAAAAATAATATTTTAAAAATAATTTTTTTTCTACAAATTTTGAATTTTGAATTAATTTAATTATAAATTTTAAGAAAAAAGACAAAAAATTTGAAAAAAATCGCAATTTGACATTTTAATAAATCTTAAATTCATAATTTTTATTTTTGGAAATTAGGTAACAATTTTAAAACGCTATATCCCGTAAACCGTTACTGTTTGGTAGACAATTTAAGCTTCAATAAGTATTTGATTTAACATAAAGGGGCAACTACATTCTCGCCAAGTCGACCGAGGCTAGGTTGGCTGAGGCAGGCCGCAGCGTATGAATAGCATTATAACACCAACCACGAGGCACAACGAGGTGACTATCTACACTCTTTCGCAAGTTGGTCTAGAATATTATTATCGGTACTAAAAAATCATCTTTGGAGTCTAGTTTGTGAAAAATTCACGTACAGTCGGACTCATGTATTTTCAACATCATCTATTTTCAACTAATTTTACTCACGTATTTTCAAATTTTTTGTCCCCACTTCACATGCAGTACTTTAATACAGAAAATAACTGTCAGATTAACCTATCAACCACTAGTGGCTTTATCCTATAATTTATAGTTTTACTTCATTCGCAAGTGTTTGAAAAATAATTTTGTTATAAGTTTATTATAGTTTCTTTATGATTCACTTTTTTGTTTATTATATGTTACTTGACATTTTGTCATTTTAAGGTTATTCACGAGGGAAGTACACGTGACTACTGTGTAAAGATTTGCGCGAGCTTTTTGTGATTGGTTCTATGTCTGTCAGGTAGTTCTATCATTGCCACGGAGAGAGGATGAAGGAGAAGTTGAAAATACTTTAGCGGATTAGTCCCGACAGGTTGAAAATACATGAGTTCGACTGTAACAGTTTATATTGCTTCGACATATTAAAAGTATACTTTATTCCTTCAAAACCAGTCTGATAACAATAAAGGAATTTTTGAACTGAACGAAGCAGGATTTTTGCAAATTAAAAGCTCGACTTCGGAATTTCTTTTTCGACAAGAACATTTTTGGATGAGGTTCAAGAGAAAAGAAACATTGTTTTATAATGAGACATCTTAATGGATAAGTTTAGAAAGTACTGAAAATTATTGTTGACAAGTTGAAGAATAATATGATTTATTAATACTGACCGTTGAATTGCTTCTAAAGTCCCTTCGATGTTTTGAGGATAAACAATACCAAAAACATAATAACTTAAAAAAGTTATCAACAATCCTTCAGTAAATGACGGAGCATACAAAATAATTTCTTTCTCGATGACGACATTATATAAATTGGCAGCATGATGTAAATCTTGCCCTAAAACAAAACAAAAAAAAATTATTTAATAAATGTCTTTTAAATAAATCGAATTATTATTATAGCTACATAAATATAATTATTTGTTTGAAAAATTTTCACTTACTATTCGAATAACTTTGGGTTTGTCTAACGAAAGTTTGTTGCCTAGCAATTTAACGAGAAGAACTGTCAGCTAACAAAAACGCGACAACAAAATTTTAGGCAAGAAATTTGACTTGTAGAGAACGCAAATTTATTCAGAAAAAGTATAAAACTCAAGTGTAATACGGTAAGATAATTTAACGAATAAAATAAATTAGTATAATTCATATTATTATCTAATATATTGTTACTATGGTTATGAAATCAGTTAAATTTACCAATACGAATTTTTGTTTTTATCGTGTTTGCTTACAATGAAATGACCAATAAAATGTTATGTATAGGTGAAATTATTTAAATTTGGACTGACGTAATTAAACAAATGCAACAAATTCACCAAAATTAAACTGTCATTAAAATAAATTAGACAATTTTACTCATGTGTACTGCTCATTGCCTAAAAGCAATCTAACTCGAAGTACTGTCAACCCAAAAACGCTCCAGCTTCGCTGTCGCGTTTTTGTTAGTTGACAGTTCTTCTCTACAAATTGCTAAACAACAAATTTTCGTTAGACAAACCCAAATTTATTCGAAAAAATACAAACCTCTCGCGTAATAATAAGTGAATAAAATATCTGTCAAACATTATTTATTCAGTTAATTATTTTGTCGAAAAAATTCAATTTAATAAAAATAATAAAAATATGCAAATTATACATACCTCTAATCACTAACACCGGATTCACAACAGGTACGTGCTGAATCAATTCCTCATCAGTCACTTCTTCCTACAAATAAAATTTAAAAAATAAAAAAATTGAATTTCTTTCTATGAATTTATCAATATTTAAAATAAAAAATTATAATATTCTTAACTTACATCAATTAAGACGTAAAGGAATTTAGCATCTTCTTGCATGAACTTTATAATGAATCCAAAAGAAATGGCGTGGTACGGCTCATCATTTTTGAGATTATCACTATATTTCTTCGCAGTATTTAATGTTTCACGAACAAATCGTTTTTCATCATCAGCCATACTTTTCTTATTTCTGTTTTTAACTTCACGGGCAATTTCTTCATATCGAGACCATCGGTTAATTGGCTTTGTCAGCTTATTTAAGGATTCCTTCCATTTTACATCGGTTTCTTTACCTAGTAGTTGATTAGCATGTTGTATAATTGATTTATAATTATGAAAATAGGGCCAATGTTCGAAAATTGTTGATAATTTCTTTTCTTTGTGTATTTCTTTACGTTGCAAATAATAACAGTCATTCATTAGAGTTGAAATTTCATCACTTATTTTGACACTTGGAGAACAATAATATCCAATTAGTTTTGACTGCTTTTCTTTTAACAAATCAAGCACTTCGGATGACGGCGAAACCGGTAGGTATGCTACACATCCATATTCATCCTGCTTTTTGGGTTTCTCAGTAGATTCTTTTTCATCCGTTTCATCTAAGTTGGAATCTTTATCTGATTGTTTTTGATAATTAACTGCAGTGTAAATTGATTCCCTGAGAGACTGAATTTGAGCGTCAATAGATTTGTCACCAATCGTCGCGATAAAGGTTTTCGGGTACTTCTTAACTATTTGGTCACTGATGTTATGTGCAGCACCGTGAGACGTGTTTTTCAAGTCATTAATCATGTAATCTCTAACGATGCGGACCATCGACCTTTTGTCTCTAGGATGTAAAGATTTCTCATTACTTAAAGCTGACTGTATATTGGTAGAAAACTTTGGAAAAATTATGGACAAATCATCAGCTTGATATAATGACGAACTTGACCGAATTTGTTTTTTATCCCTTTGATGTGATGTTGATGCACTTGTTGGAGTAGTTTCATAACATCCTTCTGAAATCAAATTGATTTATGTTATTGATTTCTAGAAAATAAAATAACTAAAAAATTCTTTATTAGTATCATAATCCTGAATTTTAGTGCATCTGTAAGACTCAGTTGATATATAAATAGAATTTTTTTTTCAATTATCAATAATTTTTCAACAATCAAAAATTATACCTAATTATAATAGCGTCGTTTTCAATTTTTTTATGAATAATTTAAAAAATTCTTGAATCAACAAATATAATCCAATATTAAATAGCTGACAAAATATTGATTTGATATTAAAAATTATGTACTTAATAAACTTACCAGTTAATGAAGTAGAAGTATTTTCATGCTGTAAAGTATTGTAATTCCAAGAAATTCCCTCCGGAACTATCGTCAGTATAAGTTGGTCACCTTTACTTTCTTTAACTTTCGCTAATTCTATCAGTATTTCGTCGTCGTCGATATCAGTAAAATCATCGGTATATATCTGTTTAAAGGATAAAAATCATTAACATCACATAGGCATAAAAAATTTCATTTTGGTGAAAATAATTCTTTGTACACAAACGTGTCAAAGCGCTGACTTATTGTTAACTTGACAAAAGCGTTGAGTTCTTAACTTGATAAAATAAAATTGACTTACTTACTGACTGAGAAATATTGTCCCCTTCTCAATAAAAAAAAAAAAAAATAAAGATAATTTACGTATTAAAGCTTATAATAAAAATACCTACCTTGTATTTTTCCTGGGTTAGTTGTAATTTGATTTTTACCGAAGAAATAAGGTCATCTATTGTTGCAGCCTTGACAATTTTTTTTTCCGTTGGTTTATCGTGCCGCACAATTTTGAATAATGCAGCCATGGTTTGATTTCTGTTGTCAATCAGTTTTAAAATTTGATTGTTTAGTATTGTTTTTTTGATAAATAATATTTATCAAAATGGCAAATAATATAATTAAAATTTTATTTAATTTATTTTTTGAATTATTTATTACTTATTTTTCAGTTTTTAGCCTTCTATATTTAATTCACTAATAAATTATATAAATTAATATACTCTAGTTCATAAGCAATAGAAGTAAATAATAATAAAAAATAAACACTTTCGTTTTTTTGTATTAAAAATTTTAAACTATAACATACAATACCAATTATATTTTATCGGTGCAAAAATATAGTAATTTATTATGCTAGAAATTACCAAGAAATTACTATACCTACAATGTCTTTATGCGACAAAAATAATCTCTAAATTTATTTTAATATTAAATTATGTAACGTAAAAGTCCCCATTATGGAACGGTATCTAATACTGGAACAGTTTTGACATTTACATATTTATTTCTTTAATTAAGTAAGAAAACATTAAATGCGAGGTGAATTTAAATTGAAAAACAATCATTATATTATTAATAATCTTTGTTATCAGACGAATAACTTCATTAATATATAAATGTCAAAACTGTTCCAGTATTAGATACCGTTCCATAATGGGGGCTTTTACGTTACATGCATAAATTAAAAATGGTTAGTATATTCTTACAAACCATGCTCAACTAATCCGAATTTAGGTTTTACGCATAAAAACATGCTCGTATGATAAACATGTAATTTTTCAAAACTAACGAATTGATGAAATGCTAAACATTTGTACTCTAATATTTTTCCTAATTTATATACGCGTAAATATGGTATGAATTCAGTTTCCAAAACCTTCACTATAAAGTACACTTCAATGTCATCATATAGTATTTTACAAATTTTACCTACAACTATTTTATATTGATATCCTTCTCTTGAAACAAATAATGCATCGCCATTACGATATGAGATACCATTCTTGACTATTTCATGACATTCTACAGTTTTGTCACATAATTCGAGTTTTGAAAGAGCTTGTTGGATTTTTCCATTATATACACTCGAGTCAAATTTTACGCTACCTTTTAATTCAATATCAGCATTAATATCTCCACCTGAACGTACAAAACACTGATAAAGCTCGTGTTTAATGCTAAGTGATTTCGTAATATTTATGAAATTTTTCGAAAATCGTACAGAACGTTTCATGAAACAATGTTTACTTTCACTGCGTAGTGTCCATGATTTCATCAACGGTCCAAATTGATGAATAAGAGCCGGATAATGCAAAAGATAGTGGTGTTTTGGGCGAAGAGACTGTAGAAATAATGACTTACGTAAATCAATATAATCGCGAATAAGTTCATTTAGATAAACAATGCAGGTTTTATGTATAGCAGGAGAACATATTATTTCAATGATTTCCGATAGCAATACAATGCATTTCCAAGTATCATAGTCAACATCATCAATTTTATCATAAATTATCAACGGTAATAATCGAATAAATGTCCATAATTGACAAGCAGCGCCTGAGAGTCTCTCAGAGTTTGATGAAACAAAACATAATTTATCACGTTGATCCTCAAGAGAATACTTAAACGTTTCGATTCTTCGATTTAATAGTTTGTATGAAAACCAGCCCTGTTTTACAAGATCGTCAAGAAATAATTTAACGTCATACGCAAGTACCCCTTCAAAAACATCGTGCCCTAAGCAAGGAGGTAAGCCAGGAAGACAAACATGATAGAATCCTAATTTGTTAAAAGCAGAATTGAATTTAATCCCTTTAATTATTAATGGCTTTTTATTGATGATGTTTTTTCTTTTTTTTATTTTAACGCAACTTTTTTTTTTATCTAAACAATTAATAACTTTTTTATACGACTCAATAGTTCTGTCAGGATAAGTTTTAAGAACTCCACCATCTGCATCGAATGATTTTTTAGTTATCAAGCAATATCGACAGAAGTATTGAGCCTTGCTGAAATTTTCTACAAATCCTCCTAACGCATGACTCCCAAGATTATCACCAGTTATAAATGCTAACGATCCTTTAATAAACTGATTTGGGGCAAATTCAATGCCGACAGTTTCAATTTCTATTAAATCGTCAACAATTTTACCAAAAATTTTCTTATGATTAAATATTTTTTCTTTGCATAATGCCACAAGGTACATTGAGTTCACATGAGACCTTATTCTATCTGGAAAATTCCCGATGCTCAAATAAACGGCCAAAATTTTATATTTTGACTTAGCGGAACCTAATGGATTGACCGTTTCAAAGGCGTCCTGATATAAAATTAACTGAAGTGCGCCGGGATTTTGTTGAAAAAATTTATTCTCCTTAAATACACTTCCATCTGTAAAATCTCTCAAGATATCGCTATTGTTTACTGGAAGATAAAATTTTAATTCATGAGTAAGTGATTTGTTACAAAATAATTTTTTTAAAGTTTCCTTTAGTGGAACATAGTAATAAAAACGTTTTTTGCCATTTTTAGTAGGCAGAAGAATTTGAATAGGGTTTACGAACGGAAATTTTTTTTCGTAAAACTTTCTACGCTTGAAACTAGTTCCTAACGAATTTTCAATATCACCGAACAGATTATTCTTTAAAGAATAATCAAGAATATCTTTTATTGAGTCCGCTGATATATTATATTGTTCCAAGTGTGTGGATAAATTATTTCTTATAACTTCGTTATTTTTTTTAATCATTTTACACATTTCAGTTGCAATATATTGAACCGTTGATGCCGGTAAACAAAATTTAAATTCTAATTTCAAAAAAAAGTGTGCCAAATTCATTAAAAAAACATCGACACTTCTTTCTTTGTAATATTGATGATGCTCTTTTTCTAAAGGTAACGCTTCATCTATTGAATTAGCATCATACTCAACAATAAGATTGGAAAAATCTACATTATTACTACTATTATTTGAATCAGACGATAGCTGTACAATTTTTTTTTCTTTATGATATCTTGTTATATGGGATGAGAATGAATCAATTTTACTATAAGTTTTTTCACAATTTAAATAACCACACTTTATTATGATACCGTCATAAATGTGCATTTTCAAGTGGCTTATCATATGCTTTCGGTCAGTATATTTTTGAGTACAGGATTCTACTGTACAACCTTCAGATATGAGACTATCATTAGTAACTGCTAGAAAATAATTGTTAATATTTACTTTACTATCATGAATACGATGTACATGGCTTTGTAATGACGTTAAAACTGTATATACTTTATTGCAATGATTGAATCCGCAAATTAATTTATCAGTCAAGCTCGAGTGATCTTTAAGATGTTTAAGATAACAATTAAACATTGTATGCACAAAACTGCAAAATTTACAGTAAAACATTTTTCCATAAATATTCAAGTACCAAAATTTGCAAAGAAAATACGGTATTTACATTCAATTTTTATATAAATATTTACTTAAAAAATGTATAACTATATTGTCTAACATTTAATTATTCTATTTAATTCTATACAAAAAAGAAGAAAAATAAGAAATAATTATTCATACTTGTATTCAGTTATCAAATAAGAAAAGCCTATCAATTATCTACTCCAATAAAAAATTTAAAGAAATTTAAGCGTTCAATATGATTTTAAAATTTTTTATTCTTAACTGTTAGTCAATATTGAGGCATTTTAAAACCTTTAAATAAGCAACTGTTTTGTAGCAATTTTATAGAATAAATTGAAAATTAAAAACTGATTGACGTGTTAACAATCTGTAACATATTATTTTAATATTAGACTATTTCCGTCAAAAAAGGCTTTATATTCATATCAGTAATTATAACTTTTTATAAGTACATAAATAAAAGTATGGTAACGGATAATTTATATTTTTAGCCTTCACTGATTGTTTTTTTTTAAATTTTATAAATATTAAAATTTGAATGAAATTTTATGAATAAAAATTTCAACCACCAAGATAAAATGATAAACGTATAATATTGTACACAGTGGCGGATTTACCAGCAGGCTGAGTAGACTGGAGCCTAGGGCGGCAGATTTTAGGGGCGGCCAATTTGAGCAAAAAGGGCGGGAAAATGTAGAATTGACTTTTTTTTGCTCGTCAGTTACGGTTTTTAAGAAAGGCGGCAAAATGTAGAATTGAATTTTTGTTTTTTTCCTCGTCACTTACGTTTTTGAGTAGGGTGGCAGATTTTTAGGAGCGGCAAATTTGCGAAAAAAGTGCGGCAAAAATGCAAAAAAATTTTTTTACCTTTTTAGGGGCGACATTTTTTACTGAGCCTAGAGCGGCACTTAGGGTAAATCTGCCCCTGATTGTACATACAAAAATAATGATAATTACTGATATCAAATAGGAAAAATTATAAAATAGAAATATTTATATAAGGACCATTATTTTAATTACTTACCTACAATATCTTTTTTTATTTTTTCTTCGATTAAATAGATGTCTCGTCTCCAGGAAAACCATCAAAATAAGTCTTTGTTGCAATTTGCCACGTGTAGACTCCCAACGTTATACACTTTTAGTTTTCACATTTACTATCAACTTGTAATTATTTAAATAATTTACTTTGAAACAATACACGTCTAAATGAATAGAATTACATAAATATAGTTGTATAAATAATAATAGCTTCTTTATGCGTAATGTAGATCTAAACAGTACACCGATAAAAGCAGTCGGCCTCTTAAGAAACCGCCATTAAAACAAATGCAACTTCCAACACATAATTATAGGCTGGCAACATTAGAAGTTTATTTTTCACTTATCACGCTCTTTTATTAATTGGCAAATATTTAAATAAAAATATGTTAATTTAAAAGAAAATACGTATAAACTATAATTCTTTAATACGTATAAAACTATAATTCTTTAATACAAATTAAAAAGTTCTTATTCTTTTGTATTTAAATACATAAACACTTTTTGTACCTAGGAGGCCTAGGAGAGCAAGCAATATGACTGAGCAAGAGAGCAAGCAATAGTTTATCCTTTTCTATGCGTGCGCATTTAGTTCAAGCACACAACTTAACACAGAGAATGGGCGATATCGGTAAAAAATATCGACAATGGATTATGGATTTTTTTAATTTTTTGCCATCGAATCATCGATATCCTTATAAAAATATCGAAACATCGATTGTTGACATCGATGTTGAAAACGAGCGTGAAAAAATTTAAAAAAGTTATATTTAACATCTTCGCTACTGAATTTTCAAAAATTTTTTACGTCAATGAGTATTCTTTTGGCCAGCATACTGAACAAAGATTTAAACGAGGGTTAATTTTAATTAAAATTTTTAATAAACAAATAATTTGGGAAGTAAAATATTTGTTTGTTATTTACAAACATGGAATACCATAAAATAACGCTCAAGTCTATTAATATTAAAATTTTTAATCTTACGTCTTTAAATAAGCGTAATTTAGTAATTTTAAATAATATTAAGTTTTTAATTATTTCTCAATTAAAAAATCATGTTAACATAACCTAAATTTGATGTACAATATATTGTACATCGGTAGTGAGGAGGTTAAAATAGATATACGATAGCAATAATGCAAAATTTTCAATTTATTCTTTATTTAAATAATTAAAATAATTGATTTTAATAATGAAATTTACCGAAACAAAATGAAATGAAACAAAAATTTAATTTACTTCTGGCTCGACGATGTCGATGGTTCAGTAAATTCCATAGAACATCGATGTTTCGACTTTAAAAAAATCGACCAAAAACATCGGTTTCTTTAGAAAAACATCGATAGTCGAAACATCGATTACTATCGCGCATCCCTAGCGTCAATATTACTTGTTGTTTACTCTGTATCACATACGTCACACACCCAACCAGCGAAGCAAGAAAGAAAAGAAATGGACAACGAACTCAAACGGAATTTTCCACTAAAATGGCACATATTCGTGGTTCTATTTTCACCACACGTGGCGCTAATTTCCTTGTGTACTGTAATTTGAAATTTATTATTATCGTTTACTTCTTTCTTTTTGATTATTTTTTAATAATTATTGAGTTTATTTCCATTATTTAAGTATATTTAAACAACCTAAATGACCTAATTTATAATTTGAAATTATTATCTCTATTTCAAACTGCCGTTTCACTCCTTTCCCGCTTTGGTACACAAGGAACACGAATGCCCTCTTATTTTTAGACACTTTTTCATTTAACTTTTTTTTAAACTGTATGTTAACTGTTGAAACTGAAATTTGTTGGTTAAAATCGTTTTTTTTCGTCGTTAATGGAAAATTTTGAAAGAATTTTTTCTCTTTTTTTTGCTTGCTCAATGGCATCTTTTCACATATGTAGGTCATTTTAACAAAAAAAGATAATAAAAAAAATACCAACACTGCTACAACGGCTACAACTTTGTTGTATAGCTACAACGGCTACAACAGTACACAATTGTTCTATGTGTACATTACAATATAAACGTCATAAACCTTAAACTGCCAGTTATTTTGTTTACTTTTAATACATTTAATAATAATTTTGTTTACTTTTAGTACCTATATACATTTAATAATTCCCACTTTATTTAAATATTACATTTAAATTTATATTACATTATTACATTTACAATCACAGAAATACAAGCCTACATTATCAATTTGTTTATGTAAGAAATTTATGAAAATGTAATAAATATATAGTAAATATATGTCATAAATCATAATTCTCATAGTCATAATATACATATTCTCCAATTAAAAATTAAGAAGTTTGACAAGACTATTGTTTTATTATACTTAATCATGTATGTTACATGTATGAACAAATAGATTGTAGCGATTGCAGTATATAGAGATATATGTATGTTAATTGGTCTATACTCTATAGTGACAAAAGGAGTTAAAAATTGAATTGAAAATAAATTACAGTTTTATATAAAAAATTTATAAAATTTGAAATTCAAACTTACGATTTAGTTTTGCAAAATTACAAAACGTATTCGATTAACACAAAAAATAGCAGAAACGCTAACATAAATTGTATAAAAAAGATGATGAATTAATAAATCTGCAAACATTCCTTGTATTTCAAATTACAAATGTTTTTTTTTGGTTTTTTTGTAAATTTACGAATAGTTGTGAAAAATAAATTACAAATTTTTATAAGAAATTTACAAATTTTGAAATCCAAATTTACAATACAGTTTTGTAAAATTACAAAACGTATTCGATTAACACAAACAATAGTAAAACTCCAAACAAAAATTGTATAAAAAAGATGTTGATTCGGAAATTTATAAACATTTCTTGTAATTAAAATTACAAATGTTTTTTTGTAATTTTACCTATTATTTTGGAGAACTGATTTCCAAACATGTTGAGTAATTTTGCATAACTTGTCTACAAAACTTAATATACAATGTTGCAAAATTACAATTAGTATCTGAAAAATACAAAAATATAGTAAAAACTACAAGCTATTTAGTATTTTTACTATACTGAGATACAATGTTACTAAAAATGTAGATTAAAGTCACATTACGATGCACTAGTTTTTAATTTTACTATGCTTTTGTTTAGTAAAAATGTTGTAAATTTACAAAAATTTTTAACAGTGTATAATCCAAAAATGAAAATATTTCGTTAAAAATATATGAATTTGAAAATAATTTTTGTGTTGGAAATCATAAGTTCTTCTACTGTATAAACTTTGGAACACCGTAATTCTGCCGCCATTGACACGATGACATCATGACCTGATGTTTCTTTTCCAGAGAATCATTCCGAGAACACTTTACCTAGATGTCAGTAACATCACAACATCGTATCATCAGCATAACCGGACTACGGGCTACCTATTGAAAGTCTGTGTAATTGATTAACCGCAGTACAATTTTTATAGGTACCTACATAGATTCTAAAGTTTTAAAGGTTAATACTGATCTGAGACTGAAGAAAACTATTATAAATTGTGCAATTTGATTGGACAATTTTATTGAGTATATATAGTGACGTGTCGCTTAATGCCATATTTCATGTAACCAGATTAATATTATAAGTAAGTACTGGAACTTTAGACATCCATTTGCATGGGTAGGGGAGATCCTTGTACCTGGGGACACTTTCGTTTAAAACTTCATGTAAAAATTTATGTATGACTTCGAATATTGAAAATTCTCTAAGCACACAATAATATCTTAATATTATGATACAATATATAACGATATTGTGTGTCATTTTTGTGAAAACTTGAACTGAATAATCGAAGATAATTGTCCCAAGGTACAATCACAGCTTGTACCTTGGGACACCAATGGTGGTATCTTGGAATAAACTATGCAAGATATTTTAAGCCCTAAAAGCAAATATATATTCTATTTTTTTTAAGAGCAATAAAAATTGTTTGGTTTTACTTGCAATTATTTTTATTATTGAAAAGAAAGGACCATTTTAATAGCATTTTTGACGTTTTCTTCATTGGGCTTTGGCCGGGTTACTTTGTTCTTACTTCCGGCACCTGGATAGATAAAGATAAATATTGAAAACTTTACCTATAAACCTCTGTAAAAAACAATCCTTTGTACCTTGGGATGGTCCCAAGGTACAAAAAATTTGCTGTCCCAAGGTACAAATTTCAATTGCATACAATAAAGTGTGGTTATATTTTTAATTAGGGAAATACATTGATATACGTCAAAATAAATAGCTACAAATGTGTATAATAGCTATTTGTATCATTACTCATTTACTCACCTCAAAATACTTCGAGTAAAATGATGATTTATATAGATTACAAAAAAAAAATCTCAAAACCCTGCACATAGAAGAAACGAGTAAAAATGGCGGACTTCACTGCATGTGTTTTGAGTATTTGTGTCAAATACTCATTAAATATCACTACTAATCATTTTACAATACATTGGTTCTCAAATTATGGACTTGTCCTGAGGTACAATGTGTCCTGAGGTACAAGGATCTCGCCTACGTATCTAAAACGTCAATATTTTAATGTTAACGTTATTTGGAATGGAAAATTTAGTTTTATAAACTACGACGCACGTTCAAAAACACATTTTCCAATTTGTCGGTCTTACGTTAAATATTGCCTCGAGTTGAAAAATGATCTTACACATCAATAAAGGAGCAAGCTCACCGCCATGCCGAATGGAGCCGCGTAACCTGTCATGCAGATAATATCTAACGATAAATCAGTATTTGTTAAGTTTATAAAATATTCCACCCCCGCCACCCTGCTAACCCCACTTCGACTCCCACACTCGTGAAATATTCTTACTATGTGTATCCGTATAATGTATTAGTTAAAAGAAAACGAAAATTATTTTTTTGTGTGAATTGTAAAAAAAAAAATTCACTGTTATTTCCTTTGTACCGGAATGGCATGAAACAAAAAGAAAAGTTTTTCATTTTATCTTTGTAATAAATTTTTTCCGTCTTCGAAGACGTATAATTTTCTCCCTGGCAAAGAAAAACAATACAAAATACTTATTAAGAAATACAAATAAAAAACTGGGAAAATTTCTGGAATTTTTCTTTCGTTATCAGACTTTATGAAAATAAAAAATATTTTTAGATGTTTTCAACTAATTTGTAATAAGCATAAACAAAAAAAAATACAAGCACGAAATTATAGGGCGTGCAAGTTTATCCATAAAAAAGTTGAAAACATTCTAGTGGAGGAGTTGGAATTTTTAATTTGAATTGAGTAAAGTAATTCAAATTGATTGGATTTCTGTAACCAAAAAGTTACAATAATTTTTCATAATTCCGAAACTTAAATACATACTTTAGTCTCTTAGTCTCTAGTCTAGCCTTGAAGGCGCCAAAAATATACTACTCAATTTATTTTGAAAATATTTTCACTATTAGAGAACCAAACTGATTTTGATGGATCTAAGCTGTGCTCTATGCGGCTCGCTGAGGTCTTCGGGTCCCAAAAACACCAAAAGTTAACCGCCTAACCAGTGGCGGATTTACCCTAAGTGCCACTCTAGGCTCAGTGAAAAATGCCGCCCCTAAAAAGTTAAACAAAATTTTTTGCATTTTTGCCGCCCCTAAAAATCTGCCGCTCTTCTTAAAAACATAAGTGACGAGCAAAAAAAAAAAAAAACTTCAATTCTACATTTTCCCGCCCTTTTTGCCCAAATTTTCCGCCCCTAAAATCTGCCGCCCTAGGCTCCAGTCTACTTAGCCTGCTGATAAGTCCGCCACTCCGCCTAACCGATTTTGAAAATTTTATCACTGTTAGAGAATTAAAATATTTTCGATAAACATGGGCTACTTATTATTTATTATATTTATTATTTTAAATCCGACAGCGTTCTGATGTCCCAAGTGCGCCAAAAATTAACTACCTAACCGATTTTTATAAATTTGCTATGTTATGCAGGATGCTGTGACAGATGTATTAAAATCTTATATGATCCGAAATTACAAAAAATATTATAAATGCCACGGGACTATAGTGTTTCTTTTGATCCTTTGTGTAAATTGTTGCTAGAGGGCATTTACAGGACTCACATTCCTGTCTTTTAATTTAATTCAACTATACGTTATTATTCGGCAGTAATAGCCACCTATTATTTTTGGTGTTTTGGACATCCCTATCAAAAATTCTATCACTGCGGTAAGTATACACAATTAGAACAGGTTATTTGTTAATAAAAGAAAATATTCTATCTACATGATTTGTTCGCTAATTACGTTTTCTTTAGATGTATTTTTTTTTTTGTAAATAATTTTATACTCCGTAAATAGATATCTCTTCGCAAATATTTCAAAAATTTCTATTCTCAGCCTTTTACGTTGAAACTTCTTAGTATGTTTTTGTTCAAACTTGTCTTGATTATAAATTAACAAAATATGAATGAAATTTTGCAATTAAATATAAATTTTGAATGTTTGAATAATTCCAAGAATATTTTTAATTAAAATTGTAAGTATAATGAATATGATAGACGGTAAAGAGGCCAATTTATTTGACGAAAATTTAACATTAAAATTATCAGCTATATATATATATATATATATATATATATATATATATATATATATATATATATATATATATATATATATATAGATATAATTAAATCAGTATAGTTGGGTGATCCAGAAATTTTGAAGAATTCAAATATACTACATTTCATAAAATATGAAAAAAGTGTCATGTTCAAATGCTTTTATTTAACTTGCTATGTTAGTATGTTGGTTTAGATCAAATCTTGGTATCAAAATTTAGACAGGTTCTAATTGAGCTAGAGGTTTCAAATTGCATATGTGTATAACCTTAGGGACAATGCAATATTGTATAATTAGTTTTGCCCTGAATCGTCCCAAACCAAAGTTGTTGATTTTTAGTCCTGTGCAACTTTTTGACATTTCAAATTGACAAATATTGTCCATTGATTTTATATTGAAATATTTTGTTTCCATAGTTATGTTTGATTAGGGTAAATTAACCGATTAAAATATAAAACTACTTCTTTAATTTTTTTTTTAAATTAGTTGTAATCAGACTAAAAAGTAGAAAATAAATTAAAGTAAAAAATTGTTTATAAGAAAAAGCTTTTATTTAAAAATGGACTAAAAAATAAAATAACTTTTGAGTGAAGTTTGAAGCAATATGCACCATAATTTATAGAAGCTTTTAATTAAGTTTGGTAACTACTGAAAAGTAAAATAGCTACACTTATATCCAAAACAGAAATAATTAATGATAACGCCTCTAGCTTTTATAAATTTTATCGCATATTGGTTTAAACTTCACTCAAAAGTTATTTTATTTTTTTTTACTCCATTTTTAAATAAAAGCTTTTTCTTAAAAAAACATTTTTTTTTTACTTTAATTTATTTAATTAATTTACTTTATCAGTTTTACTAAAAGTTTACAATTTTATTAATAATACTTACGGTCGTCGATAAGTAAGTGGTTTTTGGTTATGTTATTCTGATCCATTTCACTGTGTTATGTAATATAAAAATGATTTTCATCACCGATTACTTATTAAAATTAAACTTGAATATAACGAAATATTATAATATTCGTATAATTTACGTATGAATTACATTCAAAAATAATTTTATTAATTCATCAATTTAAATTGTAATTAAATTTATCACTTGATTACCTACATTTAATTAAAAAAATAACTTTTGAACTTTTCTGTGGTGCAAACAAAATTAAATTATTTTTATTAAAAAAAAATTAATTAATACTATTTATTCTTATCTATTAAGTATAATATGCTAAAATTACTTGTGTGATGAAATATAAATTGTTTATGTTTCTATTTTCTTCACGAACGCACAGAATAATTTTTTGTAGGTTTTATTAAATAAAAATTAATATAGATAAATCGAAAAACTGCTAAAATCATCGATTTGATATACAGATAACCGATCCGGCGAGGCCCGATGCACACTTGCAAGCGAGGCGTTGAAACAAATTTCGTACAATAATATAACACTTTATTGCATTTTGCTACTTTTACATTGCACAAATTAATACAGTTAGGGGTAAAATGACCTGCGAATGATATGGGACTTTGATTATTCAAGAAAGTTATCGGCTCTCGACATACGTATATAAAATTCTTATATGATGCAAAATTTTAGTTGGAAAATATAATTTTGGTGTAGAATCGCTGTAACCTTACTACTTTTGGTACAGGACTGTTGTGATCTTACTACTTTTGACACAGAACCGCTGTGATTTTACTACTTTTGATACAGAACCGCTGTGATCTTACTACCTTAGGTACAGAACTGCGGTGACCTTACTACTTTTGGTATGAAGCAGCTTGGGTAAAAAAATTAAAATTTAAGGTTAAAAAATCTGAAAATAAATTAAGGTGATGATTGAAAGCTGAAATTTAGAACGTAAAATGAATTATCTGAATAAAGTTTAACAATGTTTATTAATCAAAACTTCTAAATTTACAGAATTTCGAACAGAGTACGCAAATTTATATATTGTAAGATAGCAGAAGGCTATCTCCAAACTGACTGAATGTAATGTAATGCAACACAATAACCTTTTTTGTCTTTTTAGCTGACTTAAATATGTTCTTAAACTTTGACTCTGACTTAAACGTTTTGTTCGGAAGTCGCGTGCGCACTACCTCATAGAATTTTCTAGTATGCAAATAAGAATTATTTACTTTATAAAATTATATAATGCATATGTACCGTGAATTAATTACTAAATATTTTTAAACTCTATATGTGTAATACAATAATCATAAAGTAGAACAGGGTTGGAATGCCTATGTATTTTAAATGTTATAAATCAATTTTAAGAAAATTATACTGAAAATATTTAAGCAATATACTGACCACATTTAAAATACGTTGCAAGAACAAAACTGCTGTAAGCTTTGAAATTACTGAAAAGATACTTAATGCTTTAGTAATTAGTAATTACTAGTGGTCCTCAGCTAACGGTAAGTTTGAAGTAATATTTTACTATATTTAGTTTATAAAATATCTTTCTGTAAGTACAATATTAACAGATTATGGTTGATAAAGTTAATATCGTTTTCAAAATATTAATAAAATTTGGATACAGTTCAAATAAATTACATATTTTAAAATTGTGATTCTGGAACGCAAAATTCCAAGACCAATTTTGATTTTATTAAATGAATCAATATTGTTTTTCAAAGGTCACATTAGTTTTCTTTTATTTTACAGAATTAGAAAGCAGCCCGGAACTTTCAGAAATGCGGGGCCTGGTGCGGTCCACGTTTACATCGCCCTCGTAAGTTTTGGGTGACTGTATGTATTACACCGTAAATTACAAAAAAATGTTGACTTTGTCCATAGTATTACCTCTGGGCTATATAATTAAACCTCAAATTAATCATCATTTTATTCACCATTTCCAGGTCTTATCAAGAAAATTGTATCATAAATTTTAATTTCTGTAGATCATTTAAAAATATTAAAAATTATATATTTACTCATCTCTGTTGACACCTTGAGAACCATGAAAATCATTCTACGAAAAATTTGTTCAATTTATTATATTTTCTTATCTCCATTTTGCGCACTGAGAAAATACGTGCCCAAAATACGTAACATCTGTGTGTGTGTGTGTGTTTATATTTTATAATTAGTTTGATTTTTTACCGATGGAAAATTCACCATTTTCCTCATATAAAATTGCTTGCTTACTTAATTAGTATTTTCTTTTTTGGAGCGGCAGTAAAATGCGTCGTCACCAGGAAGGAAGTAAATTTATTTTAATAAAAATAACAGGCGTACAGGAAAGGAACGAACAGTATAGCTGCAGATGTTACCGACATCAGCGGAGAAAATTACACGGAGAATAAAAGTGCCTCCCTTCATACCATCTCCATCATAGGTATAATAAAATATGAAATTTCAACCTTAAGTTAGTACCAATTTTGTGTTAATAGCCCCTTAATTTGAAACTATAGCCGTGCAATTAGTGTACGATACTTTTTCTGTTACTGTTTGAGGTAGTTACCAATATTTTTACGGGCAGTATTAAAGTTTTTATGTGAACGTAATTTTATATCCAACCCGTAAATTTTAAGTGTTTTTTAAATGCCGCATCTTATAATTTTTTTTGGTTTGTTTGAATTATTATATCTTCTCGAGGATATGTTGCAAAAAATAATATACCTGTACATGTCAAGCGAGAAAACCGTATTTAATAAAATTTCACTTACAGAAAGAATATCCTACCCATTCTATTGCACCTGTCCTAAAAGCTGACCAAGAGCGGAGTTGGGCTTGCAAAGTTATAAAATTCTGCACAGTGAATAGTCAAAAGACAAAATTCAACTTTTTCTATTCATTTTACTAGTGAATTTCCAGAATGGAAACACGCTATTCCAGCCTTCTTCATGACGCAACTTCAGCCCGAGACTAGGGCAGACATTTGTTTTGAGGTCCCTAGAACCCGAAAATAACATTCACTAAAATTTATATATAGGGGAGAGTCTCCTATATTGGACTCAATTTTTGTTTGCAACAAGGAAACCAATTAAGATATAGCCATCATTTTTGGTTGTCTGATTAATCAATCTTTATGTTATAAAACGAAAACATTAATTCGTCTCTAGTTGAATTTTAAAAAGACCTTACCTTGGGTAAAAAAAAATAATGTCATTTGGTCCAATTTAGGAAACTAGTATGCTAAATTGGACCGATGTGTTCTTAAATTGGACCACCGCTGATAATAGCATAATCAAGCGAAAATTGAAAAAAAAGCTCAAAATTTATGATTTTATTCTACTTTTATTATAATTTATTACAACAGAAATCAATATTACATAGGAAAAAAATATATAGTTGGAACAAAAAGTACATACCAGTTCTAAGATTTAAAGCTGAGAAATTATTTTTTACAGTAAACACAAAAGTACTTTTTCACTCTCTCCGGAGAATTTGGACATTTTACATGATTCCCTTCTTTGCACATCATGCACTGAATCATTGGCTCAATTCTATCTTCTCTACAAATTCTACAGTACCAACTTTCAGTTTCTTTGTTAGATTGACCACTAGTGCTATTGGTTACTGTTTCAAACATCATTTCTTTTCCTTTATTAAACTCTTGAAGTACTTTTTCTAATTATTCTTGCTTCCATTGGCCTTACATTCCTCGTGATGTCATTCTAAAAAAGAAATAAAAATTGTAAATTGTGAACCGGTCCATTTTAGGAACTTCTACTAGGTCAAATTTAGGGGACCATAATGTTTTTTTACGAAATCCATTATCTACATCTAATCCATGTATATATTTTTAAGATTATGTCGTTCTAATAAATTACATATGACATAGATAAAATATAAATATGGGAGATAGGGGCTAGTATTAACGGGGGTAAGTATTAACAAGCCTTTTTCCGCCAAACTACGGACGAAAAAATTATGTACGTCCGGTTGCTATCATCAGTAGATGACCACGCACACGTTGTGACCAATCAGCCTTCGGTCAGTTGCCGCGAAACAAAGTTGTGACTAACACATAGATTTTATTAGGTAAAAGAATATTTTTAAGTCGGCGGTTTTTTGATTTAAAGCATGATTGTATACCTAAAAGAGACTAAATTTATTTCAAACGGTAGCATATTTCATCTTGTAGGGTATTTTGTTTAAATTTTACCGCATTATCGGGGCAAGTATTAACAAAATGCATGGAGTAAGTATTAACATGTTAACATTTATCTCGTTTAAATTTTAGGCAATAAAGTCTATTTTTTTAACTTCCTTATAAGGAAATTATTAATTTTTTTCGTGACATTGTCAAATATGTTTGCATGTATGTGTGTGTGTACATATGTGGATGTTAAATTTAAATGGTTTTAATTTTTATATATTTTCTGCAGTGAAGCAGAGGAATAGTTTTGCTTGATCTGAGTTATTATATATTTCAAGAATTATAATAATGTTAAATAAGACGAATATTAATTATTAATAAGTAAATATTTTTTAACATAGAAGATATTAAACGATTGCGATTATCTATCGAAGACTGAAAACTTACCAATTTTTGTTTCGTTATCAAGGTCAAAGCGACGTAATTTGCTACTTAATAAGGACTGACTTAACTATTGCCTCAGAAACAAATTAAAATAATGATTAACTTTAATTAATTAAGTAAAGATAAAAATAAATCTAAAATAAGAATTTTCTATGTTAAATAAATTAATTCCTTTCTAATAATAAACACGCTAAATATAATACTTTGTCTTATTTTCTATACATATCTATAAAACATCATAATCATATTAAAACTCTAATGTTAACACTTATCCCAACGTTGTTAAAACTTACCCCAAAAGTGGGGTAAGTATTAACAAGCACATTTTTTAAGAAAATGGGTTTTTCCATAGAAAGTACAAAGGATATGTAAGTTTTTTTTATCAAAAATTATAGACAGATAGTTAATGCTTCATAACGTTTACAAAGAAAATCTCTAACTAGTTTCATTTCCGTTTAATATGTAAAAAAGTAAAATCTGTTAGTACATGCCCCTGTCTCCCCTATAAAAAGAAAAAGTTGTACCTACCTGTGAAGTGTTTAGTCGAACGGTAAGTAATGAAAATTTAACATCGATTTAAGAGTTTTTCATAAATTTGCTAGTTTTCAAAGACTACTTACTTGACAATTACCTAAATTTGTACTAAGAAATAAATTCGAATGTTGTTTAATATTTTTATTGTTAGACAACAGGACTTACGTTGACTTATTAGAAAATCATAGACAACAAGTTATATTTCACAAATTCACATGTTACATGCCGCTAGATGCTTCAATAAAATACCCAACTAAATGACCATGTGCACTGTCTATTCTTCTGTAATATAATATTGTTCATTGTTCTGGGATTGGAGACCATTTTTGCACTTAATTTTTCTTTACTTTTAACTAGAGAAAACTTAGTTACCATAATCTACGAAAGTTGTAGACACAGCTCACCTCAAAACTTTAGGAGAAGGGGGAGATAAGAAACTTCACTTCGTAGCACAATATTTTACAAACCAGGCCCAAAAAATTAAAACTGGTAAGAGAAACCTCAACTTCACTTTAAGAGCCTTCTCTACTGATATTTCCTCCCCATGTTTTAATATAGAGAAGTAGGTACCTACCTCAAGAGACGTTAAAATTTTCGACAATATATTAATTGCGATCTTACATCAGCATGTATATGTATGGACTATGGGACAGACAGACAGCATGACGATATTATTAGGATTACAACATTTTTTGCGTGGAATTCTAAAAAGTTTCAAATAAAATTCGGAGACAATTTTTGCGTAGGTGTGAAATATTTCAAATTTTTGATAAACCTACATTTATTATAGCACAATCTAAATGTTGAAAAATTTACTAGCGATTCATCCTACAGAATATATAGTTCAATTTAACTGAATACAGCCTACGAAAAATTCTTGTATATTAACCCTGTAAATAGAAACTGTATAGAAAATTAAAGAAAATTAGGAGAAAAGAGAAGAGGAAATTAAAAAAAATTAAATTAAATTTTATGTTTGTTCTTAATAAAACTGAAGCGAATCTGAAAATATAGATAAATTGTTATTTTAAGTGGGTATTCTAAAAATTTTTAGTGTATTATTTATACTATTTATAGTAATACAATACCTACCGCCTACTGTTAGATAATCGAAATATGTGGGATTAAAATTTGAAAGAATTAAAACTGGCGTACGGAAGAATTTGTTTGATGTCGGTATCAGTGGTTTTAAATAAACATTTAAATACGGATACCATATATTTGCGAAACATAATCAGACAAGTAAATATTTTAATGGTTTAGCTAAATTTTACTAACATGCTATCATCAAATAAAAAAGCAAAAAAATAGAAGGGTTAAAATCGAGGAAAAGTTTCATAATTAGTCTTTAGATTTCTCATAAATATAAGAGCCTAAAATTATCTCACTTACGTGTCTTCATACACAGAGAAAAAATTCCAGTAAAAATTACTGAGCTGCCTCCGGTAAACGAGTCTTAACTGACCAGTCCGTAGGAAATTATTAAGCAAAAATATAAAAAATGCGTTTCAAACATTATTTTTTACGATTCATTTGAAAATTTTTCCTGTACACCTTAAGAATTTTTCCTGTACACCTTAAGAATTTTTCCTATACAGCTGCGTAAAATTCGATGGGCTAGTAAAATTTCATGTGGACACCGGGAAAATTTACTTAACTTTTTGTAAAATTATACTGAGTCGCTGTGCATTTCATCCCTCTCACATATCATTGCAACCAAGCATCACACAGACATGAGAATAAATAAAACAAGCACGCAAGCGCACCGAGCATTGTCTAACACGGCCAACACGAGTTACAGGCATAGCAACTAAGCAGGTTTCCTTCAGTTCAGTTGTGCAATAACAACCATCATGACTGGATGTTTATGAAGTGTTTGTTTGTTGTGTTTCATGAATTTTTGTTTAGTTTTTATTTTAATTCTTGTATCTTTTTTTTTAATATGTATTGATATGTTAATTAAAATATGTTTTTAGACAAATTATTGTAATGTGCCTATTGTTTTATCATGTAATATGTCAAATAAAGAATTTATATATTTTTTTCCACAAATAATAAAAAACCACAAAAATTTTTTTCTATATTAATAATTTGATTTTAATGCTTACCCTTCTATCAATATCCTTTTAAACTATTTTGATTCAATTATTTATTAATAAATAAAAAAAAAACCTTATTTATAAATAATACGGTAACTTTTACTGAGCTATAGGGTAATTTACAATTTTTACTATAAATTATCGTACTTTTTGCTTAGCTTGTCACTTATGTCCGCATTACCAGAGAACTCAGTAATTTTTTACCAGAAATTTCAGTAAAAATTACTGTATTTTTTTCTCAGTGTATGTTAAAAAATTTAGTATATTTCGAAGATGAAATCTAAGAATTAATTTTAGGGAGATGGTGCCTAAAATTAACTTCATCCCCAGCGGTACTTTACAAACGATCCAAATAACGAATCCATTTTTTGATTACATAAGAAGACGTTTGTCAGTGGTAATAAGGGGTCAATTGTGATTTTATGGTCTGTGACCCGTCAATTCGCGACCCGCATCTTAAGAATCACTGAACCAAACTATTAACGTTTATTATTACATGAGAGGGTTGTATTTTTTCGAATAAATTGGTGATTACATAAATAAAAATACAAACTTGGGTTGCAAAAACCCAAAATTCAGAAGGAATATAGTAATAAAGTTGGCTATTATAAGATGATCGCTAAATATGAGACAACAGGTTATGAAAACAGTTAAGTTTATCAATAAAAACTTTTGTTGTATTTTTGTTGTGTTTAACAGCAATGAAATGATCAGTGAAATAGAAATTTTATATAATCTTTTTCGCTTGAAAAATTAGTCCTAACCTCCCAACTATTTTTTTCATGGCAAATCTAAAAAAATAAACTACAGTAATTTTTATGCGACTTAATAACGCGTTAAATTGTAATAATTAGAAGCCTCTTCAGTGCATATTACGTATCTCAATTTCTTAATGTATTGATAAATCTTTTCGCTCAATTTATGAAAAATGTTAAAATGATAATTAAAAGATATTCAACATTCTGAACAATAGATGAAAAAATATTGAAAACCATCGAACAAATACTGTATTCAATCACATAAAAAAAATTCATGGTACTTAATCTCTCCAAAAATTTATAGTATCCTTTAATTCTTAATACTAAATACAATAAACTCTCTAGCTTTCTTCGTCTATAAAAAGAAACGAAAATTTCATTTATTAAATAATATCTACGGCCTATTTTCATGGAAATGACTATCCGAACATATTTTCCTCCTTTTCAATTTTCATTCCAAAATATATTTTCCTCCACGCTAAAATCAATAAAATAAATTAAATCGTTAATATTTGTACATTCTCGAACAGTCGCTTCGTAAGATAGCGAGCGACGCTCTAGCCAACAAGCAAGCAAGCAATGACGAGCTATTTGACTAATAAAAATGTATTATAAATTCTCGACCGATTGTCGACCGATTCGGTGTCTATTATACCAATACAACACTCATACCTATACACGTATAAGTAAGTATACATGCATCGAACGTAAAATGAATCGTGTATATAGAGCAGTATTTCCCAAACTGTGTTCCGCGAACGAGTTATGAAGTCTAAGCGTAAAGAACATGATTTGTATCCTTTTAAGTACTTAACATAACTTAAGGACATTCGTGCGTCAAACCTAATAGTAGATAAAAATTTTAATTTTAGAAAATTGACAAGTTCAATTACATAGTTATCTTCTCTCAAAAATTTTGAGGCTATCATGGATCATTTCTTAAAGTAATTGACGATTAAAAATCAAATTTTTAACACAGAGCCATTGGAAAAAACATTTTAAATAGCATTTTTTTCATTTTAAAAATTATAGTAAGTGTATTATAAGAGTAGATACTATAATAAAAAATGTTGAAAAATATTTTTTGAAATATGCAATTTATATAATTGCACAAAAAATATCGTGTTGACGAACGTTAAAATGAAATACTAGTTATTGAAATTAATATTCGGGTAGATTTTGATGTGTACACGACATACAAGGTCAAATCAGACTACTAAATTTCAATCAACAACTGTGTATGCATTGATGTCAGAGATCAGTATATAGGTGGTACGTATAGCAATCACCAATATACACGACCAACACGACACATCATATGATACATGAACAAATACAAGCTCTGTATGCATAACATACAGGTATAGTGTTTTGTAGTAGCTACATAACATTATTCTGTAGTGTTTTGTGGACGCGCTCCAACGTCTTTAAAGCAATCCTTAAAGGAAACTGAGAGAAAACAACCGATGTTTCATTTTTTTTTATTTTTAAGTGAAAGAACTTGAAATTGTTTGAGTTATGTGAAGTTGGTATCCATTTTTGCGAATTAAGCGTACGCATTCGTTTGCCTATTGTTGTGCAACAAAGATTTTCGATTGTTCATTTTTTGTTTCGAAATGGTGGCCCAAAAAAAATTTTTTTTTGCAAATTTTTGCCACTGGCACCCGCAAATTGCAGAAAAAATTTCTAAAGCACCTCGTTTGTCCTTTGTTTGTTCATATTTGTCCTGCAATTAGTTTCGTTTGTCCACCCTGGTTAATTATAATTAATTGTTAAAATTTTCAAAAATGTGAAGTTGGCACCCTTTTTTTGGAATTTTGCAATTTTTTTTACGGCATTCGTTGGTGCATCGTTAGCTCAAGATTGTCCACCCCCAAGTTTCGTTTGTTCACACGAAATTTTAAAATCGCAAGTGAAAAAAATTTTTCATTGAACTATTACTATGAATGATATACATACATACATATACGACTATACATATGTATACAGTGGAACTCCAAGAAATGCAACGATATGTTCCACTGATGAATAATAGTTCAATGCAAAATATTTTTTACTTGCGATTTTAAAATAGAGTGTCGATAGATGAAACTTGGGGGGTGGACAATCTTAGACTAAGAATGGACAAACGATTGCAGTAAAAAAAATTGCAAAATTCCAAAAAAGGGGTGCCAACTTCACATAACTCGAAATTGCTTGAGTTCTTTCACTTAAAAAAAAAACCATCGGTTGTTTTCTCTCAGTTTCTTTTAAGCGTTTAATAATAATTAATTAAAATTAGCCAGTGGGTGGACAAACTAAACTAATTGCTGGACAAACATGGACAAACAAAGGACAAACGATTTACGAGCTTTAGAAATTTTTTCTGCAATTTGTGGGTGCCAGTGGTAACAATTTGTAAAAGAATTTTTGGGCCGCCATTCCGAAACAAAAAGTGGACAATCGAAAATTTTTGTTGGACAATAATGGACAAACGATGGACAAACGAATGCGTATGCTTAAATCGAAAAATTCGCAAAAGTAGGTGCCAACTTAACATAGCTAACTGTTTGGAAGTAATTTCGGATCTATGTTCACTATGGCTATCTACTTTAAACTGCACTTTGTCAGTCCTAATTCAAATCACATTATCAGTAAATGAAGTCATATTTCTGCAATGTAACGAATAATGTTGACTTTTAAAGAGTTAGTAATTGGTATAACTCACGAGTGGATACACGAAAGTGATTATGAAGGTCATAACGCGCCCCCGTGTAAACATATTAATTCAAATTTTATTGTGGGTTATCTGACATCATCAAAATTACTAAGATTGCCCAATTCCGTAAAAACCGTAAATAAAATGACGAGGTTTTCAAAATTGTACATTTTTATCAAAATTAGGCGCGTAGGATCACTAAATGGGAAACCTGTGTCAACTCAGTGACATTTACAAAAGAAATTGGGTCACTTTGGTAGCATAAATAAGAATTTTACACCAAAATTACCCTAATTCAACCAATCATCCTGATTCAAATCACTTCAATGAAGCTTGCTTTGAGAGAAAGAAAATTTTTTATTTTGATGACGTCATCAATTTTACTAAAATTTTTCAATTCCCTGAAAACTGTACCCAAATGAATCGACGGTATAATGCAATTGGATGCGAATTATAGGTTTTCGAAATAGTTTTTTTTTTTATATTTACCAAAATTATATCGGTCAATCACTGTCCGTGGTAGCATCACACACAAATATGTTCGGCCTCTGGAGTTGTACTGGGTGTCACACACACGTTGTGTGAGTGACCATCAAAATTAAATTTCGCGTGTGAAAGGAGTGCTTATGCGGCCCATACATTGTTCAACTTGTTGTACAACTTGGTTGAGTTGTATAACATGTTGATCGTGCGTGGGGTAGTTGGACAACTACTTTGATGGTTGCATAAACGGTTGAAGTAAAATCAAAATATTTTGATTTTACGTGGGCGGAGCAAATGATCTATGAACTTGTTGTACTGTGTGTGGGGTAGTTGAACAACAAAACCAGTACATATATGCTGTAAAGAGTGTAATGAACAAAATATTTACAGCGGTAACAATTGGAAAGTTTAAATATTTGATTTTTTTTTGTTATTTCCAATAGCTTGCGGTAATACCGCATTTGAAAATTTTAAATTTTTGAAAGAATTTCCCGTTGCAAGAAACCTTAATGTAATTTCCAAGTGTGTTTTTGCAGAAATTGCATCACTCATAAACGTATCTTTGCTTCTTAAAGGTGTTATTTTTACTAAAATATCATTAAAAATTTCATTCGTTCATTCGCATATAATTTTTGTAATCGTCTGGTTCACATTCACTAATTTTTTTAAATAATTTTTCATTAGAAAATGTTTTCCCCAACCACTCTTTGCTCTATTTTCTTTTTCTTCGTTTACTCAAGCTTTCTTTACTAATTTCTACAATTACTGCTAAGGCAAGAATTTTACCATAATTTTAAGGAAGTTCTCTTTTTCAAAAATTGTGAATAACTGAAGTTGGACAACAAGTTGAATGAATAGTTTAATAGTGTATATGGCAAACAGTTCAACTTGTAGTACAACTAGGTAGTACAACAAGTTTGTAGCGATAAGAAAAGTTTGAAGCACACTGGTACGGCGAGTGTTTTTCGACGGCGAAAAGAGAGCTTCGATGAGTGTGGTACGCTAGGACATACTATTACTTCGCGCAAAGTGAGACACGTGTATTTAAAAAATGTTTATATTAGAGTGAAATGCGAATATATACAGATCGATAGAGCACATCCCCGGACGGACCTGCACCACCACATTACATCGTTTCACACAGCGTCGTCTACGAGTTTATCATGTTTCATTCCAAACGTACCGTGGAGGTAGGTACGATTGCGAATATATGGTACACTTATTTTCGTATTGTTGGCCATCGCGTTCCTTTCAATTCGCTGCTATCGTCTCTAATGCCAATTATTATAATTATTCGTTGGGATTCTTCCAAAATCATTTTTTGTCTCATATTTTTTCAATTTTTTTGTTCCCGTTTATTTCCGTCTTTCACAATTTTTTTTTCTTCTTAAAGCAATTTTTCAATATCGGCAGTTAGAAATTTTTTTATATTTTTTTTTTATTAATATTATTATACAGACATCCTTTTCAATAATTCAAGGAAATTTTTTTTATTATGAATAATGTTGGGCTTTGAAACCATTTTTGACATTCAGTTTTTAAAAAATATCTTTGACAGATTGCTTCGAATGGCCTAGGTGGCGATCCATGATTATCAGCCACACAATATTGTGCAATATTTATAGCCATTGTCTGCGAAAGAGTTATTAAAATGATGCCCGAAATCTTTGCTGATTTACAGAATACCAATTTTCATAGTAGTGATATTGTCAAGGATAACGTTTATTGCTTATCGAACGTATGAACAACAAAAATATTTTGTTGTTTGAAAATTTACCAGGGAGAAGAGTTTGTAAGCGATTACCGGTCAAAATATATTCTTAGACTCAGGTAGGTCGTGGATTTGAAACCAACCAAGATAGTTGGACGTTTTGTGATTATAAATTATGACTGTTTACGTGCTAAAATTGAATTTAAGGGGGACCACTAGTGTGACATTTTGAAAAAATTGGAAATTTTTTTTGCATATTTCGCTAGTCTATACCTTTAAAAATAACAACTAAAATTTCAAGTGCATATCTCAGATAGTTTTTGAGTTACAGCCATCTGAAGAGCGGATTCTGATTTTCATTTTTAATTTTGAAGTATTGAGAAATGTATGAAAGTTGATAGTTCGGGAGTTTCTGGACGTGGCTGCCAGTCACATGTTGTGGAGCTGCTAGACCCTGGCACATTTAAACGACTCATCTAGTTTTACTCTGACCGTTATAGTAAGACATCGTAAATAATTTTAGTAAAAATTCTCAGTAATTAAAACTAAAAGGTAAAGTAAAGAAAAACTACATTTTTCAAATTTGCTGCAGTTATAACTCGAAGACAAATCATCCGATCGATTTGATTTTTACAACAGCTTCTTTTATATATGTTTCTTCGTGCCATGAACCCCCAGTTTTCCGGGCGAATAAAAAATGTAATTTTTGCAGGTCAAAAATAAAAAACTCCGCCATTTTGTTAAATTTCAACTATTTTTTCGATTGAGGTTCATGGCACGGGCAATACCTTTCAGTTTAATAGGCTTTTTGTTTTTTCGGACTTCAAGCACTATGAATGTCGCTATCACTGCAGCAGTGGGGGAATTTGTTTTTTTTGGAGCCTTGGGAGATTGCGAATAACTTACTGAATTTTCAATGTTTTAGTACAAAAATTTTATCATGAATTTATTATATATATATATATATATATATATATATATATATATATATATATATATATATATATATATATATATATATACGAATATATCCTTAAAATATTAAAACATTCCATACAGTAGTTTTCGTTAAAAAAATTCCCAAAAATCACGTTTTTTTCAGGCGGTCACACTAGTGGTCCCCCTTAAGATGTTTTCATTACACCTAGAAGTAACTATTTCTCCCTTGGAAAAGTTAATAAAAATTAGAGAGTTTCTGCTACTATCAGGAGCAACAATTTATCTTTATGAGAAACTCAAAAAAAATTTGAATTTTCGTTAAGTATGCCTTAGCTATTCCCGGTAGTCACTTTTGGCTATTAAAAACCGGGGATAACAATCCCGGAAAAAAGTTTAAAAAATGGGACTCTCTTAAGGATGTTTTAATGCAGTTTAAAAATAATCAAACTCCATTAAAAGTGTTTAGCTATCCTCGGAAATTGAACTTGGATTCGGCTAGTTTTCAGTTATTCGGTACTTTTCGCAATCTCTAATTGTTTTGTTCGTATTATTACTGTCTGGTATGTCCCTAATGCTTTAAATGCAGCTTCAATATAGTTTTATCTAGGACCCATTACAGACTTAATCCGGTACTGTAGAGATACAAACGATCAAAGTAGTCAAAATACCCCTAAAATAATTTAAGTATTATAATTCCATTGAATTAACTCATTTCTTATCATTCCATCATTAAAAACACATAAGTACATAGTCGAAAAAAAAATAAAAATAAAAAAAGTAAAAAAAACTTTTAATGTGTGTTTTAACTCTTTTAACAATGTCAGATACTATGTTAACCGCAATTTTATTCAACTTGTCCGCTCCAGAGGAGACGAACAAACGATGAATCTCACTGAGAAAATATTTTTATTTAAACTGTAAATAAAATAAAAAAAAATTCTACACATTTTTGCCATATTTATAACGTCGGGAGTTACGTTGTTTTGCGTTGCACTAATTAGAACATTTCATTAAAACGTGGATTTCATTTTAAAAATTTATTCAACAAAATAATGCGAAAATAATGTTAAATAAAATGTTTTAAAGAAGTTTATTAAAAAATGTAAAACTTGCTGGAAATGTACACTAACTGCTTATGTGTGTGGGTTTATATTTGGTTTCGCTTTTTTTCCTTTTTTAGTGTTCCGTACTAAAACGGAAATTGGAAATATTAGCCCATCTGTCACAGGTGATTTCCGTTGAAACTATTAGACGAAAAACTTAAAATTCAGCATATAGAGATATAGTATAGTTGAATGTTGAATTATCAATGTTAAACTCAATTTTAATTCTAAGGGTTTATTTCAGGAGGCAACCCGGAAAGGGCAAAAAACTTTGCCTCTAACAACTAACACTACCCAAGTGTCAATCGTCAATTTTCTTGAAACTTTGCTGGTGTGTAGAATAAGCAAAAATAAGGGACCCGTATTTTTTTATCGGCCAAGGTCCACGTTTACGGAGTGAAACCAGTCCCTAAATAGGGAGCTCAAATCAGATTTCTTCAGATATCTTGAAAACTACCGTAAGAGAGAGAGGAAAACTTTAGATTGATGAAATATTTCCCCGAGTAGAAATTTTTTAGGGCTGGGATAGAGCCCGGAACCGGTTTGTTGGACTTAAGGTAGAGCCCCGACCAGGGAAACTATATGAGGGCCGGAATAAAAATGTAACACTTTTTCACTTCCGGCCCTGATCAGGCTGCCTGTTCTGGTCCTAGTTGGACAGCCTCTTCCGATCCTGATGCGAAAGTCTGCTCCGGTCCTGATGCGGAAGCCTGTCCTATGACCTATGTTAGGGTATTTAAATTTGATTATATCTGTATATGTATAGCATGTACTCACCTTATTTCTGTAATACTTACTCTTTATGATGCAAGCTTACAGCAGATTAATTCATTCTAAATTAAAAACGCAACGGAGAAAGACTGAATCATGTAGGGTTTGAACACGCAACCTTTTGTACGTAGTTTATCACTCCACACTGCTACTATATTCACTGGTCTACTGAATTTTATATTATTATGTTCTTATTTCTTAATTTATACTTTTAAGTTTAAAAATTATAATAAATTGTATATTAACTTGGATGCGGCAAGACGATATTATTTAATTTATACAAACGATTTTCTCATTATTAAAATCAAAATTACTTAAGATACCTATACTAGGGATAAACGGGATCAGGACTGGAACAGACATACCATAACAAGGCCGTAATAAGGATATAAAATCAGGGCTGGATCAGGGAAGTTTAATTAAGGCCATAATAAGGAAATGATCGTGAAAACCATATGAAGGCCCTAATAAATAGATAAAATCAGGGCCGGATCATGGAAGTTTAACTAAGGCCTTAATAAGGAAATTAAATCAGGGCCGGATCGGGAAAACCATAATAGGGCCTTAATAAGGTGATAAAATCACTGCCGGATCAGTCCATCCAAAATAGGGTCCTATTAATGCAAACGAGGTCAGGGCCAAATCAGACAAGTAACGCAATCCTTAATAGGATTTTCCTGACCCGACCCTGGTCAGAAACTTATTCGATAAACCTAATAGGGCATGTCCTTGATAAGCATGATCCTGGCCGGATCGAGTTAGGGCTTGCCTTAATTATATTTTACTCGGGTCCTCTTTAAAAGACCTATTCACCTGTATTGGTTAAACCATGGATGGGTTTATAATAGGGGCTGGAAGGGCGAAAATGAGGGTAATTTTTTTTGTATACCTGAGTGGTTCAATGTATTAAATTTTCATCAGTCTCTCTTACATTCTTCAAGATATCTGAAGAAATATGATTTGAACCCCCTACTTTAGGGGCTGGTTTCACTCCGTAAGCGTGTACCTTGGCCGATAAAAAAAAATACGAGTTCCTTATTTTTGTCTATTCTACACACCAGCAAAATTTCAAGAAAATTGGCGATTGACACTTGGGTAGTGTTACTTGTAAGATCATCAATTAGGGTATCAAAGGAAAGTTTAGCGAAGGGCCAACATAATAATATTCATAAGTGTATTTCTTAGTTCATGCTTACTTTTTTTTTCTGTAGGAGGAGCCCCTTAAAATTTGTTTTCTCTGAGGTGTGGACTGAACGGAAATCATCAAGATTGAATTTGCTTACGTAATTTCCCTGATACATAGACAGAAAACTTGATGACACATTTTTCTTTAACCAAGATATTGTTAACCAATAAAATTATTATGTTAATATTAATTGAGTACTTTTGTGAATTCTTTACAAATGAGCTCTAGAAATTAGAAAAGAAGGAGAGAATCGTTAATAAATTGACATGCAAAAAAAGTTTCTACACGCTAATAAGTGTAAACGACTTTCATTTATTTCATATTTTATTATAACGTATTCATAGAAATGGTAGATCCAAAATGTCCAAAAATATTGACAAAAATCTTAAGTAAATTTCTGATTTAAAATATTATCTATCAATGTATATTTTATAATAAATACTGTCGGTAATAAATGAGCCGTTTATTTTGAAAGTGGGGCAAGTCCATATTTTGTTATTACGAGATATTTAAGGGTTTGCGTTTCAATAAATTTAAAAATATTGGTAAGTATTAATAGACATATTTTTAGTATTTTGTGGTATTAGATCATGTAAGTTCATAATCCAATAATGCTTATATTGCTGGCTAAAAAACTAGTGTTTTTATTATAACTTAATGGACTTGCCTCACTTTCAAAATTAATGAATTATTGTAATCGTTAATTTAAATAGATAATCTTTCAGTTGTATTATTTAAAAATAAACATAATCAAAATCTTTCATACGACAGTTCAACTTCAGAAACACGTGCTGTGACATTATTACCCTCTGCCAGAGCATTAGTAGTAGAAATGAGTGTATGGAAATTAAGATGTACTTTCAAAGGGTGACTCACCCCACTGCAGTGTTGCTTAAAATGAATTTTGAAAGTTTATTCTAATTGTTTTAAACTATTTTCCCTGAAGAAGTTTTTAATTACCCAAATAGTACGATTATGTCGACACAGTCACCCCCGTAGTTAACTACCCCTGAATTTAATATTAGGAAATTGAGTAAAAACAGGTCGACTAGATTTTTTACGTACATTTGAAATCTTTAAATAAAACTACATATTGTATTTTATTTTTTACCACTTTTCGCAAAATTAACCCCCAAATTTTAGCCCTCAACTACCCCTATTGGTGTAATTTGAACAACTTACATATCAATAGATAGTTTTTTAAGAAAGAGCAATATCGCCAATTTAAACTTTTACTCTATTTCTTACCGTTTTCGAGATATTTGAAAAATTAAATTTTCACCCCAATTTTTGAAGGACGATTTCACCCCTTGATATCGCTTTTCCGCAAGTAAAAAAAATACGTGTTACTTATTTTTTAGTGTTCTACAACATATCCAAGTTTCATCAAAGTCGATAGGTCCGGTCTCGGGAACTTGACTTGAAAGATGGACTTGCACCACTATCAAAATAAACATATTTACAATACTGTTAAGAACTAGAACTTCAATCTTCCAGATATTAGGCATCTGAATTTTTTTGACTATAAATTGTTGACAGGTAAAAAGATCATACTAAGTCTTATCTAGAACTACCATTATCTTCATTTTTTTCAAAAATGGACTTGCCCCACTTTCAAAATAAACGGCTCAAATATTGAAAGCAAAACAGGTAGCGCCGGTTGTTTGTTTTTATAAGATTTTTATGACAATAAATATATATTCTACCCTTACCTATATGCTATTACATTAAATTCATAATAACAACTGATACTATAAAACATTAATTATACAAGTACAACTTGCACCTGAAGGCTTGTTTTTTTCTAGTTAATTCAAAGTACATGTTTGTCTAATTAAGCGTCTCCGAGGAGTGATTCCGCAGAATTTAATTCAAGAAAAGTAAATATTTTTGTTTTACCAGATCCTACTCGATACTACCTACAAGCTCTTTTAAAGAATTAATTTTGTAAATGAATTCGTTTGAAATAAAGGTCAAATACGTTGGCGTCCCCATAGCTTCACAGGGAGATATCTGATCCCATAGCATACAGAATAACATCAATGATGGTTAAAATGTGGTATCAATACAAATGGCATAGAGATAACATTTATGTTTAAAGCGGTTTCAAGTGACTGCAGACAATAAACACAAGTTTGATAATATATGAAACTGGCCCATTCAACGAGGGTTCTAGACCAGCGGTTGTCAATCTTTTTTAGTCCCGACCCGGTAACATCTCGGATAATTTTGTGCGAACCGATTAATTATACATATAGGATCACATATGTCGAATTTTCAAAATAACATTTATATTTGACATGAAATGTGGTTTTCCGACCCACTTGGCTGATCATGTAATTCAAATAAATATGGACACTTTCTAAAACATTAAAAAAACGTTGGAAAGCAATTCTTTAATTTTAAATAGAATTCTTGTAGACTAGAATCATTTTTATCGTTAATTGGAATAATATTAGGTCGTGTAATATGAAATGTCGTTTTCCGACCACTTGGTCCACAACGTAAATCAGATAAATATCAACACTTTGGTAAGCATTAGAGAAATGTTTAAAAACAGTTGATTAATTTTAAGGATATTTGGAAGGTACAATCGGAGATAAAAGTACATGAAATTAGAAATTCGTGAATAATTGGGTTTTATAACAAACTATGAGGTAAATAAATAGTTATCTTTGTTAAATAATAGCTATCACTACAACTGATTGTACAATATATCAAACTATAGCTCTCAGCTGACTACAAAAGCTGAGTACATTCTGAGGATTTTTCGGAGGAATTTCAAAATGCTACGAGACGATTGAAAATTTAGTAGAATGTTCCTCATTAAATACTAAGGCCTCTGTGAAAATTTCAAACCGATTCACTAAGCCGTTAAAAAGTTATTTAATCGTAAGTACGTGTAAAAGTAAGTACATGTAAAAGTAAGTACGTGTAAAATTATTATTTTTTTTAATAACTTTTTAACGGTTTAGTAAATCGGTTTGAAATTTTCACAGGGGCCTTAGTATTTAATAAGGAACATTCTACTAAATTTTCAATCGTCTCGTAGCATTTTGAAATTCTTCGAAAAATCGTCAGAATGTAGGTACTCAGCTCTTGTAGTCAGCTGAGAGCTATAGTTTTTATGTATTGTACAATCAGTTGTAGTGATAGCTATTATTTAACAAAGATAACTATTTATTTACCTCATAGTTTGTTATACAACGCAACTATTCACGAATTTCTAATTTCATGTACTTTTATCTCCGATTGTACCTCCCAAATATCCTTAAATAGAATTCTTGTAGCTAGAAATCATTTTTACCATTCATTAAAATAAGATTATGTCGTGTAATATGAACTGTCGTTTTTTGACTATCTGGTTTGACCAAATATGGACACTTTCATAAGCATTATAGAAACCTTTAAGAGCAATTATTTAATTTTAAACTGAATTTTTGTAGCCTAGAATCATTTCCGCTGTTAGTTGAAATTACGAAAGGTCGCGCGTATTATAAAATATCGTTTTCCGACCACTTGATTTACAATGTAATCCAGATAAACATTGAGACGTTCAGAATCTTAAAACGGTTACTTTTACGAGTTTCTTCGATATGGTGGTAAAAGTTTTAATCGCGTGACATAAACATTAGAACTTTTATAATAAATCAAATTCGACATGTGTCGCAAAAATGTACGTATGATCAAAAAAAAAAAAAAAAAAATACTATCACCTCTTTTTCTTTGTCACTATCAAATTTATCAAATTATTAGAAGTAGGTGACGATTACGTAGGGTAGATGTCAGGCAAGTATCAGTTCATTACTGGTATCAATTTCACAAGGTGATATAATATGCAAGATTGCGTTGACGTCAAGAGGAGGAGGGCTGGAACGGAGTATCCAGAGTATTCGCTACCATGACGGCAATTAATTTTGAGGTAATATGAAGTGTTTGATGCATGTAAACGTTTGACAGCCGTTTAGTTAACAAAGTAAATGACATAATATGATAGTATACATCAGACAGCACTATTCGGCTACAGTGAAAATTTCCTATAATGTTATACAAAAATTCGAGGATACATTTTAATTAAATATGCATTAGTACTACGGTACTACAGAGTTCAAAATATTTCAACTTTTTTATCACAGTTATTCAAATTGGTGATTTCAAATATTTCAAGAATTTCAATTAATTTTTCAATCAACGAAGGTTTAGAAAACAAAATTCAAACGAATAACAAATGTTTGAAATTTCATTTATCTTATCATTAATCTCAAAATATATTTCGACGTTACTGATGTTTTTATTAGGGAAGTTTTTACACAATTATAGAAAATTTGATATGAACATTTTCGTATTAGAATAACATTTCAGTCAATAAACCTGTAAAATTACTTTGTTAATTACTTTTTTAAGTTCAAGCTTAGTTAAATAGTGGTGGAAAAACCGATAGAAATTCTTAAAAATTCCATAAAAATTTAAATTAAAGTAACTACCTACCATAAAAATTCTTATTTATTGTATAAAATAATATTTAGCTAAGCTATGTTTCAAATTCGCCTGGGCGAAATTTTGTACTTTACACACAGGTGTGTGTAAAGTACCACAGATTACATTGTATATAGTATATTAAAATCTGTACAAACATTTCGCTGCGAAGATCTTGTGTAACTTTTTAACTCCTGTGTAATACGGAACTTAAAACCTCAACCACATATTATCCCGACCAGAAATTTTCCTTATTTGCAGAAAGTATGATCGGGTCCTTATCAGGTTTAGATAAGGCAATCCCTAATAGGGAAAACCTGATAAGGTCCTTATGAGGATGTGGTCAGGATAACCTTCTTTGAAAAAAAAATATTTTTCATCGGGTTAATATCAGGATCATATCAGGATAACCTTATGGAAAAAACATAAATTTCCGATCGGGTTATCCTACTCAGAACATTATCAGGTCCATGTCAGGATAACCTTATTTGTAAGAAAAATATTTTTAACAGGTTATCATGATTAGGACCTTATCAGGATCATATCAGGATAACCTTATGTAAAAAACAAAAATTTCCGATCGGGTTATCCTACTCAGAACATTATCAGGTCCATGTCAGGATAACCTTACTTTACAATCTCATGTAAGCTTACATGATTTTTTTTAACTGAATCTGTAACAAAATAACCTTAAAATGTAAGAAAATTGTTTCATTTTTACACGTTTAATAAAACTATATTCGTCAATAACTGAAAAAAACTTATAATTTTCCGGTTTTGTTTAATAATAAAAACTACTCTCATCTTTATTATTATATATTTGGGTACATATATATATATATATATATATATATATATATATATATATATATATATATATATATATATATATTCCAATGTAAGTAATGTACTTATAGCATTATTTCCTGTACACAAATATTGTTGCCGTTCAAAACACGTTAACATTTTTGTTCTGTTAAATGGAAATTTGTGTTAATATTTCCATTTAACATAAACATGAAATGTTACATTTAACGTTGAACTCATTTTATCTACATTGAAGTATTAATACGATTAATTCTGTATATATAATTTAATATGGAGCTAACCCGATAAGGACAGCCTAATTAGGATTAAATAAGGTTATTCTGATCATGATCTGATATGGTAGTCCTGATGAGGACCTGATAAGGTAGTCATGATAAGGACCTGATGACTGTTTTGCGTGACAAACCTGATAAGGGCCTCATACGGTAATCCTGATCTGGACCTCATCAGGATGTAAGGCACACCTGATAAGGTCCTTGTCTGGACCTTATTAAAATTTCTAGTCGGAATACTATCCATCATCAAATATATAATCATCAAACGTGTTAAAGTATTTCTATTGGAACCTTTCGTCAGGCCTTATGAAAGGACGGTCCTATACTTCTTTGTAAACATTTCTGTCTTCGTCATATTAACAGTACTCAAAATAGCTAGTTTTTATTATCAAATACAAGTAATTTCATAAGAGATATTAACCTTTTTTTTTTTCGTTACAAGATGTATCGTTAAAGTGAATTTTTATTGTACATACATACACCTACATATACACCAGTGTCATCTATAATTACATATTTTGTTAAGTTATTAAAACGGTAGTGAAGTGACATGTCGTGGTTTCGGAATAGTTTTGGAGTTATTAATTACAATTCTGTTACACTATTATAACTTATATGACACACGGGTTAATCTCTGTTTAATGATCATATTATTTTAAATATACGGAATGAATTTTACCAACAAGAATAACAAAATTTTAAATGAGTGGTAAAGAAAAGAATTAAAAGCAAATATATCTCAACGTAAATTACCTACCGATTAAAGTTTTGAGTCAATAAAAAAATATTTGCATAAGAAAATTAATTACAAATATTTTAATTTGAAACCAACGTACAATCAAACATAAGATTTTAAGTACTTGAAAAGTTTCTAATTTTGTTTCTTTACATTAACCAAACAATTTGAACTTTCCTCTAACAATATCAAATATTTATCTTTAAATATTTCACTTTTTGCCGATGTCATACACGTAGTGACATCTATATGTGAATCGTTAAACATTCGAGAAAGCATTCTTGTGAAAATCAATAATGAATTCTTACACTTGAAAATTGATTTTCTTAGTAAATGAAAATATTCATAGATGGTATTTTCAATATAAAATTTTTCTGTTTTATCAACATTTATATTGTAACACAGCAAATTACCAGCAGGTGTTTGCCGATACGATGGTGGAGTCATTGGGTAGTGTTTTCACTGTGCATTTCAGTTTCTAATGGGGTGTCAAGAGATGGCTAACAATAAGTGGGTTTAATACAGCCATTAATTTTAGAAATTTACAGCATTATACTATTTATAATTATTTATTGTTTCGCTTAAACTCAAAATGCAATTCTCAACAATTGGAAAATCCATTTTTTGCCAAAATTTATAATCCTAATCCCAGTGTGATGTATTTGTAACAATTACTGTTTAACATTATTATTATTATTTTTTTTTTTTTTTTTTTTTTTTTTTTTTGTTTGACGCGCAGCAACTGAGGCTATATGCGTCGGTTGAGTTTTCATATTTGGGGTTACTTTTTAGTTATCTATAGTTTCGTTAAACTTTTTACACATTTACACTTGGATACAATCATTATCAGTTTGTCACTTTCACTGAACTTGATTCGGTGTATGGATGTATTCTGGATCTCTTGGCTTCTAAGTTGAACACTACCTTCCATAGGTTTGTTGGCGGTTTTATTTTTACATTTAAGATTTTTGTGTTTGGTTATGTTTGTTTATTTGCTAACTTTTATTTACTCTATTTTATTTATTTACTTATTTATTTATTTTGTTGATTTTTAGGGTTTATTTTTGTGAGGTATATTGATTTTTACATTAGAAGTTAACAGTGGATTTTTTTTTTTTTTATATTTTGTCTTTTAAACGAGTTTCACTTAAAAATTTTAATGTTTTGTCTAAGTTAGTTTGATTATTGGCTAAAATTTCCGGTATATTGTTTGGTAGGTTTAATTTATTGCGTATTCTATTGTATTTGTTGCAATTGATAAGGATATGTTGAATAGTTAGAGGGGAGTTACATGTGTCGCATAGAGGTGGGTTGGATTTTTCACGGATGAAGGAATGAGTAATGTGTGAATGCCCGATTCTTAAACGAGTAATGATAATTTCATTTCTTCGAGTATCCTGTTCCGAAGTAATCCATGGTTTAACATCTTGTTTTATGTCTTTTAATTTTTGATTTGTTTCATGCCATTCTGACTCCCATTCTATTATTATATCATGTAGAGAACACCGGTTAGCGTCATCTATAGGAATTAGGTCGGTGTCTGGGTTTTGGGAGGGGGTTATATTTTTAGTTAGATTATCGACTTTATTGTTGCCTTCGATCCCACTGTGTCCAGGGATCCAGCATACAACAATTTTGCAATTATTTTGGTGTAATGTGTTTATGCAGTCAAAGATATGGTTTTTGATCGTGTTGTCCCATTTCGTATGGTTTGACAAAACCTGAATTGAGCTCCAGGAATCGGTCAATATGATGTAGTTTTTGTTTTGTTCCTGTGTTACCGATTGTAATGCTTTTAATATAGCATATAATTCCGCGGAAAATATACTGTACTCTTGAGGTAGTTTGTAAGTTGCTGAGCTAGTTGGACTAGTATACGCAGCACTAGTGAAGGTTTCTGTTTTTGAGCCATCAGTGTAAATTTGTGTATAGTCAGGCAAACCACTTAATATTTCATATAGTAGGTTTATATAGACTGTAGATGGCGTGTTTTCCTTTGGAAATTTCTTTAATTCTACATTATATTCCAGATAGGCTTTATCCCAGGGAGGGGTATTTACAGGTTCCAATGGCCATACTTTTTTGGAAAATTGATGCTTTAGATAATATGGCTTGGGATAATTGGGTTTATTTTCATATAGGGTTGTGTACTGAGGTTGGAATAGTGTTTTATATAGGGGGTGGTCAGGAAGTGCCATAATACGATGAATTTGTCGTGAGCAAAGAAGCTTGCGTCGATATCGTAAAGGTAGCATTCCCGATTCTGCATGTAAGCTATGAATTGGACTTGTATGGTATGCCCCTGTTGCTAATCTTAAGGCTAGATTTTGAATTGGGTCTAGAAGTTTCAAAGTGCTGTTCGAAGCCGAATTATAAATCTGGCAGCAATAATCCATAGATGGTAGAATAAGGCTCTTGTAAAGTTTTATTAAGGTGTTTCTATCTGCGCCCCAATTCTGCTTGCTAAGGGATTTAATCAAATTCATATTTGTAAGGCATTTGGCTTTTATGTTTGAAATATGTTTTTTCCAGAATAGTTTACTGTCATATGTAATTCCTAAATAATGAACTTCATCTTTACATGTAATCATTTTTCCGTTTAGATAAAGATTGGGATTTCTTGGGATATTTCTTCGTGTTCGGTTAAAGTTGACACAAAAGGTTTTATTTTCTGCAAAGGTTAAGCCTTTTCTTTTTACCCATTGTTGTAGATTCGTTAAGCATTCTTGAATTTTTAGTTCAGCATATTCTAGTTTATCTGTGCGTATATAAATTACCCAGTCGTCAGCGAATAAAACTTGTTGAATTGGAGGTTTTATGACTTGACTGATGTCGTTTATTCCGATGTTGAATAAAAGGGGGCTAATAACTGAGCCTTGTGGTATCCCTCTTTGTATTTGCTTTTCGCTGGAGTAGGTATTGCCTATTTTAACTGATATTTTTCTATCTTTGAGAAATTCTCTTATGAGTTTTGGTAGGTGTCCCTTAAAATTCCATTCCTGAAGCTGTTTCAAAATAACTTCATGCCATATTGTATCATATGCTTTTCGCAAATCGAGGAAGACGGCTATAACAATCTGTTTATTAACGAAAGCGTTTTGAATTTCTGAAGTAAATTGTGTGTGAGCGTCTAAGGTGGACCTCTTTTTTCGAAAGCCATATTGCCAGGGGTTGAGAAGTTTTTCTTTTTCTAGTTTCCATAGTAGTCTATTAGTGATGATTTTTTCGAAAATCTTACACAGAATGTTGATAAGGGCTATAGGACGATAATTTTCGGGGTTTGTTTTGCTTTTGCTTGGTTTAGGAATTGGGATAATGGTTGCCTGTCTCCACGAATTGGGAAATTTTTCTTGGGTCCATATTAGGTTAAACATTTCAAGAAGGTATAGCATATTTTTATTAGTAAGGTTTTTTATTGTGATAGGAAAAATTTGATCAGGACCGGGTGTGTTGGTATTTATTGACTTGATGGCTAATTTTAGTTCTTTTACGGTAATTTCTGTATTATAGTTTTCAGTTGAATTTTCGCCAAAGTGACTGTTTCCGTTTCTTAATTCCAGCTTATACCGCAGTAAGTCGTCAGATAGATCTTCGTTATTGGAGTAGTTTGCAAACATATTTACAAAAATTTCCGCAATTTCTGAAGAGTCTGCATAGGTGACGCCATTTACGGATATAGCTGGAATATGGAGATGTTGTTTTGCGTTTTTTATTAGACTGACCTTCTGCCAAATTTTTGTCATAGGAGTCGATTTATTTATATGTGATACGAATTGTCTCCAACTGTTGCGTTTGGCTTGTTTTACAAGATATTTTACTTTGGCTCTGTATTTTTTGTATTCTGTTCGGTCAGTGGTATTTTTTGACGAGATGAATTTGTGTAACGCAGTTTTACGTTGTTTAATTGCCATGGCAATATCTTGATTCCACCAAGGAACTGATTTCCTCGTTTTAGTTTTTGACTTGGGTATCGAATTTTCAATAGATGATTTTAGCTGGCAAGTTACATATTCTACCATTTCATCTGAATTTTCAAATTTTTCCTTTAAGTTAAGGTGATGGTTAAATGCTGTCCAGTCAGTGTTTTTGAAATTGTATTTGAAATTGTGGTAGAAATAGCTATTAGAGTAGTTAATATGTAGTAAGATTGGAAAATGATCACTGTTATGTGTATCATCTAAAGTATACAATTTAATGTCTGGGAATAAACTATTTGATACCAGCGCCAGATCAATACATGAGGTTTCGCCCGTTTGTATTTTTAAATAGGTTGGTTCTTGATCATTTAGAAGGCAGATTGATGGGTTTGTCCATAGAATATTTTCTATAATTTTCCCTCTTTGGTTGTTATATTTACTTCCCCAAAGCTTATTGTGTGCGTTGAAGTCGCCTACCAGAATGAAAGGTGTTGGAAATTGATCAAGAACACCCTGTATTTCTTCTGGGGTAATGTGTTGTTGCGGATTTAAATATATATTTGCTATTGTGAGTTTGTTATTGTTGATATATGTTTGTATGGCTACAACTTGTAAATTACTATTTATGTTGATTTTAGTAGAGTGTACGGTATCTTTGACAAATAAGGCCACACCACCTTTTGCTCTTGCATCTATAATATCATTTTTTAAGTAATGTACATAATGTTTTAGTTGAATTTTGTTTTCATCTCTTAAATGGGTTTCTTGGAGAGCTATAATTATGGGGCTGTGAATAGTTATTAAATGTTGTAACTGGAGTTGGTTGTTGAGGTATCCATTTAGATTCCACTGTAGAAGAAACATGTTAAATTACTTTTTTTGAATTATTGTAATTGTTATATTAGTTTGATTCTTCTGTAGAAATGTATTCTTCGTTGTTTATTGACGTAGCTACGGTTTTTACTAATAGGTTTTTGATGCGTGTAAGTTTTCCTTTATAGGTTTTATTTAATTCTGGATATATTTTGTTTATGGTGTCTAGAATGTCTTTTATGTCTAGGTTTGCGTTTTGAGCGATTTCTTTTATGTTGGATTTAGGTTTGACAGTTAGTATGAAGTTGATGAGTTGGTCGTATGATAAAGCGAATTGTTCCGGGTGATTTGTCATATTTGCTTTAATTACAGCAAATTGTTCGTTTATTGTATTTATCGATTCCTTTGTTGTGTTTTGTGGAGGTAAATTTGAGTCACTAGCCGAGTCAGAATTTCCTTTTTCTAATAGTATTTGTTTAGATAAGTGTTCGTCAGGGGAGTCAGTTTTTGTATGTGTTCGTTTTCCACCTGTGATGGGTTTTAAAACTGTTGAGTTTTCTTTTGTAGATAGGTCCTCGGATGGAGGTGATCTTGAAAGTACATTTTTTGGATTATTTGAATCTATTTCTTTCGTATATTGGTGGTCATTTTTGGATGTATTTTTAGTCGTTTGTTCTTGGGATTGTTGGTAGGAAGGGTTAGTTTCTATTGCAGTTTGTGTTGTGGAGGGAGTACTTAATTTTGAGTCATTTTTGAATGAGGTGGTTGGGTGTGGAAGTGGTTCTTGGTAGTTTGTAATTTCGGCGTTATTTGGTTTGTTTGCTAGTGTTGGTGCATTTGAGGTGAGATTTTGCGTTTGTGATTGGATTTCAGATGTTTGATTTTTTTGAGTGTTATTGGATATGTCCGATTGTGAGCTAGTTGGTTGTGTGTTGACGATCTCTTGTTTACAGCGTTGTGTTGAATGGGCAGTAGAGTTACATTTTCTACATTTGTTTTCGTCAATAGATAAGTATAAGGTGTGACTTTCTCCGTCTGCTATTATTTCAATTGTTTCGGGTATCGTGATTTCCTGATGAGGATCTACGAATGCTTGTCGTCGAGAGGTGAGGATATGATTCCAAGCTGGTATTGGGGTGTGTACATGAATACTGGTTACTTCTGATATTAATCTTATGTTCAGTTTTTTTAGGTGGTCAGAGATTTTTTCGTTGGGAATTACTGGATGGACTCCAGCTATCAGCAATCTTTTTGACGGGGAGATTAAACAACGTGTTGGTAGGAGCTGGTCCTTCACTTTTATCATAGGATTTTGACTAACAAAGTTTGAGGCGATTTCCTTGCTTTTGAAGTAGATTATAACTCTTCTTTGTGAAGCTGGAAATATTGCTATTATATTTTTAGGATTAACTTTTGTTGCTATAACAGAGATATACTCCATTTCTGTAGTTCTCCAGTCTGTATTGTTGAGCGCTGGTATAACTATTGCACACTCTTTAGTGTATGATGTGCTTTGTTTTGTTATGTTGGCATATGATTGTGGTGTATTCATTTTGATTAATTGGTTGGGTTATTATTTTTGTTTAGGTAGTGTATGAGTGTATTATTTTTAAAGTTTTGTTATGCAAAAATTAAGATTAAATTTGTTTGTTGTTTACTTATGTAATAAAATAGTTTATATGATTTCTTTATCATGTATTTAAAACTACACATAATTAATTCAAATAAAGCGTCTTACCGCCCTACCTGCTATATAAAAATATAGCAGGTATGGTTGATCTGGATTCTGTTTATTGATGAGTATATGACACAATATGCACTTCACTTTATGTTGGCTTTAAGATGACTAGAAAACTAGGTTTTTAATAATATTTTTAACGATAATAATAACTAATAACTATATAATTATGCACAACAATGATACGTATTGACTTGTCTGTTACACAGTCAGAACGATGATATTATTATTATTGTTATTGTTATTGTTATTGTATAGCAAAACTAAGAAAGTTAGGGAATAAACCTATTATCAGAATTTCCCTTTCTTCTTCTATCAAATCAAATACAGTATGATAATAGACCAGGAGATGACGACAGATTTTGGTTCATGAAAAAAAGTATGTGGCAGGAAACAATTTTCAAAATTATAACATGTATTTTTTGTAAACGGTTGATGATGATAACCTCCATAGTTTCAATTGAACTAAGCTCGAAAATTGTGATATATTTCCATTTATCTCACCTGTGTGACTTATATCTATCATTTTCCGCTACTGGATATTAATTTGGTATTATGTTTACATTTTAACTAATATTATAAATGTGAAAGTGAGTTTGTTTGTTTGTCTCAGTCTCAGTAGCTTAAGCAAATAAATTTGCAGTTTTGACGTGAAAGGGCCACGATAACGAAGCTCGACAGATATCTATATATATAAAGGAGAAATACCACTCACTCACCTATCTAGAATTCTCCAAAACTACAATACCTACAAACTTGAAATTTGGCATGTAGGTGCCTATTGGGTCGTAGGCGCTCGCTAAGAAAGGGTTTTGCAAAATTTTTCGTCTAACCGTCGAAATTTACGAAAAATCGTAAAATATCAATTTTTTATTCCAAATATTAAAAATTATTCAATTTTTAAATTTTTACTAAGCATTTGAAAAAATAATTTTTGTAATTTTAAAAATTAAATAGCAGTGATTACTATGAAAATATTTATTTGTAGATACTGTTTGTTTTTACTGGTATCTGTCATTTGAATTTTTCTGATCTAAATTTATTCAAATTTAATTAATTATTTGCTATTACTTATTGGTTCTGTAAATCATTAATCCTATTTAACCAACCAAAAAACAAAAAACAAAGTTAATGTAAGTTTAATGCTGTTACTGTTTTTAAGTTATTACAAAAAATGTGTTTTCAGATACATAATGAGAATATTTTTAAGCGAAACAGACAAAATTTGATCCGGTACTAAAGAAGCAATCACAAAACAAGAATTAGAGCTAGAGTTAATAGTATAGTTTTGGAGTAATCTTATATTTAAATAAAAATGAAATATGGACTATATTTATCCTTTCCCAATGGTTTCAAGAAAACGGTAGTATATGTCAAAAAAATTATGAAAGAAAACTATAGGTAAAATTGGCATAAGAATTGAAAGAAAAATATCAGAATTAAGTTAAAGTTACCCCACAAGACCGTAGGACTTCAAAAAACGCTTAAAGTAAACGACTGGATGTATCATTACCAAATTTTGCGCAAAAACTACTGATTTTGAAAGAAATAAATGTCACATTATAATTGATCCTTAAGGTGCTAAGTAAGGTCGTCCCTAAACGAACTCAAAATAATTAGCTGGACGGATTTTGACTAAATTTTTTGCTCAAATTGTATGGAGATTCTGAGAAAAATGAACATTTTAAAACAGCCCTCTAGGGTTCTGGGGACTCCAAAAGACCCAAAATAAACGACTGAACGGATTTGAACTTTTGCTCTAATATTATTAAAAATCCAAAACAAATTAACGCGAGTTCGGAAATATTCTCCAGAGCCCTGTGAACTCAAAATGTCTCATAAAATAAAGTACTCTTAAAATTATCAATGTATCTCAAGGTATGAAAATTAGATATACGCTACTAAAATATGAATATCGCAGAGTATTTCAGTATATCTGATTTAAAAGCAGGGCTTCGAACCGAAATTTTTTTCGTTCCGGTTCAGTTCCGGTTCAACACAAAAAAGAATAGCGGTGTCGATTACGGTCAGTTTTCGATTTTTGGTTTCGGTTTTAAAAAAAGTTTAAAATTATTTCCGAGTTGTGAATATATTATCTATTTTATAGAAATTACCTTTAAAACATAAATCAACGTTTGAAAAACTCAATCTTAATATTTTTCAAAATGCTTGAATTTATGGAAACACCATTTTTCCTTAGTAGGTGTTTACTTTAGGCCTGAGAAAGCTCTTTCGACACTCCGAAATTAGAAAACCTAGGAATATAAATTTTCATTTCTAATCCAGTAGCCTGTTTCTTTCCTATCTAATCTAGAAAATAAATATCGTCGAACGCAGATAATATATATCTGTTAATACCAATTAATATTGAGATGATACAGTAAAAAATAAATAAATAAATAAATAAAATAAAACAAAAAATATATTTTAACGACCATATGTACGAACGTTAGAAAAGTTTATTGGTTACTGGTTACTATAGAATAAAATTAAATATTGAATTTCAACTATGAACCGGAACGAAGAAGATAACAGTTTCGTTTCGGTTAACGGTTTTTAAAAAAAAATAATTTTGCTCCAGTTAACGGTTACTTTCCGGCAAAATCAATCAGTTTTACCGGTTTTCAGTTACGGTTACGGTTCGGTTCGAAGCCCTGTTTATAGATGAGATCGAAATTGATTCACAGAATTATCGAATACGGCGCTAATTAAACAGCTGTACCGATCTAAATAAAATTTTATCAAAATAAATTATGTCATTGAAATATGAATAAGTTTACTTTAGAGTCGTTGAGCGAGCCAAGCGATGTACTATAAAAAACTGATTTTGTATAAAATTTCAGAACATCAAATTTAAATGGATATGTGCTCAAAATTGTCCATCAGTGGCACCAAATAGATTCCAAATTGAAAAGTTGAAGGAATTTTTGACAGAATTTTATTCAAATATTGTTGAAAGCTCTGGAAAAAATTAAAGTGAAGTAAAACTGTCCCCTAGAAAGGCCTAAAATAGAAATACTTCTAAAACTATTAACATGGGTATCTACATGATGGTGCGGAAATTAGCCATGCTTTTGAAATATGAATATGGTTACTTTAAGGTCGTTTGACGAGCGGGGCCATGCAAAATAATTAATTGGTTATGTACAGAATTTCCGAATATCTAATTTAAAATTTACCCAATATTTTTGACTCTAAATTCAAATAATTTTATGCGAGTGAAACCGCGGGTCGCAGCTAGTTTTATATGTTCTATTCTATATGTATTTAACTTGATCATTTTAAATATAACGTGGGTGAACCTATGAGTAAATGTTAGTCTAGCACAACTGAAAACACCATCTGAAAACAGCTATTGAAAATTGGAAAGAAAATTTTATTTTCCATACGAAAATTTTATTTTCATTACGAGTCATCATGTAAAGAAATATGTCACTATCTCCTAGTCTATAAAGTGATCGTAATGCTAATAATTGCTTTAAACTGATTCTCTCTGAACCTTTTCTCAAAAACCAACTGCCTTTCCTAATATAAGTCACTTGTGAATATTAGTTTTGTCCAAGATTACAACGAAAATTGAAAGGAACTAACTGTTCCAACTTCTATTCTGATTCTTAACATTCATCCGTTTATTGTCCAGCTCATTCGAAATGATATTAACTTTTCGTGCGATAATTCATTTCTCAAGTGTCATTGTACTTGTTTACTAGTTAATATTTGTACATTCAAAAGTGTATACAGGACGGACATAAAATTGGATCTGGAAGATCTAGAGAAATTAGTTTTCATAATTGCATTCGTATCTCTTTAAGGATGCTTATACATATACACGCATTAAATTAAATTCTCCTACGTCACGTGATTTAAGAGAATTTTGTTTTTGTTTTTCTTCAAAGACCCTTATTTTCCTTATTTTTTTTATCAGAACCTTTCAATGGAATAGTCTTTTCCATTGGGTTTATTTTTCGATTTTATTCACAAAAGTTTATATAGTTAGATATTAATCGCTTACCAGTTACTGACTCCAATCTCTTCCCTTCTGCAAGTCTCAAAAACTAAAAACGGGACAGGATAGTCCTAGAACTGCGTTCTCAGCTTCTTTCTATTTTAACAAAATCTTGCATTTTTTATAGGATTATGATGAGTTTTGCTACACCTAATGTTATTGATAGCATGTTAAACAAGGTATGGTTAATCAAAGTTTTACTGTATTGTGTTAGATTGAGCGAATTTAAACTGAGTAGACTGAATTTAGCAACAAAATTCATTCAATTATATTATTTATTTTAATGTATTTTATAAATAAATTAAATTTTTCAACACAATTTTCTATAAAAAGAATGTTATTGGTTAATTATACATTAAATTAATTTTGTTACATATGGTTAATTAAATTAGCTGTACTCGTTCTATTGTACTGTATAGATTCTATTATTCAAACTTCAATAATCACGTAATATATTTATGTATAAATATGTTTATTAATTGTTATGTAATATGTATGTCAATAAATAAAATTATTTGATATGTGTATCTAAACAAGAATAACATTGCACTAAATATGCAGTTTTAATCAAAACGTAAATTAAAAAGCATTGCAGCAATATCAACCGTGTAATGTTGTGAAAATTAAGAGGATTTCACTTATGTTTGTTTTTTACTTTACTTTTTATTTATTCCGTTTAAGGTAGCAGAGCGTGGTTACAACCAAAAACACTTTTAAATCCTGTATACGATATTAAATTTTAACATTTCCGTTTCCTTAATTAGTCCATATCACAAATATTATTCATAAAATTGATTGTGGATAACATTAAATGGGCAATGCGCATAATGTATAATTTCTGGGGCACAACAATTCTTGTTAGCTTCGTTTGTGAATTAATATTATGAGAATAGTTTTTAGATGATAAATAGTACCTATTAGAATTTATTAATGCATCAAACATTTTTAATGCATCAAACATTTTTAAATACAGCCCAAATATTTGAAGATCTAAGTAACGACTTTTAGTATTTCGTATCAAAATTGGCAAAACGGATCATTTTTTATAGGCGAAACCGAAAGTTTCAAAATTAAAATTCTCGGAATGTGGTGGAAGACTTTTTCTGATTCAACATAATAAAATTGAGAACACTAATCCATAAACATGTGTTTCCAAGGATTCGAAGTCGGAAAAATACGCCTATGTTTTACATTCATTTGAATTAGCAAATATTTTGAATAAAAATAAGAATGAATTGATGAATTCCATATGTAAAAATATATTCCAATCCTATTTCGCTTAAATAAATAAGCCAATCAAGATGAAAAATCCTTGGTTCATGAATAATAATATAATAATATATAGTAGTGTTCTCAAAAATTGCGACCGCAATAGCTGTCTGCAATCTAACGTAAAGGGAATTCATTTCCATTCCACTTTATGTTGTTATATCTTCAGTGAAAGACAGAAAGTTGCTAAAATTACGATTTTCATACTGTTAAATGTTTTGTTGTACCAACCCGACATTACTAAAATTTTGAAACAAATTTTGTCTAATAGCATAACCATTTATTACATTTTTTTTACTCTTATATTGTACAAATTCGAACAGTTGGTACACTATGATTGTTCAGTATAGTTACTTGCATATGTTTTATAAACAAAATTTCAGTTGAAAATTAACGTATATTCATATGTGATTTTTATTTCGTTTTTGTAAATCTTTTGGTATAGAACCACTGTAACCTTACTACTTTCAGTACAGAACCCTTGTGACATTACTACTTTTGGGACAGAATCGCTATAACTCTTCTGCTTTTGGTACAGAATCGTTTCTAACCCAACTACTTTTAGTATAGAACCGCTGTAACCTTACTACTTTTGGTATAGAAATTCGATGGTAAAAATTACTGAAGAAGTAAATCGGTCTTGATGGACAGTAAGACCCAAGTAATATTTTATTATCTTTAATATTGAAAACAATCTTTCTGTAAATACAATGGTAATAGTTTAAATTGTAAATATAATTTTCAGAAGAATAACAAGCTTAGGATAAGTACAATTCAAATAAATTACATAATTTTAAATTAAATATTATTGTTAACACATAGGGTAAGAGACCCGATGACCGATCACTATTTTTAGCTGTATCATTAAATTAGCTTAAAAAAATTAAAAAATAAACAAAACACCCATTTTTTTTTTCTTAATAAGTATGAAACCAAGTTTTTTTAATCCAATGGATATGTTTTTAAGAAAATATAACCCAAAAATTTTGATTTATTAATGTTTTTGTTTTATAATTTGTTGACGTCTATGAAAAAGCGGACAGAAAATATTAACCTCCTTTGAAAGATCAATACACTGACCCCTATGAAAAATCGCGCATTAATGTACATGAAGTACCTTCTACTATCGAATATTTGAACCATTCTCTTCCAGCCACTTTGACACTCTATCCACTACTAGGTGAGGCTATATGTCATAGAGTATTATCATAGAGTGACATCTAATAAAACATAGAACGTCAAAGCAAAAGCCAAGAACGGTTTAAATATTCGATAAAATAAACCATTAAAATCACAATTTCGTTTCGCTCTCTGCTGATCTTTTAAAAAAACATTGTATAAGATCTGACTTAGCCGTTAACCATTGTGAATTTTTAAACAGTTAAATTTAGTTTATATTGTATCTGTATGTGTCGTTTCAGATGTAATACATACATATCATACATATTATGTTTGACGTTTTTAGCGAATTTCCAAAACTGGAAATTCAGCTTTTACGCCAGGTGTCATGGTGCGACCTAAGCCCGAGACCATATCAGAAATATGTTTTGAGGTCCCTAGAATACGAAAATGATATTCACTAAAATTTATATATATATATATATATATATATATATATATATATATATATATATATATATATATATATATATATATATATATATATATATATATATATATATATATATGTATCCGCGCGATAACTCTCGAACGAAGCGTTTAATGCTTATGAAATTTTGTGTGCGAATTCGATTTTCCAAATCGTTGGATGAGTTCGTTAGCCAGACACGTCGGATGCCCAGAAGTAGGTTTTCCGGGCGTTTTTTGTCAACAAAATGAGTTTTTTGCCAGAATTAAGCAATTTTTCAAATTTTTTTTTACACTAAGCCATTGTAAAAGGTAAAACGCATAAAAAATGTTTTTATACCGTTGCTCTAAATTACTTACTTTTCGAGAAAAACTAGGAAATATGTCGTTCTCCATTTCACTCGCACTCGCATTCTTTTTTTTTCTGTCTCATTTTTTGCGAGCTAAATTCGAAAAAAGCCGCTTTATAAGTAGCGTGTCATGATTTTTTTAATCCAATTTAACGATTCGGCTATATTCTATTTCTCTGTCAGTTAAATGTTTTTATAATGTATCTCTGTTCCATTTTTTTTTACAAAAAAAATCCCGACGATATCTGTTATGTGATATGATCAGAATTTAGATTATATTTACACCTTCCTAAAATTAATAAGAGTTTGCTTCAATCGTATAAAAATTACGTTAAATCATATTCAAACAATAATATTTTTACGTAATTTTTTATCCAATTGACAATACAGTTATGATTAGAATTGTATAATCAGAGCATTCTAATATTAAATAATTTTGCACATTCAATTTTTTTTTTTAACAAAGAAAAATTTTTTTAAATTTTGACACATTCTTTTATGAAATTTCGATTAAGAAATATTAAAAAATTTTAAAGTGAATCATTTAAAAAGAGTTAAAAATAAATTAAAAAGGAAACATTTCTCTATTTTAACATATTTGTAAAGAAAATTTTACAGTTTACTTACAGTTTTTTGAAAAAATGTAATAACATTTTTACATACAATAAAGATTATATTTGAACGGTAGGAAATCCACAAATTTTTTTTTATTTCTTTAATTAATTATTAAATTTGGTTTTAGAAGAAAATCTTCGTCTAATTCGCTCCAAGCCGAAAGTATAGCCACTAATAAGGACATTCCACTGTTAAAATAAATGGAAAATATATTGAAATTTATTTAATGAAAGCCATTCATACACATTTTTAAAATATCCTTTTGAATTATATAACAAATAAAATCTGTGTAAAAAAATCTAATTGACGTGTTTTTTCTCAATTTGCTAATATTAAGTAAGGCTCGTTAATTAGGGAGTGATTGTGTTAAAATTTTAATATAAAATATGGTAATTTTAACCCTCTTTAAAAGAACATTTCGATTTTAACAATAAAAAAATTTTAAAAAGTGTTTTCGTTTTTCCCGGATTACCAAAAACTGTTCATAGGCATATCTGTGACTAAAGTTGCCTCCCTTTCTTAAGAAAATAAAGTATTTTGAAAATTTTGTGCAAAAGAATAAAACACAATTAACGAAAAAAAAGTACGCGTTTCCATATTTTTAAGATTTTGTAGTACAAGAAAATCCTTATAAATTCATCATATCTGTTATTGCATTTACTAGCTTTTACGCAATTTAATAAACAAAAGTCTGAAAATGGACGTAGAATCTCACTGTTATTAATTATTATGTCTTAGTCTTTTGAAAAATTATTTTTTGAACTAAAATAAGAATAGGAGGAATATAAACTTAGGGGTAAACGACAGGAGTATATAAACTTTATTTTAGATTCTACGTTTATTTTTACAGAAAATCATCAAGTACCTATTATTTCTTTTTTGAATGTATAAATACAAAAAGTTCGAAATTATTTTATATTAGAATTTCAATTTTGGTCGACCCTACGGGTTGTCCCCATTTACTCTTTTCTCGTCTCTTTTGACCCCAATTTTTCATAGAGAAGAAATTATGCGATTTTTGTTAATTTTTCAAAAACCACCGATATTTTTAAATTTTTTTGGATACTGCTGATAAAGTGACCATCTTCGCGTAAATTTTTAATATATTAAAGATTAGGTACTCATAAAATAAATACAAAAAAATACGGTGTGAAGTCGGAATGCGTACCTATTCATCCTTGTCTACGGTAGCACATTTTTTATTGACATAAATATTAGAAACGCAGGAAAAGAGACCAGGAATCAACATAGAAGTGGATTATGGTACGATATATTTTCTGAAAAAAGTGCTTAGGACCAAAGTTATAGAGTTCAAAGTGATGCACTTGATGATCTTGAAGCACTTGACTCTCGTGATGCACTTGACTTTGAAGTTGACCTTGAGGTAAATTTCCAAAGTCATTTGAAAATCATTTAATATTTTTCAAAAGGAGTAGTTTACTTTTCATCCCTAAATGGTTCAAAGTATATTCGAACGAATTTCACATGCAAGATAGAAAATAAGTGATCAAGAAGTAATTTTGAAAAATACTTGCTCAATCGCAATCGGAAAAATAATAGTTAATCATATGTTGAATTTAATTCCTAATATGATAACTATAGAGTAGCAATAAAAATTTTAAAAAATTTTGAAAATTTCTAATATAACATAAAGTTAATGTTTAACTTACAATTGGAGTGATATTAAATCTTTTCTTAACTTCTAAAATTACTTACAAAAATGTTTTCTTCTAATTTTTTCTATAAATTTGCGCCTATTTTTTCATTTCGTCAGGTTTTTATTTTTTTTATTTTAGAAAAATAACGCAACAAATCAATTTTGAAGATAGATTGAGTCAATACATGAAATTACTGCTTATAGGTACAGGATATGGTCAAAGTTCGGCAATGGCTAATCATTTTCAACTGACCTTGAAAATCGATTTCAGAGTCACTATCAAGTGCATCGCTTTAAATTCTACAAATTTGGTACTCAGCCCTTTTTTCAAAAAATATGCCGTTTCAAAAATATTTAGCTATAACTGTTTTCATCTACAGAGGTTGAATGGTGTTTTCTACCCCTAAAAAGCGTATTTAGCCGAAATAAAAAAACACGTATTTAATATTTTTCGCTGTTTAATAAGTATGTTAAGTTTCATTCAAATTGGCAAGTATTAGTTGGGTAGTGTTATTTGTCAGAATGTTTTGCCGATCTAGTTTTTTCAATATTTCTTTGCTCGTTTTCAGAATTTGTATTTTAATTTCTACGGACAAATAACTCATTCTTTTCTTCGATTTTAGTAACTTTTATTTGCTGATGTTGACCATTAATTGATCGAAACATATCAAATATTTTTCAATGATTTTTTTAGCGAATGTCGAAAATTTTGAAAATTTTTTCACTGTTAGTAAGTTAAAGTATTTGAATTCATTAAGTAATTAAATGATGTCCACAAGAACCTTACGAACTACCATAAGTTATATGAGATCCCTAGGACCCGTTTTTTACTGTTAGGATAAACTTTTTACTAAAATTATTTTAGATGAATAAAGGTTATGTTGTATGATTTCCGCCAGGGTTTACTGTTCCCATTATTGTAAAAAATAAACTAACCGACCGATTTTGAAAATTTTTTCACTGTTAGAGAACTAAATTATTTTAGATGGATACAACTATGCTGCACAAAGTCCGTTCGGGTTCTTGGGTTCCAAAAATATCAAAACTAATTACCCAGCCGATTTTAAAAAATCTTTTACTCTTAGAAAGCTAAACTATTTTAAATAGGTACAGTTCTTAGATGAGATCCGCCAGTCCCCAAAATTTGGAAATTCGCTATGTTATGCAGATGCTGCGACAGGGGTATTATTTGAAAATACCTATATAAATAACAATTTGGAAGTTTTAATTCAATATTAATTATTTTTTAATTGATTTTACGTTCTGAAATAAATAAAATATTAAAGTAAAATTATAAAAACGGTTAGTTAAGTGTTTTAAACCCAAAAATTAATTAAAAATGTTTATAAAATAGGTATGCAATATATAATTCTCAAAATGCGGTACCTAACTGTAAAACTCTGATCCCAAGAAGAATCAGTCATACAAATAATATTTAACGCATATAAAATTTAATTTAGCTATCCTAATCTCTTAAGTGGACTAATAACAATTATTTGTATACTTTTATTATGCTAATAACTTTAAAAATTCGGTGAAAAATGTTACAATTTATAACTCATGTGTTTTGAATAAAGATCATCCATCATACTAAAAATTCATGAATTCAACAAAAATTTTTCGATATATATATATGTATTTCTTAAATTAAGTGAGGAGGCATTAAATGTGAGGTGAATTTAAATTGAAAAATAATCATTCTATTAATAATAATTTTTTTTATCAAAGGTTTCTTTCAGAAATAACTTCATTAAGATATAAAAGTCAAAACTGATCGCATTTATAACCCCGATCGACAATGGGGTCTTTTACCCTATTTGTAAAATTGTGATTTTCGAATACAAATTTTGATTTTGCTGGAGTTATTTCCACCAGTGGTAATTATACTACTTTTTTTGCATAAAGATTACTATATATATTACTATATTTGACAAAAAAAGTTGCTGTATCTACATAATTTAAATAATCACATTACTTAAGATTCAATTGACAACGTAAAAAATTTTTACAACTATATTGACATATTTCTAATTAGAAATTGTAAGTAAATTAAACAATAATCATTACTGTAAACAATTAAATTAATTTTAAGTCAAATTTAAATCCTAGTCACCACAAAAAAAATGTAAATATTAATGTACCTGATGATTCCTTAAACGGATGAAATATACATAGTAATCTTTATGCAAAAAAAGTAGTATAATTACCACTGGTGGAAATAACTACAACAACAAAAAAAAAACAACCAATTATCAAGAATCAACCACCAAAAAATCAAACAATTTTGATTTTGCTAAATAAACCAGTATCGTCTTTCAAAGACTACATTTAAGTTTTTGATTTTATAGAATCAGTTAGTAAGGTATCCAATAGGCTTAAATTGGGGTACGAGTCTAAGGGACTGACGGATACACAACGAGATCTGGTGGGCTTACACCCACTCGCCTAACGGCTCGTGGGGGTATACAGCGCACTCGATGTCGTTGTGTATGCGTCAGTCCCTTAGACTCGTACCCCAATTTAAGCCTACTAGAATACCTCTCTTTACGCATATGTATCGAAAATAACTAGATATTTCACTGCTCAAGAATTTTAAAAAAAGTAAATAGATATTTGTGGTTTGATTTTAACAATTTCTACGAACACTACTCTACATTTTATAACGAGAAACTAAGATAATATAAAACGAAGCGTACGTCGCGTACGTTATCTCGTAACATTTCAATATCGCTACATTATGAAAACCTTCCGTCTCGTATGTATATGTATCGTTGGTAGAGACAAGTTTAAGTAACGCTACACAAGATATGGAAGAAAGTAATTGAAATATTTGAGAAGTTTAACAATAATTTTCTATTTCATTTGATAATAAAAACAATAAACAGAGATCACGATATATTGTTTTTACTGTTCCGGAATACACCATTTACCAAATTTATTTTGGCGTCATCAAAAAATTTTTCAAATATATTCCCATTAATGTTATACAAAACAAACAAGTCGAAACGATCGACCAATAAAAAATATCAGAAAATTTCCTCGCACTATACAATTATATTTTTCTACAGTGTGTAACAATTTTGACCATCTTATGGAAAAATTAAATTGCGTGCAACTAGACTTACACATTCGCTATGCACTTTACGAATGGCGTAATCAAAATCAAAAGTCCAAAAATCTTAGATCCTTTTCAGTGCAACAGTAAACGTTTCAACCGAAACAAAACGACACTAACTTCAAACTATTGTCATTTTAAAGATGGTGATGTTGTCCCTTTAAATTTATTTGTGCACCAAAGTAATCAATTTGTAACTTTTAGAAAATCTTCACAAATATGACTTTATTTGATGGTAAAGTTTCAATGAAATCAAGCAAAATCTAAAACAAAAAATCAAAAAACAAAAATTCGTATATCATCCTGAATTGAAACTGAGAAGTTTTATTTTATTTTATTTTATTTATTTATTTGTCTTGAAAATGGTGTTTGATACACCGAAACCAGTCGACATATTAAAAAATTTTTAAAATTTTTTGTTTTTGATTTTGCTTGATTTCATTGAAACTTTATCGTCAAATAAAGTTATGTTTGCGAAGATTTTCTAAATGTTTAATTTTGGCGAAGGTAAAAATGTAATAAATTCGTAACTTTTTCCAAACTTTCTGTGAAATAAAGGCTTTATTGAATTATTCGTTATTTTACATTATCAGGCATTTATTCAATTATAGACAAATCCCAGATATCAGATATTTTTCTAATGAAATTGCAGATTTCGAGATTAATTTTTTAATTCGTGTGTGATGTTATTGAAAGGAACACAACAAAGAGTTACGAAAAAGACTCTGAAATAGGGATGGGTGATGTGTATCGATACATGGCAGTATCGATATTTTTTTTCGAACATTGAGTCTTTTTATATCGATACTTTTTGTAGTCGATACATCGATACTCGATGTTTTTTAATCGGAATATCGAAAATTATTTATAATTGTTGAAATATTTCCAATAAAGCCATCGATTATCAATAAAGAAAAAAAAGGTTTTTTTTATAGTTAATATAGTTTAATGTATCAAAATAAAGAAATTTCATAAAAACATTTAAAAAAATTATAATAATATTAGTAAAATGTAATTGAGCTTTTATTTCAAAATTACCCGCCCTTTATTAAATAACTGATACTATCGATGTTATCTTCGAAAACATCTATGTATCGATCCTATATTGGAAAACCCGTCGATTCTGTAGAATCGATGTTTATTTTTAATATCGCCCATTCGCGCTCTGTAAATACTAATTTTCAGTTGAATTATCTGAAATGAGAGACTGATGACTTACAACTGTCTTGATTTGAATAATCACATTTCACAGAAAATTTTAATAATTAAGTAAAAATTAATTAATAGTTTATTAATAGGCTATTGACTATGTACAAAAAAACAGGGGGAAAAGGAACTAATTTGTAACAGGTGTTTTATTGTTTCATATGTTCAGTTGTACCCCAAAGATGATAAATTCACAAAGTGCTATTAAATTTAGGCGTGCGTTTTTACGAACGGCGTAAACTTATCGACGCTTACGTTTTTTAACTATAACTCAAAAACTATGCATTTTTCGTAAATACACATAATATGAGTTTTTGTAGAGAATTAAATTTCCTATCGATATGGCACTTTATGAACTCAAAAAGCTTTTTTCTCAACAAAATAAGTTAAAACAATTATTTAAAAAAAAGCTCAAATTTTTCAATTTTCTTTTTTTTTTAAATTTTTGAGTAGTACTTTTTTCTGAGTGAATTTAGGTATAGGGATTGGTTCACAAAAAAGAAAGCTGATGTAATTCCCGTCAGAATGGTGACCGATCAAAATATTTTTGATAAAAACTGGCTGAGACACAGTCGTTCAAATTTACCTACTTTTTTACAATTTTATTTCTTTTGACTTTTATACCATATTATTTGTAATTTTTACACAAAAAAATTATTTTTATTGAGTACAAAAATTATTTCTGCTTTACCAGAGGTAACGATAAAAGTGGTAACGATAAAATTTTTATATTCGTATGATCTTAGGTATAAAAAAAAAAACTTTAATATTGTACTAATTTATAGTTCTAATTTTTTTTAAAAGTTACATGTACCTATTATATTTCTCTCATAATGTTTTCAAATTCAATATCCATATCTTCATCAACATCGTTTTGCACATCCTCTTTTGTCATTTCTGGAACATCCGCATTTTCACAATTTAGGTCCATACATTTTTTGCAGAACATGGAGCAGCTAATTCCTATAATTTTCTACAGCCGCAATTTACGTAATAGAATTAAATCGTAATTTTTCTTTATGGCATTAAGGCCAACAGTTTAGGTAGTTCTCGGTTACAACTTTTTCAAAAATTATCAAAAAGCACAAAATTTTCTCTAACCAATTTCCCACTAACTTCTGATGCCACTAAATATCACGGTTTAAGAACTTACCACCAAATTCAACAGTGGGAAGGAAATATTTTAAATCCATTTGAGTGGGGTTGGAAAAAATCTAAAAATGGATTAGTGCCAATTAAAACAACAAAACCTCCTGCACTGTAGAATTTACTGGAACAAATAGCTTGCGGGTGTATAAAAGGTTGTCACGGAAATTGCAGCTGTAGAAAATTAGGAATTAGCCGCAAAGAATTTATTTGCGAAAATGTGGATGTTCCAGGAAATTGTGAAACTGTGGATGTTCCAGAAATTACAGAAGGAGATGTCCAAAACGATGTTGATGAAGATATTGATATTGAATTTGAAAACATTATGAGAGAAATATAATAGGTACATTCAATTTTTTTTAAAAAATAGAACTGTAATTTAGTACAATATTAAAGTTTCTTTTTATACTTAAGATCATATGAATATCAAAATTTTTAGCAAATAATTTTATCGTTACCTCTGATAAAGCAGAAATAATTTTTGTACTCAATAAAAATAATTTTTGCGTGTAAAAATTACAAATAACATGGTATAAAAGTCAAAAGTAATAAAATTGTAAAAAAGTAGGTAACTTTGAACGACTGTATCTCAGCCGGTTATTATCGAAAATAGTTTTGTCGGTCACCATTCTGACGGGAATTACATCAGCTTTCTTTTTTGTGAACCAATCCCTATACCTAAATTCACTCAGAAAAAAGTACTACTCAAAAATTTAAAAAAAAAAAGAAAAATTGAAAAATTTTAGCTTTTCTTTAAATAGCTTTTTTGACTTATTTTGTTGAGAAAAAAGTTTTTTGAGTTCATAAAGTGCCATTTCGGTAGGAAATTTAATTCTCTACAAAAAATCATATCATGTGTATTTACGACAAATGCATAGTTTTTGAGTTATAGTTAAAAAACGTAAGCGTCGATAAGTTTACGCCGTTCGTAAAAACGCACGCCTAAATTTAATAGCACTTTGTGAATTTATCATCTTTGGGGTACAATTGAACATATGAAACAATAAAACACCTGTTACGAATTAGTTCCTTATTCAACTACATAGTCAATAGCCTATAAGATTAATAAAGTTTAGTAAAATAAAAAATAACAATTTTTTTGTTTTCATATTTTATTTTCTCTTCCAGTTGAAATTGATCGATAAACTTGGAACAAAATGAGTGATATTCAGCACTGTCTCTTTTATATTGTTTCCCTTTCAATACAGCCTATTAATGGAAGAAACGAAATAGAATTTTTTTTAAAACCCACAATCAGAAAATATACAACCAAGAGTAGACAAAGGTTTGTTATTGAATTCTCTTTTAACAGTGAACTAACTAAGGTTTCTAATTCTGTCTGTAACTCCTTAATTCTTTATTTGGTTTAGTCACTAGAATCCTTAAGACAAAATTTCTCCCCTATTTCTTACATCTTACCATGGCCAAACTATCTAAAATATCAAAAATATTTGGTACATTCCGTACGATGGCAAATCAAAAACGATAGATATGCAAGAAGTGACCCAAAAACGAGAAGTAGACGAATACGAAATATCAAATCTTATATTTTTCTTTTGATATACAATTTTTGATAAGATATGTCAATATATCAAATAAATTTTATTTATCTCTAACAACGTATAAGAACACTCCGTGCGTACGCGGTTCATTTGTTGGCAAATAATGTTTTCTTGTTAGTATATTATTTATGTAAGCACCATTGAATATATTATAACGTGCAGATAACTTGACTTAGTAAAAGAAAAAAGTGAAAAAGCTTATATACGCAGGGAAATATATGCGACAAAATATGTACCTACATATTCGAATGTGTTTGATGCATTATACAAAATACAACTGGCTAGAAAAATATACCTAAATAAAAAAATTACTTGGCAAAAATCTAAAGGCCGGTCCAGACGCAACGTCTTATCTAAACGACTTGTCCGAATCGACAAGTTGTTCAGATAAAACGTAGCGCGTGGACCGGAAAACGTACGTCTTGCATGACGGAAATGAGATTGTACGATAAGTCGAAAGTTTGAGCTGCGAGGCATCATTTTATAAAAATTGGAACAACAAGTTGGTGCGTCTGGACAGACCTTCGTTTTATCGAAATGATTTGTAGTATTTTTATACATAATATCGTGGTATTCTGTTGCTTCGTGTCCGTTAATTTAAAAATTTAAAATTTTTAAAAATAAAAATTTAAACTTTTTTTGTATTAATTTTGTTTTTTATTTTATAATTTTTATTTTATTTTATAATGTCTGATCTTTGTCAATGGTCCCGTCAATTTTTGTGTGAATTTATTGAACTTTATAGTAGTTTTCCTTTCTTGTGACAAATTAAAAGCCCAGAGTACAGTAACCGGAATAAAAAGTCATAAACATACGAAACCCTGATTAAAAAATACAGAGGCATTGACGAAACGGCTACCAAGGAGACAGTAAAAAAAATAAATTTTTTACAAATCGTTTACAAAAAAGAACGGGCTAAAATATTTAAATCTACTAAAAGAGTTTAATAAATGGCTGTAAGTTTCAGTGTCCATCCTAAGGTAATTACGCTAATCATCTGCTTCATTATGAAGTTCACGTAATAGTCTGACATGAAAAAATTCATGTCTTTTTAAGAGACGTTCCCTCGACCATCTTAATCTTCGACTTTTTCTTTTATTTTTTATTAAAATACAAACACCATAGAGTGCCCAAAGAAGTGTTTCTTCCATGAAAAACGTCGTAAAACTGAAATTTGAACGATAAGTTGGAGACTTGTCGACACACTAATTTTTGTACATTTTATCGAACGAGTTGCATGAATGTTTTATCGTTCAGATAAGACGTTGCGTCTGGACCGGCCTTAACACATTGAAATATTATTTGCTGTTTTTACTTAAAATGCTCATTGCGTAATCAAAAATATTATTTTGACAGCACCAATACCTACACATTGTTTGTTAAAATATATTTTTATTCCGTGGACTTGAAAAGACAATTTATTGGAATCTCAAAACTAAAATATTTAAATTTCCAAGTTTTAACCTAGGTCTAAAAATTTATAGTTATATCTAATGTAGATGAAGATGGTAATGCCGACGCGCAGTTCGTGATGACGTAGATGGCGAATTCAGTGAATTTCTCATAGCGGCAAATTTAAATAATAAATATGATTGTAATGTTGTCTTTTTCTAAAAATTCAAATCTGTGACGTAATTATAACGTAGATGGCCAATTGCGCAAAAAAACTTATTTTGGTCTCCAATGTAGCGTACCTTTCTCTATCTACTTTGGTTATATTCGCTGCTCGTAGTAATAGTTTAACCTGAATAGACTTTTTCGGTAACTTCCTTCTGGTTATTTTTTAAGTTTTTAGCTGCGGCTTCGCTCGCGTGAATTTTGAAATTATTCAAAAGTGGTTAAATTAAATAACTTTCCATCTTTTTTGCAAGGTTTCACTTACTTGTGAAATTTGTGTTTATATATAATGAAAATTTGTTGATTTAATTGTTGAACACTTATTAGCGAATTTCCAAAACTGGAAATTCAGCTTTTACGCCAGGTGTCATGGTGCGACCTAAGCCCGGGACCATATCAGAAATATGTTTTGAGGTCCCTAGAATACGAAAATGATATTCACTAAAATTTATATATATATATATATATATATATATATATATATATATATATATATATATATATATATATATATATATATATATATATATATATATATATGTATCCGCGCGATAACTCTCGAACGAAACGTCTAACGCTTATGAAATTTTGTGTGCGGACTGGATTCTGAATTGGCTTGGCTAAGTTCGTTAGCCAGACACGTCGGATGCCCAGAAGTAGGTTTTCTGGCCATTTTTTATCATTCGATCCTATCATAAGGCAGTTCGATTTTTACATCGTTGAAAAGGAAAAAAAAAATTATGAAGAAAATATTCTTATAATTTTCTTTCTATTTTAAGTATTTTTCGAGAAAATGTAAATTTTCACTTTTATTCTTTCTTTGTTAGTCTAATAAGTAATTTATATTTATATCTCAGTTTTTAATAAGTATAAAAATATTTCACTTTTTTATTAAAGAATTTTGTGAGAACAAGTGAAAACTATTCACATATATGAGATATAACACACATACATGTATAGAGTTTTGTTTCTCATTTATTGCATTATAATTAGCATGGTTCTATTCCATGTTAAAAAATGTAAATTAAACAGATTTTCTAAGCTAATGTAATGAAGAATTTTTTTTTTTTTTTATTGAATTTTTAAGTAAACAAGAAATTGAAGATTATGTTATGATATAAATATTATTAAATATAAAACAAAAAAAACGCCGTGAGCAGCGGGGCCCCATCACGGTAGTCGAATTTCCCCCTTCATCTTCGGTATTGAATGTTTACAAGCGAAATGTGATTGAAAGTCTACAACCGAATTGTCATTTTGTTGGTTTCAAAACTGGTGATGAGTGTTCGGCTGATCGAGGCTTTAAAAAAAGGTTTTAAGTATTTAAGGGTTGTATCTCAGTAAATTTCAATTTTGTGCCGAAAACAGGTAGCAGAAAAAAAACCAACACAATTCGTACGAGGGCATTCCTGCCCATGTTTATCCGCTAATTGCCTTTATGTTTTAGTTTTAAATATTAAAAAAGGACCTTAAATAGTAAACTGGAAGGCCTTTATAAAGATATTTTTTCATTCAAAAAAAAAAAAAAATAAAAATAAAAAATAAAAAAAATAAAAAAAAAATTATTTCTTCGGTATTGAGTGTTTACAAGCGAAATATAATTGAAACTCCACAAGCGATTTGTAATTTTGGTGGTTTCAAAACTGATAATGAGTGTCCGGTTGATCGGGGCTTTATAAAAAGATTTTAAGTTTTTAAGGGCTGAATCTCAGTAAATTTCAATTTTGTGCCGATAGAAGTTAACAGGGAAAAAGCCAAAACAATTCGTACGAGGGCATTTCTATCCATGCTTATCCGCCAATTGCCTTTGTGTTTTACTTTTAAATATTAAAAAAGGAACTTAAATAGTAAACTGGAAGGCTTTTATGAAGATATTTTTTCTTTCCAAAAAAATCCAAAATTTCTATTTTATAAATAATAAAAATCCAAAATTCCTAAATAATAATTAAATAAATAAATAAACAGTGACTTTAATAACATTTGCAAATTACTTAATATGTATGTATTTCATTTGTTAAAAAATTGTATTCACTTTTTTTTAAATTTTTTAAAATTACTATTCGCCTACTTGTATTTAGAATAAACATAATGCTTTTAAAACACATTTAACAATAGCATTCAATTCCGATGTAAAAATGGGAGAAGTGGGGGAAAAGTGATGTGGACTCCCTACAAGGTACTAGCTGGATACTAACTGAATACACGTACAAAATTTCAGCCCTCTAGGTTTCCTTATGGAGTCTCTAGACGTGTTAGAAAACAAGCAAAAAAATTAAGGAAATATTGGCGTAAAAATCGTGGGGGTAAGGGTTAAAAGTTGAAACCTCCAAAAAACAGTGTCTGGCTATTAGCTTAACCTGTACACCAAATTTCAGCCCTCTAGGTTTATTTGGGGAGATTTTGACCCGAACGAAACTGTTAAAAAACAAGAAAAATCATGTTCTTTTAGGTATAAAAATGGTGGGGGTAGGGGTTAAAAGTCGAGACCCCCAAAAGGCACCCCCTTGATACTAACTCAATCCGAATACAAAATTTCAGCCCTCTAGGTTTATTCGGGTGACCTGTGCGAGTGGTACAAACTTCGAAAACGTCGAAAATGCATGAAATTGTAGCTTAAAAATGAGGGGGGTGGGGGTAAAATATTAAAACCTCCAAAAAGCACAACCTAGGTACGAACTTTATCAACACACCAAATTTCAACCCTCTACGTTAATTCTGGGGGGCTGGGGGCCTGTTAGATCCAGCGAAAATCGTTTTTCCCCCCTCTACTCCCACCATATCATCCTAGGAAGCTGAATTTTGGATATGTTGTAGATAATTGACCGAAACATTATTTAAAACCGATTTGGAAAAGTTTTATTGCTTTTCCGCCCCCCACCACCCCCTTAAAGGTCGGGTCCGAAAAAAAATTTGCCCAAAATTTGACCCCACTTTGATAGTATTGTTGTGCATCGGAATAAGCCCCACTTACCAAATTTCATCTCTTAACTTCCATAGGGGGGCCCTACACATATTAAAAGGTTGCGGGAAAATATATATATATATATATATATATATCAGACATCTTTTTTTTTTACATAATCGTGTTCTACGGGTCCGAAAACGGATAGCGCCCCTGGTCTCGCCTCTCGCAGCTCTTATCGTATAGACTGTATAAGTCTAATTTTTCGGAGAAAATTCGACTAACAAAATCTGTACAATGTACATATGTATGTACGGAAAAATATTTTGAATCGATTTTGAAAATTTTTCCACTAATAATTAATAATGTTAAAAAATTAAACCATTTCAAATGGATTTAAGGTATTTTATGTGAGGTCAAGGTTTTCGGGACCTAAAAAGGCCAGAAATTAATTAACCAATCGATTTTAAAAAATTTTTCACAGTTAGTAAGTTAAAGTATTTGAATTAATTAATTAAATGATGTCCGCAAGAAGCTTACGGACTGCCATAAGTTATATGAGATCCTTAGAACCCTTTTCTTACTGTTAGAGTACTAGACTTGTATGAGTTTCGCCAGGATTTACTGATCCCATAATTGTAAAAAATAAACTAAACGACCAATTTTAAAAATTTCTTCGCTGTTACAGAGCTAAACTATTTTAGATAGATTTAGAATACATTATGTAAGGTCCGTCAGGGTCCACAGGACCCAAAAGTGTCAAAAATAAACTAACTGACCGATTTTGAAAATTTTTTCACTGTTACAGAGCTAAACTATTTTAGATAAATATCGATTACGTTATGTAAGGTCCGCCTGGGTCCATAGGACCCAAAAGTGTCAAAAATAAACTGCCTGATCGATTTTGAAAATTTTTTCGCTGTTACAGAGCTAAACTGTTTTAGATAAATATAGATTCCGTTATGTAAGGTCTGCCAGGGTCCATAGGATCCTGAAGTGTCAAAAATAAACTAACTGACCGATTTTGAAAATTTTTTCACTGTTACAGAGCTAAACTATTTTAGATAAATATAAATTACGTTATGTAAGGTCCACCAAGGTCCATAGAACCCAAAAGTGTCAAAAATAAACTAACTGACCGATTTTGAAAATTTTTTCACTGTTACAGAGCTAAACTATTTTAGATAAGTATAGATTACGTTATGTAAGGTCTGCCAGGGTCCATAGGATCCAGAAGTGTCAAAAATAAACTAACTGACCGATTTTGAAAATTTTTTCACTGTTACAGAGCTAAACTATTTTAGATAAATATAGATTACGTTATGTAAGGTCTGCCAGGGTCCATGGGATCCAAAAGTGTCAAAAATAAACTAACCGACCGATTTTGAAAATTTTTTCACAGTTGGGGAACTAACTATTTTAGATAGACATACATTACGTTATTTAGGGTCCGCCAGGGTCCATGGGGCCCAAAAGTGGTAAAAATAAACTAACCGACCGATTTTGAAAATTTTTTCACTGTTACAGAGCTAAACTATTTTAGATAAATATAGATTACGTTATGTAAAGTCTGCCAGGGTCCATCGGATCCAAAAGCGTCAAAAATAAACTAGCCGACCGATTTTGAAAATTTTTTCACCGTTGGGGAGCTAAGCTATTTTAGATACATATAGATTACGTTATGTAAGGTCTGAAGTGTCAGTAGGACCTAAAAGTGTCAAAAATAAAATAACTGACCGATTTTGAAACCTTTTTACTATTACGGAGGTAAACTCTTTTAGATAGGTACAGGTTGTGTTATCTGAGATCCACAACTGTCCTGCGGATGCAAATGCGGCGTAGAATGCTACACAACGGGTTTTGAATATATATATATATATATATATATATATATATATATATATATATACATATATATATATATATATATGTATATATATATATATATATATATATATATATATATATATATTTTACATAAAGTCCGCCTAGAATATACGGTCGAGCTGATTTTTTAATGAGGTCCACCGGGATCTTGCAGATCCGAAAACGCCAGTAATAAGCTATCGAAAAGATGCTAAAAAATTTCTCACTGCTAGAGAACTAAATTATTTTAGATGGATACAACTATGGTGCACAAAATTCGTTCGGGTTCTTGGGTCCCCAAAAATACCAAAACTAATTACCCAACCGATTTTAAAAATTCTTTTACTCTTAGAAAGCTAAACTATTTTAAATAGGTACAGGTCTTAGATGAGATCCGCCAGTGCCCAAGATTTGGAAATTCGCTATGTTATGCAGATGCTGCGACAGGGGTATTTGTTAATTTTAAATTAAAAGCATCTTAAATGTGACTTCAATTGTTTTAATTTTAAAATTTATTTTGACAATTTAACTCATGTGTATCAAATAACATAAGAATATTGTAATTTTTGTCACTTTTACCATGAAAAAATATTTGGGACAGATTTCTACAGTGAAAAAAATGGTACAAAACATTTCATTGATCACTTCATTGTAGGCAAACACGATAAAAACGAAACAAAAATTCGAATTGGTAAATTTAACTGATTTCAGAACCATGGTAACAATGTATTAAATAATAACATGAATTATACTAATTTATTTGATTCGTTAAATTGTCTTACCGTATTACATTTGAGTTTTATATTTTTTTCTGAATAAATTTGTGTTTTCTACAACTCAAATTTCTTGCTTAAAAGCAATTTAACTCGAATAATTGTCAACCCAAAAGCGCTTCAGCTTCGCTGTCGCATTATTGTTAGTTGAAAGTTCTCCTCGTTAAATTGCTAAGTAATAAATTTTCGTTGGACAAACCCAAATTTGTTCGAAATAATACTAACTTCTCGTGTAATAACAAGTGATAAAAAGTTACTTACGCTCCCCGCCGCTATCTTTATGCAAAATATCAAGTTAACTAATTAAGCTACTGGGTTGGGAAAGTGAGAAAAGCTTGCAGACAAACAAGCTCACTTTTGAATACACTCGTATAATATTAGTTTAATATTTAGATTAGATACGGTCCCTCAAATTTTAAACGACAATATATTTACCGCTGCCTTTCAAATGAATAAAAATAAAAACAGGAATGAAAAATTTGTTTAAAAAAAAGGGACTATATACACGATTCATACAAGATACACATACAAGGTACTGAATGAGGCCGTAATAATATTATTTACATATTTGATTAAAAAAATGTACAAAAAACTAAAAAGGTAAACAGGATTCAAAAAAAAAAAAAGAAAATTACAACACTAAGACCGTACCAATTTTTTACCGCTACCTGTAGGTAGGTGTACTGCCGGTTTTGTGATGGTGATTGTTTTCTACAACTAAATACAATGAATAAGTCAATAAATGGACATTGTGTTAATTTTCCGCTCCTAGTAGTTAGAAGAAATATTTAGAATGATAGGTGATGTTATAAGTGATTTGGTAATGAGGTATCATTAGACCAGTCATGGGCAAAGTACGGCCCGCTGGCCAAATGCGGCCCTTTGGGGTAGTCAATCCGGCCCGCGACATGGTTTCCAAAACTTCCTAAAAATTACACATAGTGCAATATCTAATGATTAGACCTTGTAGAATTCAGTTTTTGCTTGAGGTCGTTCTGTCCGGAAAATAGTTTTCGTTTTAAAGTAGGCAATTCGGATTTTTTATAGCATACAGGATTGGTAATGGATTTTAATTATCAAAAAGAAATTAATTCATATTGGATTTGGAAGCAAAAGAATTAAAAATTTAGTCTACTTGATCATTTAAAACGATATTATGGTTTCAGTCTTTATTGAGTCCCGAACTTCTAAAATATTGAGTTTATCCACGACGAAACGGAGCTGATATATGCATTTAGGTTATAAGAGGTGTGTGTGCGTGTGTCAGTTATCACTTTTCCACAAATCGGTTTAACCAATTTTAATGCGGTTTTTTTCATTTGAAAGCTGATAATTCGGGAATGGTTTTTAGCCAGATTTAACGAAAACTGGTTCAGTTGTTTTCAGAATACTTCAGGATTTCTACACGGAGAGAAAATTCCTATAAAAATTACTATGCTCATACTACAATTTTACCGTACAAAAATTGAATATGTTCGCCTGTTACACGTCGATTGTAGTATGAGCATAGTAATTTTTATAGGTTCTCTCCGTGTAGGATAAAAATAAAATTAAAATTTTAATACCTACTTTAAAATTTCCTGGGTGGCTCTCAGCCAGGGAAACTGGAAAGTGCAATCGCATTTTCGTGCAAACGAAAAAACTCTAAAAAGTTGAAAATAAAAATTTCTGGCATTCCATATTGCACATTTCATTATAATTTAGAATAAGTAAAATTTCTCAATCATAATGAAATTTGGAATAAGGAATTCCGGGAATTTTTATTTGTAACTTTTTTCAGTTATTCATTGGTTTCGGTTCGAATTATTTTCCTAAGTCTTGCAAGCGGATGCACCTCTAGACCCGAAATAATGTGGATGGTGTTTGAAAAACGAACATAACACTTTATTATTACCCTAACTATTTTCTTGTCATCTCACTTGAAGTGGCTATGGTATCTATTAAAATAAACGCTTGGTATTCAGAGTATACAGATATACAAGCAAGAGTATTATAAAATATACATACAACTTATATAGAGTACACCTATATGTATTAGTGAAAGCGCATGTTCCGAAATGCTTGTTGTACATTTTCAAACCTGTACCGGCTAAACGTTTTAGTTGATACCGTTGAAACTTCACTGTTTCAACCGTCCCGTTTGGAACGAAACTAAAATCTTACAAGCTCGTTCGCCGTTTACGTTTCGCGTGCCGCAACGAGTTCGACAAGCGAAAAGGTACGTTAACAACACCGCGTACGGCAAAATCGAGGTTATATACGTATCAATAAACACGTGACGATCGGATCGTGTGGAGGACTAAAATCGTGACCGAACTCTACCTTGTGAAAATTTCAATATTTATTAAATATAATATTACGAGTGATATTAAAAATAATATTTTTTTTATGAAATTGTATTAAATGAAGTGTTTGTATTGTAATATATAACACATTTTTTGAAATTTGATTTTTTTAATAATTTTTTAAAAAAAATACAGTTAAAATTTGATTGAAGCCTAAAATTTTAAAATTTTGAAATTTCTCTCATTAAAGTTTTAATTTTAGTTTTTAATAGGTTTGTTTTTATTCAGTTTAAATTTCAATGGTTTTAAAATTATTGGCACTAACTAAACCAAAAATGGTTTATTAGTGAAAGTGCGAGGTAGTAAATTTGTTTAGTGTATTTAAATTTAAAATATAATTCTTGTAAGATATTTCGTAACTTTATATTCAAAGATTTTTGGCAAATAAACTAGATGATGACAAATTTGCATGTATTTTCACACTTATATCTCGGAGAGAATTGAAAGATATGAAATTGTTGGAAAAAATAAAGTCAAAATTAAAGAAAATTTAATTTTCTTTTCAATTTTCAATATGTATGTTAAGCAAAAGAGTTAAAACTGGTGACGAAACTGGAATGTGCCTATGCCAATTAAAAGGATGAAAATTATCAGGCTAAATACCTTGTAGAAAAATTATTTATATTTATATAATAGTATAAGCGTGAAAATAGTTTCTGGGCACTTGTTATTTTTGGCAAAGTAAAATATTAAAACCATACAAGCGGCGCTAAAATTTTTCCTTTCTTTTTTCTAAGCATTTTCATACCTTCCAAGGTACAAATGCAAAAATCTTCCATCATTTTCTACTAAAAAAAAAAATAATTTTTTTAGGTCACTTTATATTAAATTTCAATTTTGAATTTTTTGCTAATTACTCCTCTGATCAGTAGGTACCCTTTTTCAAAAATAAAAATAATTTTATTAAATAACGTGCACATATTTTCGGTTTCCGAACGTCACACTTTGAATATTAATGTCCATTTACCGTAAAGAAATCCATCTATAAATATTTAATTTTGGATACCTTACCTTCTATCCTTCGTGCCTCCATACGGTGCGTAACACAACCTAACCTAACCCGGTTATCCCAAACCGATAACCAACCAAACCGTTATAATCGAAAAATATGTGCGACGAATACGAAAAAGTTTGCAAACCGGGGTAGGTACAATTGAACACCAGTACGGTAACATGTATATACACTACGGTACTAAAATATGTGGTACATTTAAAATCGTCATTATAATTATGTGAGTCCTTATTATTTAACATAAAAACACTTTGTCAATGTCACTTCTAGTTTTGACGTGAAATACGTGGATTTCTCCAAACTAAGGTACATATTATGTTTAATTTGTGAGTGTTTTGATACTGAAAATACCTGATACTGATTGAGCCTACATTGACGTCATCGGCTCATGTAAACACAATGTTAAATTAAACTGCGAATACTTTCTCTTATCAGTTTACATGATAATACTATGCTACGGTACAATTAAGCTAATCTGATGACGAATCCGAAAGATATTTACCTAAAAGAAACTTACAGCACAATTTACTGATATAAATTTACAAAATTGGCATAATATTCTTATTTATTTACTGCCTACTATATTTTATTTTGTGTATTAACTGCCCTAACGTCTAACAGAAATAAAACACAATGCGAAACATTACTGAAAAAAGCAATTTACTAACTGAAAGTATTACAATCCAATTGTAGTAATAATGAAGTGACAACTAAGCATTTATTAAGATAAATATTATTCAGGCTAAGAAGTAAAAAGTAAATTTAAGTACAAAACTGTTTTCAAATCAAGCTTTTATTTTAAAATTGACTAAAAAAGATAAATTACCTTTTACATTTTGAGTAAACTTTGAGACAATGCAGAATATAATTTATAAAAGCTTGAGATGTTTAATTAAGTTTGGTAGCTACTGACAAATGCATTTAAGTAGTTACTTACATCTGAGACCGAAATAATAACAACACCTCATGTTTTAATAAAGTATGTTGCACGTTGCCTCAAAAATTCACTCAAAAGTTACCTTATTTTTTTTAGTCTATTTTTAAATAAAAGCTTGGTTAAAATTTTTTTTTAAATTAAAATAATTCTTTTTTTTTTTTAAATAGTTTTTAACAAAATTTTAATACTTAAGGTACCATCACAGTGTGATTTGCCGAAGAATAGACAAATTTTCACAATTTTTTTTTCGGATGGATAGGATGGGGGAATGGTGATGAATTTTTTTTTACGATTAATACCACTATTTAACAATACAAAAATATTTCTTTTTTGTTTAATTTTATTTAGGTATTTTTTATAATTATTATTATTTTTTGAAAAAAGTGTTTTTAAAAAAGGTCGAAATTCGGTGCCCATGATTGCGGCCGCAGTTTTTATCTTAAAAAAAAATCAAACGGATTATCATTCTGTAGGTAAGCCGCCATATTCCTATGGAAGATTTTTCTTTTGAAATTTTCCTATTTTTTTCGCACGAAAAACTGTAAAAAATTTTGTACTTTTTAATCAAATCGCCGCCATATTTTCAAATTTCAAAAAAAGCTCCCATACATAGCGGCTTACCTACAGATTGATAATCCATTTTATTTATTTTTTTTTTTTTCAGATAAAAACTACGGCCGCAATCGTGAGCACCAAATTTCGGCCTTTTTTAAAGACACTTTTTTCAAAAAATTATAATAATTATAAAAAATAAATAAAAAAATATTTTTGTATTGTTAAATAGTGGTATTAATCGTAAAAAAAATTCATCTCCATTCCCCCATCCTATCCATCCGAAAAAAAATTGTGAAAATTTGTCTATTTTTCGGCAACTCACACTGTGATGGTACCTTAAACCACGCCAACATATAAAGTGTACACCAGTAAGGTATACAAACATAGCAGCTCTCTCTCTGTCTAATTATTGTGGGTAATGAAGCGGTGGGATGTGATATATTTTACATTATCTATTGTGCAGCAGACCTATTGTAGCTATCACATTTGTTATACGTATTATATTATTCGTCTGTAAGGTTTACAGAAATCATTACAACACTGACAGTGTGTTGCATATAATACTGATCAATATCCTTTCGCGGTAGCATCACACACTTCGTCAGCTGAGTATTGGTTGGTACCAAATCAACTTTTTAAATAATTTACTGTTGAAAGGTTTACTTTGTGAAATTTCATTTTAAATATTAAAAATATTTAAAGTTTCAATTACTTTGTCAATTTCACTAGAATTGAGTAGAATTTACTAAACGCGTTTGAGCGAGATTGAAAACGCGTTTAGTAAATTCTACTCAATTCTAGTGAAATTGACAAAGTAATTGAAACTTTAAATATTTTTAATATTCAACTTTTTAAAATTTTTTTTTAGATAGTTGTTTTGTTAGTTTTGGGCATTGAGGATGCCAAAGCCTCTATTAGAAAAAAAATTTTTAAAAGTTAACTTGGTACAAATCAATATTAAGCTGACGACTTGTGTAATCACTGTTAACTAATATAACAGTTTTAAATATTACTTAAATTGACAGTTAACTAAAAAGTAATATCTTACATTAATTGAATTTATAACGAAAAAATTCAATTAAAATTTTCAGTGTGGCAGTAAACTTTTGTTTATTCCTTTACGTAGATACATTCTGATTCAAAACGAAAAGCGGTATAGAAAAACCTTTTTCGTTGCTGAAATATCTCAATATACCATTTTAACTTTGAAAGGTATTAGTAGAGGCGGTAGCGGTCCTTTCCTTATTACTACGAGATAAGATAATTTAAAAGTTAAGATAGTCGAATACACAATTAACGTGGTAGAGTTTAACTATACCTATACGTTTCGTTTTGTTTGTAATATATCGCCATGTGGAACCTTTAGTTTATCAATTATTCCCGATATTATTTGTACACTAATAATAAGATAATTTATTAGTTTGTAAGTTCGTTTAATTTTGAATTGTTCCTATCGATTTACTGGTTATATTGTAGGTAGCTACTGTATACATGAGCGGATCCAGTTCTTAGATTAGGAGGGGGTAAAGTTTTTTTCAAAGATTTCATAATTCCTTTCTGATATTGTCACTGCGAATATCATTCCAGTTACTGTTAAGGCACTGAATAATTTTAGTAATCTTGATGACGTCACCATGTTAAAAAATTTGTTTTATTTTAAATCAGGCTTTATTGAAACGATCGGAATTGATGTCATTGGTCGAATTAGGATTCACATTTGCTATTAAAATAACGAAATTCCTCTCAGAAACGTCACTGTTTCGAGGGAAATCTTTTTTCTAGTATATAATCTTACGTGCTTAATGGGGTATTTGACAGTATCAAAGAAAAACCATAAAAACAAATTTTAATGAAAATTGATAATAAAAGACAGCAATTTATAATGTTAATTCATCCTAACTATCATTATTTAATTTTCATTAATTAATTTAAAAAAAAAATTAATATTTTTCAGCTATAAATTACGTCAGCAGAAATGGGCTGTGACGTAGCATTCTCTTATATTTCAACACTGTCGCCACTAGGGTCGCTACGTAAATTCCGGTTAGCAAACATAACTATGGAAATTAATTTGAATTTAATTAATTTTTTTAAAAATCAACAATTTGTTTTCCTAGTTATAAGAAAAACGAACAGTTTTTTTTTCTTAGTTACATGACACCTGTTACTATCTAGAGAATGTGACGTAATTGAACCTACTGAATGTTTTCACGCAAATTTTAAGAATAAATATTAAATTAATTTTTTCTAAGGATCTTCGGCATTTTTTTAAAAAATTATAATTATACACATGCATAATACATAAATATGCGTATTTTGAAATAATTTCCCAAAATTACTCAAATTCCCCATTTTGATAATAACATAGAAAGAACTATATCAAAATGAATAATTCGCTTCCAGTTGATTCATTTATTATTTTATTTACGATTTTTATATCATTAAGAAATTATAGTAAAACTTGATGACGTTTCCAAATAAATTACGATAGAATTTAGCTCCGTTCAGGACAGCGATTCGTGAAAAGTGAAGTGAAGTTGAATGGAATGAAATGAAATAGCTGAGAACAGAACCAAAGGAAATATATTTCTATAAGTTGGTAGGTATACATTATTGTGATAATGGGTACTCTATCGACGAAATTGATTACTAATAAGAGGAGGTATTATTTATGATACACAGTTTTGAATTCCGGTTACATATTATGTGGAATTTAAAAAATAAAATTTATAAACATTCATGATTTTATTGCCATTTTTCGTCCATTCCGTTTGCGTTCGTTGTGATTTTTGAATAGCTAGCTGTGCTTTATATTAACTGTTTTAATTTTTTACCATTTCTCTTGTATTTTAATTATTTTTTAACTTTTATTAATTTTTTTTTATTTAAATTATATATTTTCCTTTTTAACAATAGTTTATAGTAGAAATAAAATTTCGACGTAACCTTGTTTTGTAGTAGTAGCGTTTGTTTTTGTTTATTTAGTAATTTGATTAATTTTAAAATTTCTTCATCGGATTCAACTCGATCTTGCATTCTCCTCCTCCGGTTTGATTTCGCTGTTTAAAATATGTAACAGAAAATGAAAACTGCGTACCATAAATAATACCTCCTCTTATTAGTAATCAATTTCTTCGATAGAGTACCGATTATCACAATAATGTATACCTACCAACTTATAAAAATATATTTCCTTTGGTTCTGTTCTCAGCTATTTCCTTTCATTTCATTCCACTTCACTTCACTCTTCAAGAATCGCTGTCCAGGTGGAGGTGAGCCTCCATGACTTGTATTCACGACTGTATAGAAAACTTTTAGAAAACTGAAAATTTATTAGTAAAGAAATTCATGTACACATGAAATCACCAATTGAATAACCGCTCGTGTTTAGACACTGATAATTATGGACTGGTAGTCATGAATTCGATTCTCATTCTCGGTTATACTTGTTTCCAGTTTTCTGCAGTTTTCAGATTTCACAATTCCAGATGAATACTGGCACAGTACCCTAAGGGGACTGTTATAAATGTATACCTACAAAATACTAGTCCCCTACACCACTACCTTATCCTCTACACACATCATAATGTTGACTAGTTGTCGGAAAAACAGACGCTAAATCCCATTATTATATTACTATTATGAAAATTAATTTCGGAATTCTAATCATCGGCCCGAAAACTTTTCATATAACATTGATTGCTATATATGTTGCGACAGTTTCGGTACATCGGCCTCTTAACCTTTCTCAAGCATTAGCCACCACTTTAATCACCGCCCAACGTCCCCCATTGATAGCTATTTGTAAGGGGAAGGGATACTAGAACAAACGCATATAAATGATTAGTATTGTAGTAAAATTGGGCGACAGGTGTCTGTTATCTGAGATAATACAAATGTATTTGAACAAGCCGGCCCCAATGTAAACCAATGTACAAACCGAACCTAACCTATCCAAGTCAACTAACCAGCATCAACCGCCAATGTTTGGATTTAAAGTGTTTGTTTGGGACTAACTGACATGGTTATAGTGTTATATAATAATACCTTATGTAAAGATGGAATACATGTAAAATTTAATGAACACGAATAATATTGTATTTGACTTGCGTAAACGACAAAATACAATTTGTCGTAATAATTATGGATATAGTTAAGGGCGTTCGTGCGTCAGACTTAATAGTAGATAAAATTTTTAATTTTAGAGAATTGACAAGTTGAAGTCAATATCTTCCCTCAAAAATTTTAAGGCCTTCATTGATCATTTCTTAAAGTAATTGACTATTAAAAATCAAATTTTTAACACAGACCCACTAGGAAAAAACATTCTAAACAGCATTTTTTCGTGTTAAAAATTATAATACGTATATTATCAGAGTAGATATCAAAATAAAAAATGTTTGAGAATATTCTTTGAAATATGCAATTTATATAATTTCACAAAAAACATCGTATTGACGGACGTTAAAATGAAATATTAATTATTGAAATTATAAAAATTAAAATTTTCTGGTAAATTTTGATGTGTATGCGTACATAATATGCATACAAGGTCAAATAAACTGGTTATTTTCAATCAACAACTATGTATGCATTGATATCACAGACAAGTACATAGGCGGTACATATAGCAGTCACCTATAACAAGTACAAGCTCTGTATGCATAACACATTGGGTATTATGTTCTGTAGTAATTGGTGGTAGCTACGTCACCCTATTCTATAGTGTTTTGTGGACGCGCACGAACGTCTTTAACACATCACAAACAACGGATGAAAATTAGCTTATTTTCAATTACAGTGAAATTTAGAATTTGAACCTTTTTTGAACTTTTTTGTAAATTCTTACCGTGTTTTTTAAAAATTTTTATTTGTATTTAAAAAAAAAAAAAACATTTATTGCATGGACCGCGTAAGCCTCACCTAACTTAGAACCCCTACCTTCCAAAGTGATTTTTGTTAAAAGAATTCAACGAATTTCTTCAACCTAGGCTGAACCAATTTTCATCAAACCTGGCTAAGAACTACCTCGGAATTATCAACTTGCAATTAAAAAATCACACTAAATTTGGTTAAGCCGTTTTAAAGATCCCCTCTTACACCAAGCACACACACCTATTACATTTTTTTCGGTACCAAACTCCGACAGTCCCAAAGCACGAGACGTTACTGCTCTAAAGCATACCACTTGTTTAAAATGTTCTAAAACAATTTAAGAAAAAACTCCTTGAAAATTATGATTGTTGCTCAAAAACTTTACCCAAGAACGTCTAATTTGTGATTAAACCATCATACAGGAGTCAGGAACCCTCTGAACTCGAAAAGAACTACGTATTTCGTTTGAAATTCTTAATATTTTAATGTTCAAGACAGAATTGAGTCGATGAGTTTCAAAACCATCTAATAGACACAACTAAAAATGTTCACGAAACACAAAAAACTGTTTTCTCACTTACAATAATAACTTTGATGTGGTTTTTACCATTAAATTTTTAGGAAAAATCATACCGTTCTTATAAAGAAATAATAACAAGGATACCACTCATCAATAATTAGTAAATAACGATTAAAAATTACAATTAACTACTTTTGCAGCAGTAACACTAACAATTAGACACTTTTGCAGCAGTAACACTAACAATTAGGCACTTTTGCAACAGTTTATTATTCTTTCAATAAGTTTTAAATAAAACAACATTCGGTTTTTATTATAACTTATGAAAACTAAGATATTTTCTTATAATTTAGTAGAATATTCTTCTATAAAACAAGTCTCTTTATGGTAATTTAACAGTAAAATTCAAATCAGAACCACGATGTTTCACACTATTTTATTCTGCACACATTCGCAGCCTGTAATATTTGACAATTCCACAAGTTTCTTTGTATTTTTTTCTAGTTATTCCAATAGGAAATATTTTCTTAGAGAAAGTAATAAAATTATCACATAAAATTATTTGATCTTCTGCAGGCCCTGCAGTGCTACATATTGACTACATAACTAGCTATTTTTGTTCCAGGTTTTTCTGATGACGCCATTTTTATATAAGTAATTAGATAGTTTTGCAACTGGTTTGTGTTGCTTACAACGCCATGTTTTTTCAGTTGGAGAATATTGCAATTAGTTACTTTTGAAACAGTTTCGCATTTTTGTCATTAAAATTAAAGGGGAAAAAGTTGACGTAGCACCGTCTATTTGGTCTTTTTTGGTGCAGTTTATCCTCTTGAATAATAAATCGTATCTAACTCAATTTTGAAAAAATCGTCAATTAGATAGTTTTGAAACTCAGGGACTCAATTATTCTAACCGGGTGCAAACTACCAAACTGACTTTTAACATTTCTCTTTTCCATAATAAGAAGCTTAATTCACCCACAGTTTTATTTTGACTCTATCCAATTAAAATTAAATATCAATTTACCAAATACACTCAAATGACAATCTTACCAATCGTGATGTACTTATTTAACCTCAGGCAATTTTGTCTACATACCTACGTAAATTTCGCAGGCATATTATTAAAACGTTGACGGTTACATAATACACCACACATAATACACCAATTCATAAACAAACGTAGCTCGCTCACTGTCTAGGCGCAATAGGTCAGATAGTTACGATAGATACCACAGGAATGTTGCACAATAGCTGAGAACCCGAGGGGACAACGCACAGAATACTAGAAGGAAACTAAAATCAAAATTGTGTAGCTCGCTTGGAGTCATTAATTTGTTGGTTTGTCACAGCCTAGGTGATTCAGTCGTACACAAGCTCCAGCAAGACTAGCATCAGTTATTGATGATTGTTATGTGATTATTGCCAGAGTGGTGTACACACGTATGTAGTATTATATATACGAATGCAACATAGATCAGATCACTCACACACATAACACACTTTTATCGAAATTGAGATTTTTATTGCAAGTAACATTTTAAACCGTAACGGACCAAGGAGTGTTAACGTTTTTCGCCAAAATTCGTTAATTAACGAGTTATAGCAACTGCTTAATTTTTTTCGTTAATACAACATATTTTCACATTTTAGCGTAACCGACAATAACCATCTTTATAGTAAGGTTAATAAAATAATAGTAATAATATGCTCAGGCGTAATAAAATTAAGACGGCAGAAATATCGCATGCACCATACAAATATTTAAAAAGTCCTTCTCCTGTAAAATTTGATATTATTTTGTCGGTTACGCTAAAATGGCGGTAATGGCTCGATATTTAACGTAACTTTTGTATTCATAGGAAATAACGCAAATTCAAAAAAAATCTGTCTACAATATCTGCCAGGTACAAAGTAAGAAATAATTCTATCAAATATAAACTATAAAAGTACTCTCGTAGGTCATTTTCTTTAAGCAGGACTACGTAAACCTTTTTTTTAAATACTTAAAGTTAAACATTAGCCAGTTTCCCAAGCGGCTTACTAGAGCACGTTTGCACCTACCTCGAGCCGGTCCTGCTTTCTGATGTACACTTTATAATTATGGAATTGTTAACGCGGCATGACGTTGTGTCACATCAAGTCAGGTTACACTTGACGCCGTACGGCGTTCATGACCGTCAACGTGTTAAACAGAACGTTAATAAAGACTTTACAAAAAAAATTCCCATTTAAAAAAAAAAAAAATAAAAATTATAAAAATAAATTTAGAATAAAAATAAGCACAGGACAGACAAATTAAAAGAAAAAAAAAACCATTTGCTTTCTTAAGATTTTTTTTTAACAACAAAAAATACGTAGAGCAGAATTAAAAAGAAAAATACATAAAATTATTTTATTTCTAGAAGAGATTACAATTATTTTTTTGTTACGTTTCTCCAAAGCGAACCAACACTTTTGAAATTAATTTCTGAAAAAAATACGAAATTATTTTCGTCTGCAAGACTGATACACCTCGTCTAAAAATAGACGTCTAAAAGGACAAGAAATTCGAGAACCAACTATTCAAAAAGCATTTTTCGTTTTCATTTAATTCCCATAATTGATTGTAGTTCTTAACTAAACACGTTACCTTCTAATCACTGAGACTCAACTAACATATTTTTTTGTATAAAGTTGTTCACATCTTTGTGTATGAATGAAAATGAACACGTTCTCTTCATCAATAAATAAAAATATCCTGTATTTTATCTGATCAGAAAAGGAAATTTGTATAAAACATTTAAAAATAATAAGATTAGAAATTATACAAAAAATAGGAAACATAGTGTCCTATAAATAAAACTACGCTAAGTAATGGGTTAAAGAATGTATATGTTATGAGTCGAGTTACATACTATACTTTATCTACAACTATCATGAAATTTACCGTAAATAACGTAAATTTGGTACGAACATAATACATTAAAAACGTAGAACTTAAAATTTATTAAAAACTAGTGCCAACATTCATTTTTAAGTAAATATTTTGTACAGGTTTTAATATAATATACTGTGGTTCTCTACACACGGTTGTGTGTAAAGTAAAAAATTATACATAACATATGAAAAAACATAGCCTACCTATATAGTATTTTGTATAATAAATTAGCAAATTCATGGTAGTCGTAGATAAAAGACTTTAAAGGGTTACTTCTCGTTGTCTGTCAGAAACATTGAGAAAGAAAGAAAAAAAGAGTAAAACTTTTAAAATTAGGACATTGAAAAAAAAATCTCAGGAAATAAAATCAAATAAATCATTTTTTGGCGGAAATTTATGTAACAATTTTGCTTGCATTTATTTTAAAAAAAAATATGCTGTTCTTCCGATTTCATTCTTTTCGTAACTGGGTAATTAAAAGTTTTAATTGGACTTCTTGTACAAGTTGGAAAAATATTTCTTTAAAAGCGCTCGAAAACAATGACAAAGGTATTAGAGTAAGTAAGTTTTTAATACCTTCTATAAATTACAAATTTTTTTCCGATAACTTCTTCGGGGCTACCGTAACTGTTAAGAAGTCTCGTCACTGTCTAATATTTAAGATATAGTGAAATTTTCAAAAAACTCAAATTTTTTATTTATGTTATACACGGAGAAAAAATTTCTATAAAAATTATTGTGCTCATACTACAATCGACGTGTAACAGGCGAACATATCCAATTTTTGTACGGTAAAATTATAAAAATTACAATAATATAACTATAATTTTATAATTTTACGGTACAGAAATTGGATATGTTCGCCTGTTACACGTTGATTGTAGTATGAGCCCAGTAATTTTTATAGGAATTTTCTCTCCGTGTATGGATATAGTATTATTTTATTAACCCTTGTGCAACCCATTCCAATATATTTAATATAAAGACCTAAAAATGAAATATATTTTTCTAGGACTAATAAATTTTTTGAGGAAACATATAAATAATTCATTTAATCACTTCGATCAAAGAAAATTCATTAATAAGCGCAACCCTATGAATGGCAATATAAAAGACGTTTATTATCCAAAAATCTTTTAGCCACGATAATTAATCATTTCTTATCGTTAAAAATTTTACCGTCACAGATCCTCACTAAGCGTCGCATCATCTTTTGCTATGCTATAATAAATTAACAAAACACTACATTTTTTAAAATAACATCATTCGTATTTCTTTTTTTTTTTTACCTTCTATTTTTACTTAGAATTTTTGTTTCGAGTTAGACAAATAAAAACAAATACAAATTGTCGACATGAACTTATCAAGTAATTAATTAAATAAAACAAGTAATTAGAGTCGAAATAACAATGTAAAAACAAAAAAACAAAACATGAAGTATAAACATGGAACGGAATTTTTAATTAAAACAAAAGAAAATAAAATAAATTATCAAAATTGACAGTTAATTAGTAATCTAAACTGAATAGTGGAATCGAACCAATATTTCAACAACTGTTCAATATGTAAATATAAAACAAGTGCAGTGTCTCCGTGGGGTATTTTGTTGTTATTTTTCTGTTTTCCTAAAAAAAAAAGAGACAGCCTAAAACAAAGTCTGATAAAACAAAACCAAAATTGTATATAATTATTTGTTGAATTTGTGTTTTGATGATGGAGATTTCTTCATCGTCTCTGACAGCGCTGATTATCATTTTTTCATTTATTTCATCAATTGTCATAAATGGTAAGTTGGTAAAAAATGTTTTTGTAACTGTTTTTTGTTTGTTGCTAACCACTAAATGTAATTATATACCAAAAAATGTATGTTGTTTTTTCTGTGCATTGTCAAAAACACATATTTTTTGAAAATGTAATCATTTTTTGTTTTTGTATGTCGGCGTGTTTGTGGGAGTTTAATTTTTGTTTTTCATTCATATACATTTTTTCTGTTAGAGCAGGAGTTCCCAATGCGCGGTCCGCGAGCCGTATTATCGCAATTCGAACTCTTTGAAAAATCTGTATGGAATAAATCTAATAGAAATTTTATATATTAGTGGCATTCAACCTTTTTACTACGTGAGTTGCTTTTCTATCAGAATTTATTCTATGATCTATACTTTTACATGTATCAACTTCTTACGTCAAAATAACCAAAATCGTTCAGGAAATGTGATTTAAATTTTCGCGTATGATTTTTTTATTGTCTTTATAATTTTAATGAACAAGTTTTCTTTTTGGCTGCAGAATAATTAAAGTTTGATCAATACGCAAAGTACTCAGAATTACAGGATCAATGAAAAAATTTAAAATTTATCAGAATCCAATAGACAAGAAGTTTTATTTAGTTGTGTTCAATAAATTTCGACACAGTTAGTGCCATTTTCAAGAACATGTATCTACAAAAATACAAATTCTTATATTATAAGAATTGATTTGTAATTATTTACAACCAGCCATATACCTACCCGATGGGATTTCCCATCGACAACATCTTTTTATTACGTACTCACTTTCTGCTCACTTTTAATGTTTTTCCAAAGCTTAAATCAATATCCACTTTTCTAACTTTAAAAATGACGAACTTCCCATACGAACTGTTCATTTCCTGTTTATCTGCTGTGCTAAATTTCGTTCTTCTGAACCCAACAGTTTAGGCTGTGCATTGTCTGTCAGTCAGTGTTAAAGATTTATTCAATAACTAGCCGTATACCCCATAGGATTTTCCATCGGTAACATCTTTTTATTAGGAACTCATTGCTCACTTTCAGTATTTTTGCAAAGCCTAAATACCAATTTCCACGTTTCTAATTTAAAAAATGACGGACTTCCCATACGAACTTTCATTTCCTGTTTTAACCCCTCAGGGAATGAATTTCCAGAAACGTTTACACAACTGACTTTTATTTATAAGTAGTAATGCCTAAAGATTAATCTTCATATCTTCTTTGCTAAATTTCGTCCTTCTAAACCCAACACTTTAGGCTGTGCGTTGTCTGTCAATCAGTGTATAAAATATTATTTGTTTGAACAGTCATAGTAACATATTTTTATATATCTAAATTCCAAAATAACGAATTTACATACAAATTTTCATCCTCTATTAAGCCCACATAGGGGATGAATTTTCAAAAATTCTTTCTTAGTGCTCATCTATGTTACATAGGGAATTGCTATGCAAAATTTCATTCTTCTAAACCCAACGGTTTAGGCTGTGCATTGTCAGTCAGTCAGTGTTAGAAATTTATTAAGTAGATGATAATTTAACTCATGTGTATCAAGTCCCATAAGAATATTATAGTTCTTTCACTACCATGGAAAAAAAAGTTAGGACAAATTTTTACAGCGAAAAAAATAGTACAAAACATTCAATTGGTCATTTCACTGTAGGTGAATACGATAAAAACGAAAAAAAAATTCCAATTGGTAAAATTAACTGATTTCAGACCCATGGTAACAATGTATTAAATAAATAATTTCGTTATATTTTCTTACCGTATTACACTTGAGTTTTATATTTTTTCTGAATAAATCTGTCTTTTCTACAACTCAAATTTCTTGCCTAAAAGCAATTTAACTCGAAGAACTCTCAACCCAAAAACGCTTCAGCTATGCTGTCGCGTTTTTATTAGTTGACAGTTCTTCTTGTTAAATTGCTAGGCAACAAATTTTCGTTAGATAAACCCAAATTTATTCAAAAAAACATAAACTTCTAGTGTAAATAAGTGAAAATTAATAAATTAAAAGTAAGCAAAATTACAATTAATATTAACACTAAGTAAAATAGTATATTTTACTTTTATTTCTGCAACGAGTTGGTAATGATAGCTATTACTCACGAAGATGAAATTACGACACGAGCCGAGTTTATGAAGCGAGTGTCGAAATGCATCTGAGTGAGTAATAGCCATTGCAAGCGTGAGTAATAGCCATTGCAAGAACATTTTATTACATTATTTTCTATTTTCTAGGAAATGCTATATTCCAAGGATGAATTTTGCATTATGAACAATTTATTTACTATTAATTTTATATCAAAAGAAAAACAACAGAATTGTAAAATAATTTATGACTTCTAATTCAAATGGCAATACTGTCAGTTGTTAGAATTATTAAATTTAGTTTCTAAAAATTATGATTTATTTGTAATTCGAAACAAGACAGACCAACAGAAAACAAGTAAAGGTATCAAAAGAAAACAATTTGAGAAATTTACTTAATTAGAAATATCTAGTACTCAGTATACAATAAATAATTTTTCCCATTGAGTTGTGTTAATAGAATTATACGAAAATTATACATTAAGAATAATTTGTACATAATTTATGTCATTTTACATTTCCACTAGAAATTTGTCAAAATTAAAATTAACAACTAATTAAGTAATTTAATTGTTGAACAATTTTTTAGAAATATTTGAAAAATAGCTTAAGACATTTTGTTAACTTACTTATACTTAGCTGAACCTTTGTTTAAACTAAACAAATGTTTTCTGAACAAAACTTTGTTTTCAATTCTTATGTACTGGAACTTTCTAGACGAAAGTGTCTGTCTTTGTTCTATTATTAAATATTGTTTGTTTTATTGATTACCTACATAATAGTATTTTCTTGAATATAATAATAATTTGTTTATTAGGTTCTATAAAAGGTTCAAAATTCTATAAAAGGTTAGTTCCATGTAATTTTCCGCTCCGCTCGCCAAACGACTCGAAAGTAACCATATTAATATATCTAATTTTCACAATTTGAGATCTTTCCATAGATGGTATTAAAATTGATGGTTTTAAAATTAATTCAATTTGGATCTTTTTCAGGATCCGAGAACCCTGGTGAACTTTTTAAAATTATGTTCAGTTCCTCCGTAATTAAACTTTACTACTATCATTTTCTAAAGTGAAAGTTTAGTAAAAAAGTTTTGAAGTTAACATTTAAATTTTTAAATATTAATTTTATCGTAAACTAGGTAATCTTTTGTTTTTCCATCTTTTGTTTCCGTTTATTGTTAAATTAGTATTTTTGATATATCAACTTTTGAATATATCAACCTTCCTAAAGAATATTGTAATAATTTTAACTGAGGATGTTGTCGATGTTAAGATGATGAAGCATCTAAGGAATAAGGCAGCAAGTTAAAAATATTTTAATTAAAATCTTCATAATTGAAAACTTCTATAACCAAATTTTAAAAAATCTAATTTATTTAGAAGACCATGAACTTTTAATGAAGATTCTATTTGAATCACCTATACATAACCATTTGGAAGATTACACGAAAATGTTGCTAATATTGACCGGGATGTTAATATCTATATTCCCTGTAAATTTCAACTCAATAACTTTAATAGTTTTTGAGTTAAATCTTTTCGTATAAACAAACAGACAGACAGACAAAATTTTTTTTAAAGTTATATTTGGTATATATGTTGAATTTGCTAACCGAAAAACCTACTATAATACCTAAAAATTCGAAAATCACAGACAGACTTCCATTTTATTTATAGGTATTGATGTGACAAGAAGCCTTTCAGAAATAAGCGATTCATATGTTTTCTATTTTATTATTGTTAAAAGAAAACGTTATAATATTATATTATTCTTACGATTTTCACAAAATTTCACCATAGTCCTAATTTTTTTAGTTAGATAATTATACGGAAGACAAATTCCTTTGTTATTCTCCATTTTATCATTAGAATTTGATTTATTTTCATCTTTATTTAAGGTATTATAAGATTCATGTATGACCTTCTGTTTAATAGAATTTATAAGACTCACTGGGTAGTTTTCTGAAATGTAAATAGTATTCCTTAGGTAACCTTTCTACTTTTAATGCTACAGGTCACTTTGGGTAGGTACTAGTCAAACTTTAATACTATATTTATAATTTTAATTTTATCAAATATAAAAACGGTTTTTGAAGCTTTTAAAAAATTTAACATACATGATAACGTCCCTAAGTTAAATTTTTTATTTTCTAAATTAATAGCCACAAAAATGATATGAATCAGATTTGCTGGTGAAATTTGGGTAATCTAACTTTCAAGTTTTTATTTTTCTGGTAAAAGTTGTCAAGTTCGTTTAGAATATGTGATGTATTCCCCGGATGTAATTTTTCTGTTAGCTGTTCAGTTTATGAATTAGAATAGGAGATCAATCAAAAGTCACTTTGTGATCGCCCCTTTGAAAACCAGTCTCTCTTACGAGTATATATCTTAAAACGCATTTTTTTGGGGGAAAGCACATGAAAACATTTGCAGGTTTATGAAACAAAAGCAATTCAAGTAAAAAAAAAACTGCTAAAGATACTCAAACAAATGTGCGCACATGACTTGATTATACCATATCGAGGAAGCTACGTATCACACCCATTATCACCTTTACGTTACAAGTCAGTTATTTTAAAGAATATGAGACAATTTTCAACAGCTTGTACATTTAAGTAAGTGAATCGGGCTACACGGACTTTTTTGTGAATAAATCTTAATAAATTTTTGCCTAATTTAAATTTATTTCGTTGCTGGACGTTACATGATCTATTTCGAATCGGGTCACTGAATATTTATTTAGAATTTTCCTAACTGAATACCAAATTGTTATCTAGTTCAAAATTTTTTAAATGTTTGCTTTTACTAAACTTAATTATATAAATTCTTGGAATATTTAATTAGTTACGAGAAAATCCATTTTTATCCTATTAAATAACACTTGTCTCCATTCAAATTATAATAAGGATAAAAACGGGAAAATCCAGTATTCCCTTCTCACAAAAAAATCAGAAACTAATCTCTGTGTTTAATATTTCTAAACCCATCCACTTTATTCATTTATTAAAAATAAACTGAGCCTTGTTTCCATCCTCCTAGTACTCTTTAATTAGTTTGAGGGGTTACATGCACTCACGTCGATGAAAAATAACATAATTTTAAGTTTTCTTTTTCAACTAAAGTAAAAATTTGTTCAAAAAAGGTTATACTATAATTTAATAATACATTATTTGAAGTACGTAAATTAAAAAAAAATGTTTCTTTGTTTATCTCGTATATGCGCTCTTACATTATTCATCTAATTGTAGTGCGCACTTCAGCGAATGTTTCTGAATTAGTACAAATATTTTACAATAGGTGACGCACGAGTCGTATCAACAAATGCATTTATTAGGCCCGATGAACACTATTGCTCCGCTTTCAGTACGATATCGCTACGCTCCTGATAATGAGTGTATTCACATCATCGCATCGCTCGTATACCGTTCTGATATCAGTCGCGGTGCGCTCTCATTCCAATATCGCTCTAATACCAATGCCACTCAAATAATATGTTCTATTTCACTTAAATTTAAGCAAAATTCATCACTTACGAATTTAAAGAATTCTCATTCACTTAGCTTTATCTCTTTCATTGTTGCAAACGCGTAAATTTTAAACTTGCAGTTTGTTTTTAGAAGAGAATAGAAGATTGATTTGTTTCGAATATAAGAACTATTTAATTTTTTAACGATGACTCATGCTTAATTGTATTTGAAAAGGCGTCTATTTTATCGCAGCGATATCAGACCTATATCGATAGTGTGAACACTTTTTTTATTCCACTTCACTCCGCTTGCATTCAGTTGTTATGAAAAGATATTTGTATTGTACTGAGACCGAAATGGTAGCGTAAATGTAGCGTGAATGGAGAACGAGTAGGTACCAACAGGACATCAGCACTGTAATGTGAACACAACAATATTATATCGTAGCGAGACCGGGGCGGGAGCGTACCGATATCGGCACTATAGTGTGGATCGCGCCTTCGGGCCTTATAAAACAATTTATTCCGATGAATTTTTAGGGAGTTCTGTTTAAACGTTTCCAATTTCCGATATGACAGGCATTTCCAATAACTGACACCGAAGCACCAGAACAATCACTACAAGTGTGTGGACTAAATTTAGAAAATCCATGCTTCTTACATGGACAGCTGTATGTGACCTGGTCACACCCGTCGGGTAACCTGATTTAATCATGGATGTACGAGATGGGGAAACAAAAATACCGATATTTCGAAAAAACGCCTTTAAAATTTTACGTATAATTTTTTATAAGAGAGAAAATTAATATTTTTAACTTAAACAGAATCTTTTCAATTTCAAATATTATCGAGTGCTTGTGAAACACTACTACGTATGACAGACTTTTGTCTCCATCATATGTTCACATATCGTTCAGTTAAACTGAAACTTTAAGCACTCGAATTCCTTTGGTTAACATGACCAAAAACCACATATGTAAATTAAAAATCACAAAGTGATTGAAGAAATTATCCGGACCGTCCGGGAATTGAACCCAGGATCTCCTGGTAATTAACCAGGTGTGCTATCCATTACACCACCGATATGTGGTTTTTGGTCATGTTAACCAAAGGAAGTCGAGTGCTTAAAGTTTCAGTTTAACTGAACGATAAGTGAACATATGAATAATACTACGTGTGTTTTAAATGCAGACAAAAGTCTGTCATACGTAGTAGTGTTTCACAAGCACTCGATAATATTTGAAATTGAAAAGTTGTAACTGTTTCTCGCATTATAGAGAGTACATACACATAGGTGATTGAATGTTGTCTGTATCGGGCGCCTGTCGAGCACAGGATCGATGGTGTAATGGACAGCACACCTGGCTAGTTACCAGGAGATCCTGGGTTCGATTCCCGGCCGATTCGGATAATTTTTCAATCACTTTGTGATTTTTAATTTAAACAGAATCATTAGTCCCTGAGCCAATTTTAGAATTAACTACGCGTCAAGGATAGCTTTATTCGATAGCGGCGACTACACGATGCGTTAACGACCGAGAAATTGTAGGTACTCAAGGTCATTTTCTTTACACACACATATAACTTTCTAAATAATATTTCGATTCTTGTGAAATTTTGTGAAAACATTCTTGGTATAATTTACTCAAAAAAATAAAAAAATAATGTAATATAGAACAATGTTTTCGAAAAAAAAAATACGTGTATATAACCCCTTAATCATGTACAATGTTTAGCTATGAGTGTTTTGGCAATAAGTACTTTCTACGGGTATATATAGGTGAATTGTCACTATAGAAGTACTTGTGTTAATTCTCAATTGCCTTGCTGGTTGTCGTAGCTAAATAAATCGTCCCTTCAAGTGCGAAAGACGTAAATGTAAACGGTACATATAACGACGCTGACACTAAGAACGACTGGACCGATGCCGGTGGACGAACTACGGCTACTTTAACGATAATGACACTCGATCTATGGTGATGTTAATATACAACAACACTTGTTTCTTATCCGTACACTTACGTTCAAAAAATTTGGGGATCATGAGAGCATTTTTGTTTTTAGAAACTAAAGGATGAACGCCACTTGTTTTATTAATTCTACTGACTGGATATAAAAATCAACTTGCCGGCAATGGGAAAAATTAGAATTCTTTTAAATATACAAGTTGATTTTGTATTTTAATAAACCTATTCTAAAGACACTACAGTTTGTGCAAATTTCAGATTTTTATCACTGGCTCTATCAGAGGTACATGGGTTTAAAGTTCCGAAATTTGCAAAAAAGTCAATTTTTGGAAGCTTGTAAAAATTAAAGCATACAAGTGTTGCAATTTAAATTTTTGGGGGTAAATGTTCCCATATGCAACTATTTCTATGAAAAATACTAAGCTGTATAAAACATACCTTCTATAAGAAAAAAAAACTTCAACAAGTTATTTCTGCTAAATTTTCATATCCAATTTTAGGAGAAGTTTTCTTGTGGAAGGGACGAAAATAGGCCACATATGGACATAACTTAAAATAGAGAGATTTATTGCCATTAAAATGGTGTTTATTGCAACCTTTTAGGATGAACGATTTATGAAGTATGTGCACTGGCAAAAGGCTGTAAACACAAAAATCGTCGCCAATTGGAAAATAAAAATGGCCGCCACGCTTAAACTGTTTACGATAATTTTTTTTTCTATGAATTTTTCCTAATGCTTCAAATACATTAGAAACAACTGGGAAAATATTAATTTTTTCTAAAATGGTCGAGGAACCACCTCTGGACCACTCCATATGGACTAATCCCTTATGAAAATGGTGGCGGTGCAATGATACAAAAGAGACCATAAATGAATTAGAATCTGTAATGGGTATCCTCGAAATAATTTTACCTAAATTTTTGTTTCTATGTGTACAAATGTCATATATTATAAATTTCAACGTAATATTTACCCATTTTATGTTAGAAATCAAAATATTCTTGACATTAAATAAATTAAAAGTCTTCAAATCTGAATAACAAATCATCTCATCTCTCTCTCGTCTAGTGTTCACTCACTCTTACTCGTGCATGTTTATACGTTTTGTATTCTTATTGGCTTTATACTATACACTTGGTTGTTACCAGTGGTAGGTACAATCACACCACACGAGCCACCCGGTTGGCATGGTGGTATGCCAGTCGGCAATACAATAATATTTGTACTACTTCCATCGTCGTATTCTTCGGCGGCATCGACTATATACAGCGGCGGTGGTCTATGTCTATGTACACGTAGGGTACAACGTATTCTACGTCCTTAGTTAGTTCGGGCGGCCTCATTCAAAAGATAATCTACATATTCATGAAGTATACAATATTAGGTTATGAAAGTGTAGTATACACATTGATAAACAAGAATATTGTATATAAAATTTTTATAGTAATATACCATTAATGTGACATCGCATGTAAAAAATAATACGTATCGTAAAAATATATGCGGCAATTTTTCACACGGGGTTTAAGGTCAAAAAATTGAGAAATATGGATTTAGTAATGCTTTTACGGTAGCATTCTGTTACCTTTTTCAGTTATACAGTTATAGTATTATCATAAGCGTTAAAATAATATCCTAAATTTACACGTTTTAGTAATAACAATTGAAACAAGTCGTACCGTAAACTCGAGTTACTTGAGCCCTAAGGTTTAACTTGAGCCCAAAATGAAAATAGTATATTGTGCAATAAGTGTGGGAAATTGTCGATTGCCCACGAAAGCGAAGTTGAGCGCACGTTAACAAACCCGCACGAGTTGCACATACTATTTTTTTGACAGATATAATCCCACACGAGTTGCACATAATAATTTTGTGACAGATCCTGTTTCAATACATACATATGTTTTCTTACATCTTTGCCATTTCTAGAGTAAAATTGAAACTGTAACAGTTGAGGTGGAAAACAGAAGCTTATAAAAAGTAGAAATTGGTATTGTTTTATAATATAAGGAGTGTGCTTGCGAGCAGGACTCTTTCTCATTGAAGTTGAAATGGAAAGTTAAAAAATTTTTGTCATTGTACATGTTTATAAATTTAACAAGGACCACCAATTTAAATCCACTACTTTGAGGGAGGATTTCTTTTGCATGATTCAATTAATTTTATTCATAGATATAGTTTAATCATCCTATACTATACTATTTGCGGTTAGTTTAGACTTTATACTTTGTCGACATACCTCAAAATACCGCACGTATAGCACAATACTAGAGTCTTTTCTACGTATTTGTGTATTGTAACGAAAAACCTATTTTAGCAGTTATTTGATATATTATTATTATAACGCTATAGCTGAACGTAAGAATACGATATTACGTAATATACAAAGTATATACTTTCTTAATATAGACCTAATAACGAAACGTGAAGAATATGAACATTGCTCAAATCGTGTCGTCTGCCACAGTATCGTGGCATATTGTGTACGCCAAGTCGTTCAGTATATCTACCTATATGTATGCAATAAATAATATTACAGGTTACAACAAATTGCATGAACATTTTCTGCGCCTAAGGGCAAATGTTTTTGATGTGGAAGGGTAATATTTAAAAAATCTGTTAAAAATTAGTAGAACATTTATATTCTGTGTAGTTTATAACAAAAAATTAACCAAAAGATTCTACCATCTCTAAACGTCAACAAACAAAAAGGAAACTTAAAGTGTTGTCTATTTGTATAAAGAAAACAGAGCCGTGGAGAGAAATTGCGGGCCCCGGACACAAAGCACATTTCCTGAAACAATAAGTGACGAGCAAAGAAAGCTGCTTTTACTACTTTTCCAGACCGACTACCTCGGCGCCAAAACCCCGGCTACCCCACCAACTCGTCGAGCCTGAAAGTAAAACAATATAATATGTATTTATTTTTTAAACGATTTTATTTATAACAAAAGTAAACACACATTTACAATAATAATAACAGTAGACCCGTTTTTCTTATATGGCAGATAAAAAATAACTTTTTGGAAAAATAGTTGTTGTCAAAATTAGTTGATAAGAATGAAAACATGTACCTAAACTATATTTAGAAATATTTTTGTTAGGGTAGAAAACTTACCAAAAAGATCATTTTTCAAAACTTTTAATTCAAATTGCAAGGAACTCACCTAAGTATGATATTTATATATAAAATGAAGTTTCTACTAATATTGTTTCTACTAGTAAAGAAGAGAAAATACACAATGTATGAAAACAAAGACGGGCAAAAATAGGCGAGTCTTTTTTGTAAATTCGCAGCATTATCAATTAAAGAATCAAGCAATTAACTAGTTTGGAGAAAGTGTGCTAACAGTTACGTAGTATGTATACCTAATCCCAGATAAGAGCATCAGTCTGAAGTCTAACTTTTCTTACTTGAATATCCTACAACTTTCAACCTCACCTACTTTAGGAAATAAACTCAGTCACTTAAAAAATACGTATTTTTGAGTAATCAAGTCTACTATTATCAATAAAAATTAATATTTTTGTACAATCATATCCAGAGAGAAAATTCATATAAAAATTACTGTGCTCAGCGCTACAATCGACGTGTAAAAGGCGAACATATTCAATTTTGTTCGGTAAAAATATAAAAATTATAACCAATCATAGAAAATTTAAAGGATAGAATGTTCTTTCCGTAATATTAGCTCCGTAAAATTTGTAAAACAGCACAGTAAAAAGTTCCATTGCCGACAGTTTAATTGTTTTTCTTACAAAAATTACCATGCTGTCTTAAAATAGAAGAAAAGTAGAAAAGAATAAAAGAAGCTAATAGTAGAAAGAAAGAAAGAGAAGGTATCAACGCTGTCACATAGCGAGGCAAGCTGCAGAAAGAATCAGCACAATCATATATGAAGGTAACATAGCAGGACTGGTGGTGTTGCAAGTAGCTGGTTAGTGTCGAAGCAGTGTTCATGGGAATGTCTTGACAGATGGTCATCGTTTAATTCATCATTTTGTTACTCCACTATCTTCGGTATTAGAATATATTGTTGCCAATCATTTTTGTATGGATCATAAAGAATCAAAGGTCGGAAAAGATCGGGCATCTTCGAAGTTTTTACAGGTACAGCCGAAGCAACATAAGGTTGCGGGTCAGTTGCGCAAATGAAAGAGTACGACAACAAGAATTAAACTATAACATATATGCATAAGAGTGTGATAGAAGTTGTGTTACCACATTAAATTTTACCATGCTATAATATATTTTTTACTTTGGTCGTCGATCGCGCACGCATTAAAAGAGAGCATGGTAATTTTTCTGAAATTTTATTTACAAAAATTATGATTTTTCTCTCCGTGTACGTCCTATTAGCCCAAAAATTTATTTTCATTATTCTGTTTGGGAGGCCGTAATCTTCTCCACCTTACTAATGAAAAAGCGTTCTCACGTTATTTACTGCTACGATCAGGCCATTTTGTATCTTAGATCAAAATCAAAAATAATTTTGTGTGCCTTTAAAAAATAAACTGCTTTAAAAACTTCACCAATAGTGGCGAAAACGTCATTATTTATCACATCATCACCCCTTAAACTTAACATAGACGGTGATTTTTCTGTTTTAATGTTTCGGCTATTCAGTGGAGTAGCGCAAAAATTAATAATGCCCGTCTAAAATAAATGAAAGAGATATAAATGAATTTTTCTTTTCTTAATTATTTTGGGTTGATGTTTTTATTTTCAATTTTTAATTATTTATTTATTTTTTTTTTAAATTAAAATCCTTTCAGTCGTTAATCTTCAATTGAAAAACATTAACAAAAGAAGAGGCAAAATTAATTTTTTTGTCGGTTTTAATGAGCTTTTTGAAAATTTTCGTTTGACTGCTGTTTTCAAAGAAATTAATCAACTCGATTTTCCTCAATAAACTGAAGGTTAAAATTAAAATATATTATTCAGTAGTGTTTGTAAGTCCGTTTAAAACATAAAATTTCAAAGACATGGATTTTAAGGTGGTTGATGCTCTCGAATTTTTTGAGATGGCATTTTTTTTAACGCATATCAAATGAGGTTATCTCCAAAACATGCCAAAATCAACACTTAATAAAGTAAGCGATTATCTTTTGCTAAAGACTTAATAATAAAAAGACTATTATAAAAGACCTAACTTTTTAGAAATATTAAAAAAAAAAAAATTCAACAAATTTTGACGTATAGTGCTCTAGTAACTTAATTTTCAAAACTGAAAAATAATTGATAAACTTTTGTCCGAACTTATTAATTACTAACTTTTTCTTTTACCCGCTAACCCACTTAAGTTTAATATTTATCCAAATAAAGTACAGTTTGTAGCAGCAAACATAGTAAACTCTGATGTTTTAAACTGCACATGAAAGATAAAAATGTTATATCTAGGGTATGGATTTAATATACTCGTATACCAATATAAAAATGAAGCCTCAAGATATGTTCAAGTGATGACTAACTGCTACTTTAAAATCAATGTAATAACCATCGTATCTGTAGTAGTAAGTTTGGTGTGTTTTCAAATAATTAATATCAAATAATATTGATAATAAAATTAACTTTATTTTAATTATGTCTTCTTGTTTAGTGAACAATATACAGCAGATTATATTCGTCATATCACACCTCGGTAGCTGCTTCAGTGAGATACCTCATAAGTGACTCTACGCACTGTCTATTATTACTAAAGCGAGGAATTGTAGTGTAGTATAAATCATTATGTCAAAAAATTGAATCCTTTTCCAGGAGCGTAAAAACAAGTATGAGGGGTTAAAAAATGAAAATAAACTGTAATTTAAAAACTATAGTCATTTACAAATTTTAATTGTTATTATGTAAATGCAAAGGAAAATGATACTTTCAATGAAGTGTAGCACACCTTTTAACATTATTTGTTAATTTTCAACAAAACAGTAGTCAATACTGGCTAGATGCCTAGATGTTAGTTGCAACTAATAATTAAAAACCAATAACCAAAATACTTTTTTGCAACTAATGACTGAAAAATTCAACTACTAGTATTAACTAATAAGTAATTTAGTTTTTAGTTGTAGTTGTTAGTTACAGGACCGGATTAACCCTGAATGTCGCCCTAGGCACCATGAAAAATGCCGCCCCCACCTTTTGCTTGAAAAGAAGAAAATCTTAATTTTTCCTACTTTTTCCAACTTTCTCTTAAAACTATCGCAAAAAAGGCAGGAAAATATTATTTTATCCTCTGATTGTTTACTGAACATAAAAACGTAATAAACAAACATGAGTGGCGATATAAAAAATCACAACCATAAGTTTTAAAAAATTGAATGCTATTTGCAATCTATTTTCGATCGAAAGATTTTGATAACGAAAATTTATGGTAGATGTTATATATTTGAAAGAATATTTCCTTTCCTTACATCATCCATTTTGGAAATATCGTTATTTTCGATATCGATAATTTTCGATAACGAAAAGTAGGTTTTAATAGTCGCAATATGTTCGGAACACCCACAACTTGCTTCGCTTAAGCCTTCAAAAATTTCGTTATTTTTGAGCTACGACGCACCGTTTAGGAGATATTTACGATTAAAGTTTTCGATTGCGAAAGTTAACGAAAAGTAGTTTTTTAAAAAATTGTTCTGTTACTGACCAGATCTATGGGACTAACAGAGCCTAAATTAACTAGTTATAACCAATTTAGGACAAGTTACGCGGTATCGATAATTTTCGATACCGAAAAGTAGGTTTTGACAGTCGCAATCCGTTCGGAATACCCACAACTTGCTTCGCTTAAGCCTTCAAAAATTTCGTTATTTTTGAGCTACGACGCACCGTTTAGGAGATATTTACGATTAAAGTTTTCGATAGCGAAAGTTAACGAAAAGTAGTTTTTTATAAAATTGTTCGGTTACTGACCACAGCAATGGGACTAACAGAGTCTAATTAACTAGTTATAACCAATTTATGACAAGTTACGCGGTATCGATAATTTTCGATAACGAAAAGTAGGTTTTGATAGTCACAATACGTTCGGAATACCCACAACTTGCTTCGCTTAAGCCTTCAAAAATTTCGTTATTTTTGAGCTGTGACGCACCGTTTAGGAGATATTTACGATTAAAGTTTACGATTGCGAAAAATAACGATTTGTCATTTTTTTAAAAATATACTATCGTTGACCAAATCAATAGGACTAATGGAGCCTAAATTCATCAATTATGACCAGTTTATAATAAATAATTCTTTATCTTTGCTAGTTCTCGAACAGAACATTCTAAAACTTTTATTAAATATCTTTATTTAGCTTCTATTTCAATAATTCTTCTAATAGTGATATTGGTTTTTCGACATCTCTATTAACTTTCGAATAAAAACTTTTGTCAAATGTTTTCACCTGTATTTAACTTGTTTTTCGATGACTAAACAAATGGTGAAGTAAATTTTTCGATATCCTTGCTGATATCCAGATAGAACATTCTCGAACTTTCGTTAAATTTCGCTACATGGATCCTTTTTAACTAACTAATCCGATGGTGAAATCAAGTTTTGGATATCTTATCTGATTTTCACATAGAATATTCTAGAGCTTTTACTGAATTTCATTTTTTGGTCACTTTTTTGATGAACAATCTAATGGTGATGCCAAATTTTCAATAATTTTTCTTTTTTCCAAAAAAATATTCTAGAACTTTTGACGAATTCTGCTATTTGGACACTTTTTTGATGCCCAAACCAATGGTGAAGTCGGTTTTTGGATATATTTTCTATTTTCAGAATAGAATATTCTCGAACCTTTGCCAAATTCCATTAATTGATCGCTTTTCGATGAAAAATTTGGTGGTGAAATCAGATATTCGATATTTTTTCTAATTTCCAAAAAGAATATTCTAGAACTTATTCTAAATATCGGTACTTGGTTACTTTTTCGTTGGTCAATCCATTGATTAAGGATTTTTTATGTCTGTTCTGATTATTGAAAGAATATTCTAGAACTTTTGCCAGATTTCGCTATTCAAGCATCTATTCGATGACCAACCCAGTGGTGAAATCGAATTATGTAATAGTTTTAATTTATCTGTATCTTTGTACAAGGAATATCTCCTCATAAAAATTTACAAGACACGCTCCTCTCATATATGTTTTTTCAACAATTCAATTTTTTGACAGGATGATTTATAGTTTTAGTGTATGGAAAAAAATTTTTTCTTCAGTTAGATGTTTACATAACTCACATGCAGTTGATCAAATTAAACTGTGTTTGTTCGTCGCGCGAGCGATGTTACAAACTTAAATTGAGCGACTATGTTATTTATATGAAATTTAATTGTTTTCAAAACAAAATATATTTGTAGAGTACCTCTTTAGTTCGTGCCACAAAAACTATAGAGCGCATTTAGAAAAAAATTATAAATGTACTTATGAAACATAGATAAATTATGTGCCGCTTCTAACGAATGGTGAAACGTTTTTCCGGCAATTTTTGACAGGATAATTTATTACCTGCACTATGAATCCTCGCATTAATTATTACTATATACTCATATTACTACTATAAGGCTCGATTTATATTATCACTCCACTCTCACTCCGATATCATTACGCTCCCGATTCGATATAATCTTGTGTTCACATTACAGTGCTGATATCATGCTGGTACCTATTCGTTCTCTATTCACATTATAATGCCACTCTGGGTACACTCCCAGTTCGGTCTGAGTTCGATACAAATATATTTTCATAACAACTGAATGCAAGCGGAGTGGAGTGGAATCAAAAAAGTGTTTACACTATAGGTACAAGCCATAGCAAGTCTGATATCGCTCCAATAAAATATTACCTGAGTGGTATTGATATTGGAGTGGCATTGAAACGGGAGCGAACCGCGACTGATATCGGACCGATATCAGAGCGATGATGTGAATACACTCATTGTTTATTTTGTAAGAATATTTTATCGAACCTGGAGCGGAGTGATCTCGGAGTGAGAACAGAGCGTTAATGTAAATCGGACCTAAATGTTCATAGGTTTTTATACAATTTATTTTCTAACAATTTGACCAAATATGTTAGGTCGATTGCATAGATGTTAGAGGAGTTATCTATTATTTACATTGATCGTAAAAGTTACGGGGCTGACAGTATTGTCTTTATTTTTTTAAGGTATTAGAAATTGTTTATTTTTATTTTTTTTAGATAAAACATTTTGATGCGATTTTAGAAATAAATAATACATAATTGTCTATACATATTATGTATATATCGTATTATATCCGTATATTTTGAATATATTTTAGATATGAATGCATACATTTCTTGTCAAAACTTGTTTGTGTAACTTTAATTCAAATAGATATATATGTATTCTGTAAGGTATTTTTTGATGTTACAAATAAATGATTTATGTGTATCAATTGTCTTTTTTCTTCCAGTAAAATGTGAGAGTGATAACACTTTTTTTTTTTTGTAAAAATATTTTTTTAAATGACAATCTTTTTTTTTTTATTAATAAGTTTTAAGTTACAGGCAGTCAATCAAATTTTCAACAATTTTAATTAAAAAAAGTTAAAATTTTTGTAATTTTTTCAAATAAAGCTATTTAGTTGCGTTAAAATAATTTTTATTAACAGCTTATGGTTAATAGAGAACATATCGATATAATTTTTAAAAAAAGTGTATTTAGACCCATTTATTAAGGTTTTAAATTTTTATAATATAAGTGTGGTCCTGTCAGCGCCATAAGCTTGGGAAGTATAATTATTTATACAATTTTTTCAACAATCAAGTACATTTTGTTTGACATTATTTTATTTGCATATATCGTTTGAAATTTTTGATAAATTTTCGATATCGATAAAATATACAAGTAAGTACAAGTAAGAATACCGAAAAAAATTCGATATTCATTCTTTACGGACTTAAAGTTTGTCCATTAACTTTAAAATCCATTTTAAAATAGTACACCTCAGGGAAACTTGTAACATAGAGAATATAGGTACATTTAAAAAACGTCGGAGTCATCGGCGACGTGAATACCGATTGTTTTAGTTTTTACTAGACATAGATGACTCGTTGGTAACTGAACTGTCCACTGAAGCACTTGCTAATGTTTTCTATACCCAGCACAAGTCAAAACTATCAGTCCAAGTGCAATATATTGTAAATAAGTACAAGTAAATGCTATACGGTAAGCCGCAATAGATAAAATAATGCTCGTTCAGACCAAACAAGTATAAAACATGGAGTGTGGTAACAGTCATTGGCGTGTGCGGTAGTAGTTTCTGGTGAGGGGACCGAGAGAGTGGGGGTATGATACCGGTGGTGGCAATGAGATAAAAATCCAATAAGAACAATTGCCACCACAATGCTTTAAAGAAATACCAACGTGGTATCCGATATGTGAATGATACTATAGTCGAATACTGTTTCTAAAATTTTTATACAGTGCGTTTGAAGTGGATTGAGAGCGTTAATGTTTTGACAATAAGAGAAAAAACTAGGGGGAAAATGTCAAATTATGTTCTTTGTCAAAAAATCAATTAACCCAGTTTCACATATTAAAAAAAAATTTCTCAAAGGAGAGAAAAATAAAAATAAAAATAATTAACATGAAAATACACAAAATCAAACCCTCCCATTTTCGAACAAACATACTTATTAAGTTGCATAAAATAATAATTACCCGGAAAATTCTAATTACATTATTTGAGAACGAGAACCGAACAAAACATTTACCAAAATGCCGAATCATCAGAAAATCACAAACTTATTCGTACACATTACGCACATACTGTACACAAATAAACTGGAAAAAGGACCATTTTCCCCAACCGCATTATCAATGGTATAGAAGGAGCCCGAACAAATATAAAATGGGCACATTGCCAAATTATACCACAATTATATTGCTTACTAGCCTGGAATATATATATATATATATATATATATATATATATATATATATATTAAGATGTATATGTACATTATATACTTATACGTCGGTACAGTAGTGTCCAAAAATATTGGAGCTGGTATAACTATCATGGTGGCAGCGGTGGTGAGAATCATGTAAAAATTATAACAAGTTGATGACAAATATTAATTCCGAGAACTTTTTGGTTTAATAAAACTTATTCATCTTTGATGATTGTTTGTTCTTTTTATTACTATTTTGACGACACAGAAGAAATCGTTTTTCGGTCATTAAGATTATGTTTAGGCTAGAGATTTTCGATTCTCTATCATAAAGACAAAAATGGTAAATTACCCGGAAAACAATAAATATACTTGGTGGGAAGGATTGAATATTTGTGGCATTTAAAGGGTATTCTATACTAATACTATTTTTAGTGTCCATTTTTAGTCGAATTTTCTCCGAAAAATTAGACTTATACAGTCTATACGATAAGAGCTGCGAGAGGCGAGAGTAGGGGCGCTATCCGTTTTCGGACCCGTAGAACACGAATATGTAGAAAAAAAAAATGTCTGATATATATATATATATATATATATATATATATATATATATATATATATATATATATATATATATATATATATATATATATATATATATTTTCCCGCCACCTTTTAATTTGTGTAGGGCCCCCCTATGGAAGTTAAGAGATGAAATTTGGTAAATGGGGCTCATTTTCGAGGCACCTCATACTATCAAAGTGGGGTCAAATTTTGGGCAAATTTTTTTTCTGACCCGACCTTTAAGGGGGTGGTGGGGGGCGGAAAATCAATAAAACTTTTCCAAACCGGTTTTAAATAATGTTTCGGTCAATTATCTACAACATATCCAAAATTCAGCTTCCTAGGATGATATGGTGGGAGTAGAGGGGGGAAAAACGATTTTCGCTGGATCTAACAGGCCCCCAGCCCCCCAGAATTAACGTAGAGGGTTGAAATTTGGTGTGTTGATAAAGTTCGTACCTAGGTTGTGCTTTTTGGAGGTTTTAATATTTTACCTCCACCCACCTCATTTTTAAGCTACAATTTCATGCATTTTCGACGTTTTCGAAGTTTGTACCACTCGCACAGGTCACCCGAATAAACCTAGAGGGCTGAAATTTTGTATTCGGATTGAGTTAGTATCAAGGGGGTGCCTTTTGGGGGTCTCGACTTTTAACCCCTACCCCTACCATTTTTATACCCAAAAGAACATGATTTTTCTTGTTTTTTAACAGTTTCGTTCGGGTCAAAATCTCCCCAAATAAACCTAGAGGGCTGAAATTTGGTGTACAGGTTAAGCTAATAGCCAGACACTGTTTTTTGGAAGTTTCAACTTTTAACCCTTACCCCCACGATTTTTACGCCAATATTTCCTTAATTTTTTTGCTTGTTTTCTAACACGTCTAGAGACTCCATAAGGAAACCTAGAGGACTGAAATTTTGTACGTGTATTCAGTTAGTATCCAGCTAGTACCTTGTAGGGAGTCCGCATCACTTTTCCCCCCACTTCTCCCATTTTTACATCGGAATTGAATGCTATTGTTAAATGTGTTTTAAAAGCATTATGTTTATTCTAAATACAAGTAGGCGAATAGTAATTTTAAAAAATTTAAAAAAAAGTGAATACAATTTTTTAACAAATGAAATACATACATATTAAGTAATTTGCAAATGTTATTAAAGTCACTGTTTATTTATTTATTTAATTATTATTTAGGAATTTTGGATTTTTATTATTTATAAAATAGAAATTTTGGATTTTTTTGGAAAGAAAAAATATCTTCATAAAAGCCTTCCAGTTTACTATTTAAGTTCCTTTTTTAATATTTAAAAGTAAAACACAAAGGCAATTGGCGGATAAGCATGGATAGAAATGCCCTCGTACGAATTGTGTTGGCTTTTTCCCTGTTAACTTCTATCGGCACAAAATTGAAATTTACTGAGATTCAGCCCTTAAAAACTTAAAATCTTTTTATAAAGCCCCGATCAACCGGACACTCATTATCAGTTTTGAAACCACCAAAATTACAAATCGCTTGTGGACTTTCAATTATATTTCGCTTGTAGACACTCAATACCGAAGAAATAATTTTTTATTTTTTATTTTTTTTATTTTTTATTTTTTTTTTTTTTTTTTTGAAAGAAAAAATATCTTTATAAAGGCCTTCCAGTTTACTATTTAAGGTCCTTTTTTAATATTTAAAACTAAAACATAAAGGCAATTAGCGGATAAACATGGGCAGGAATGCCCTCGTACGAATTGTGTTGGTTTTTGTTCTGCTACCTGTTTTCGGCACAAAATTGAAATTTACTGAGATCCAGCCCTTAAATACTTAAAACCTTTTTTTAAAGCCTCGATCAGCCGAACACTCATGACCAGTTTTGAAACCAACAAAATGACAATTCGGTTGTAGACTTTCAATCACATTTCGCTTGTAAACATTCAATACCGAAGATGAAGGGGAAAATTCGACTACCGTGATGGGGCCCCGCTGCTCACGGCGTTTTTTACCATATATTATATTTTAATATAAAAAAATTTCCTACAAAAAAATTAAAATTCAAGACTTATGCCGATTTAAATTTATAACCATGCAAAAAAGGGTTGTGCTGATTGACGTGATTTTGGGATTTGCATTCATCTAAAACGAAAAAAAAGAAAAGATTCTGGTTTAGAAAGCTTGTCGTTCTGGCAAGAACTAGGTGCATTGAGAAAAAATTTTAAAATCTAAAAATGGTGACTGTTTGGAAAAAATTATTTCTCATTTTTAAAAATAGTAAAAATTAAAATTTCCGAATATACTATGTATTTTTTACCATAAAGCAGCATGTACTGAAGGTACATGTCAAATCTGAAGTAAATTGGATGAATAGCACTCGAGATATCGTGTTAACCAACTTAAAAAATATAGTTTCAAGAAAAATGCATTTAAAGTTTTAAAATGTAATATCTGATACCAGAACCTACCGTATTAAAATTATTATAATTTTGAAAATTTTCAAAATTTTTTGAAATTCTTATGAGGACACATTTTTAAAGTTTCACTTTCAGAAAATGAAACAAGAAACCGAACTTTTTGTTTCGTACCTTACTGTATTCGTTTCGGAAAACAAAAATAAAATTAGTCTAATTTTCTTTTACATTTTCTTTGTTTTTATTTCTTTCTTTCTACAAGTGCTTTTCCATTTCTGCTCCTCTCTCTCGCACTTTCTCTCACGCTCTGTCTGTGTGTGTGTGTGTGTGTGTGTGTGTGTGTTAAAAGCGAAAATTCAATTCACTTTAATAATAGTTTATTAGTTTTTAAACAGGAGATGAGTAAAATTGAGTCCAAAGCTCGGATTCAACGAGTATCGTTATTTCGTATCGTCGAAAGGAGAGTTCCGGTTGTTTTTTTAATTAGAATTAGATAATAACCTTATCTCGGGCAAGTTTATTAAGTTTTTAAATAGAATTTATTTGGATCGTGTGTTCGGCGTAATCGAATCGGTCAAAATCTTCGACGACCGATACAATTTCTATGTTCAATATGTGGTTTACCACGAGAATTATATTAATGAATTATTTATAATGTGAATGAAAATTACTTGTACATTTGAGAATAATTTACTGAGAGTACAGAAAATATAAAAATACAGGTCAGTATTCAGTTTTTGTTAACAAATTTGAATTATTCCTAAGTTTCAATTAATAAGACTTGTACATCTTTGATGATGTGTCTCTTTTATTACTTTGTTGACAACACAGAAATAACATGCTTAAGATACTGACTGATCTTGCGTTAATGTCCTGATTTCAAGGGCCAGGCGTGCTTGTTTTTTGTTATTTTCCGCTCTACAAAATAGCTTATAAAGAAAATTCAGTATCAAATATTTGCTTAGATATCCACTAAATTTTCATAAAACTTGATTTTAACTCAATATTTCAATGTTTTAAAATATTGAGAGCAAATAATTGATTTCTAAAATTGATTGATGTTTTCATGTTTATCAAATTTAAACATGTAGAAACAGCAGATTAAACACTTCTATCGAATCAGGCATATCTATGGAATCAGGCACTTCTATTGAAAAAGACGTTTCCTCATTTTGATAGCCAAAATGAAAAATTTATGAATTTCATCACTACATATATCTAGGTATCTGGACCAAATTCTTTCTGTAATATCGTCCGGCGGATTCAAAAAATTTTTTTAGTTTTTAGAAAATGAATTTTACAGTTCAGTGGTAACACCTCATAACTTTTACTGCAATATTTAAATTCTAAACCAATCAAAAATCATAAAATCAATTTTCTATTACAAAAGACTTTTGACAGACCGAAGAAACAAGGGAGTATCGGATACAAATATATTCCATTCTTTTCTATGCTTATATTACAAAATATAATATAATATGTATATATCTAAGAAATAACCTCTCATATAACTATTTTATGATATGTTTATTCTATTTAAATTGTAAAGTGTATTGCCAAGAGCAAATACATTTGCAAATATATTACACAGGATGTCCCAGATATACTTTACAATATTTCACCCAGCAGGACCGGAATTGGCTTTGAGAGGTCGCTGAGCACTTTTCATTTGGGGACCTTTATTTAAGCGGTAAATTTTCGAAGAAAAATAATTATTATAAACTTTCTGTAAATATTTTATATTTTACTAGTTTAAATAATTTTTGGCTTTTTAAGTCATGTTTGTTTTCGAAATATTACGGTTTTTAATTTTAAGATCTTTCTATCAAAATTAAGTATTTCCTGGCCCTATTTTCGGAAAAACGATTTACGATTTCATTTACCTTTGCAACAAAAACTGTTTTTATCCATATAAAAGTCGTACCAAACGAAAAATATTCAAAACTTTATACATAAGCTATAAAATTTCGCTACAAAGTAGGGATGTCGATAAGGCCTTATTTCTGCTCCAAAATGACGAAAAAAAATGTGCATGTGAGAAGCAGTTTCTTTTTTATGTTATTTTAATGTTCTCATGTTACTGTACAATTTATTTAAAAATTACGTTGCTTTCACATTGCGCTCGTAGGTAAACACAAATAAAATGATTTTACAATTAAAAAATTGGTCATTATATAAATGCATAAAATAAATTTACTGAAGTGCCACCACGGCACAAACTTGTTCAAACATATCAGTTCGTCGTTCTGACGGCGTATAGCAGTGACAAAAATGGAAATTTCCCACTTTTACATAGATGACCAAGGTCTTGATAAAATATTTTTACATAAAGAATCGAGTAATATTTTTAAAGAATAAAAATTCAGTCTAGGCACCCAGCTTCCAAAATATACTCGCTTTAGATAGAGTACAATCCCAACACTGTACTAACGTGGTACTGTAAGTGCAAATTAGGGGCAAGACTTGTTGGTTGTTGTGCTCACATTGTCTCCGTTGCATGCGAATTCAAAAAATTTTTAATGGATGCAAATGTTGAAGAATATTGAAGTGACGAGAATTTAGACTAGATAAGGAGTGTAAAGTTTAAAAATGTTGAAACTATCAAATTATCCAAATAAACTTGATTAATTTCATAATTTTGCGTTTTCATAAAACCTTCCTATAATAATGAGATTAACTGAAAAATAAATTATAAACGAGAATATTCCGGCATAATAACATATTTATTCCATCTTACTATTTACCTTTATGTAAACCTAATGCACATATAATAATTCATGGAGGGGATGGGGCGAAAATAAGGCGTTATCGATACATTTTATTAATTTTTAATGCAACAAGGCATATGCCCCTTAACATTTTTTGTTGTAAATTTTAACTGCTTACTAAAGAAATCTGCAACTGAAATATAACATAATTTTCAAATCCTGCTAAAATTACATTGAAAACTTTACAAATCCTGCTAAATACCCGTACATAACCTATATTTTAGATTTTAACCATTCAAATTTTAATTTTTTCACTAACATACTGGACGTACGAAGTATAAAATTATGTTTTCACGTAAAATTTGTATTTTAGTATTTATCTAAAATTTTAAATAATGAAATCGTAGATGTAAATGAATTACTAAGTAAGCACTTTCGTTTTAAGTGACAAAATGAAAATAGTTTACAATATTACAAAACAAATTGTATCGTCTAACCCTGATACAGCAGTATTGCTGAATCAAGTTTTTTTTTTGTTAATAAATTTCCGTTATAATTTATGTTTTAAAACGCACTTTATATAAATGTTACTATCAAAACCTAATAAATTCAAATAATTTTGATTAAAAAAGGGGTAAAACGATAATTTTGTTTTTTGATAATAGTACTAATCATCTTTTTTACCTTGTTAGTTAATATAATTATGACTTTTTAATCGAAAAATTAATTTTGAATTGAGTTATGGTTTTTTGCGATTTCCCATGATCTTTATAAAGTGGAATTAGTAGATTTTGATACTAGGCAACTCAAGTATCAACAGCTAAATTTATCGCAAATTAATGTTCAAATTTCTTATTTTATCTTCATTGTGCAATTTAATGGGTACTTTTTTGAAGACCGCCTAAAAAACTGCACAGATACAGCTTTTTATATATTTCCTTCGTGTTATTACATTCTGTGCTCATAATACTCAATGAAAATTTAAACGAGTTTGAGTCATACTATAATCCGTAGTACCTACGTGTGTCCCAAATGCCAGTATGTAAATCCGGCTCTGATTACGGGGATGAATTAGGTTGAATGTGTTACAATACGCGGTATACTTGGCTCAGACATTTCTGCTTTGCCTGCTGTTGGTTACCTAAGTGTTGTTCTGTCTAGATGTAAAATTCAATGGGATGAAAAATTTCAAAAATGAAAAATAATTTCTTGTATGAATTTCATCTCGCCCGCTTTCTACTAATAAAATAATATTGTTATAACAAGTTCACTCTTTTAAAAGAGAAGTGAAATATCTGCTTATGACACAGTATGCGCGCTTTGGCGGTTAAATAGTAAAGTGGTATACTCGAGATAATTCAACTGCCAGTTCACGCCCGCACCACCGCATCCCAAACTGATTTTCTCTGTGCATTTCTCTCGCCTGCTCGTTTTTAATGTAATAAATTTTAGAAAATTACCCCGTTTTTAAAAATTACTCCACTGTCAGTCTGTCTGCGTGTAAGTCAGTCTATCTATCCGTGTGTCTGGTCTATGTGTCTACCGTGTTCAAATTTAAAACATTAACTGGAGTGAATCTCTGTAATTCTTGTTGCTTATGTATAATAATATATGTATGTATGTAATTGGATTATATATAGTAGAGAAATTTTAGTCGTGGAAGTAAAATATAGTAAGAGCGTAATAAATTTTGTGATATAAATTTATTATTTTTGAACAACGATAAAAGTGAGGAAAAATTTTTTGTGATTTAATGATCTGATATAACTAAAGGACACGTTATGAATAATTATTACTAATTATTGAATTTTTTTTTGTTCAGTTAAATTTAATTTACATAAACTTTCTGATATCTGAGTGCGGCAAGTTGTCAGTTGCCCAGGAGTGTTGTCAACAAAGTTGAGTGCTCAATCGAAGTGAGTGTGCTCATTCGCTGGAGTGGGCAATCGACAACACCGCACAAGTTACACATACCTACTATTAGCGAATTTCGAAAACTCGAAATTCAGCTATTACAGCCGGTGTCATGACGCGACCTAAGCCCGAGACCATAACAGAAATATGTTTTGAGGTCCCTAGAATAAGAAAATGATATTCACAAAAATTTTTATGTATATATACATATATATATATATATATATATATATATATATATATATATATATATATATATATATGTGTGTGTGTGTGTGTGTGTCGCCACGATAACTTTCGAAAGAGACGTTTAGTGCTTATGAAATTTTGTGTGCGAATTAAAATCCGGATAGGCTCGGCTAAGTTCGGCAGCCAGACACGTCGGATGCCCAGAAGTAGGTTTTCTGGCCATTTTTTATCATTGGATCCTATCACTAGACAGTTCGATTTTTACATCGTTGAAAAGCAAATAAAAAATTATGAAGAAAATGTTGTTATAATTTTCTTTCTATGTTAAGTATTTTTCGAGAAAATTGTAAGTTTTCACATTTTTATTAATTTTCTATCTTTGTCAGTCTAATAAGTAATTTGTATTTTTGTCTCAATTCATTATAAAATATATAAAAATCTCTCTTTGTTTAGGTATTTTTATGGAAACAACTGGTATCTATTCACATATATGTATTATAATAAACAAAGTACTGTTTCTTATTTATTGCATTATAATTAGCATAGCTCTGTCTCAAGTTAAAAAATGAAAATTAAGCGGATCAAAAACGGGACGGATCAAAAAAAGCGACACAAAAGTGTCAAAAATAAACTAACCGACCGATTTTGAAAATTTTTTCACTGTTAGGGAGCTAAGCGATTTTAGATAGATATAGATTACGTTATGTAGGGTGCGCCAGGGTCCATGGAACCCAAAAGTAGTAAAAATGAACTAACCGACCGATTTTGAAAATTTTTTCACTGTTAGAGAGCTAAACAGTTTTAAATAGATATAGATTACGTTATGAAAGGTCCGACAGCGTTAGTGGGTCCTAAAAGTGTCAAAAATAAAATAAGTGACCGATTTTCACTATTACCGAGGTAAACTATTTTAAATAGGTACAGGTTGTGTTATCTGAGATCCACAACTGTCCTGCGGATGCAAATGCGGCCTAGAATGCTACACAACGGGTTTTGAAAATACATTTACTGTTAGAAAGGTAAAATATCCTATATATATATATATATATATATATATATATATATATATATATATATATATATATATATATCCTATATATATCCTATATATATATATATATATATATATATATATATATATATATATATATATATATATATATATATATATGATATTTTACCTTTCTAACCATAAACTCCGCCTAGAACGGTCGCCTAGGCGGTCGAGTTGATTTTTAATGAGGTCCACCGGGATTTTGCAGATCCGAAAACGCCAAAAATAAGCTACCGAACCGATTCTAAAAATTTTCTCACTGCTAGAGAAGTAAATTATTTTAGATGGATACAACTATGCTGCACAAAATCCGTTCGGTTTCTTGGGTCCCAAAAATACCAAAACTAATTATCCAGCCGATTTTAAAAATTCTTTTACTCTTAGAAAGCTAATATAGTTGAAATAGGTTCAGGTCTTAGATGAGATCTGCCATTGCCCAATATTTGGAAATTCGGTATGTTATGCAGATGCTGCGACAGGGGAATTTTTTTATTACTATTTAAAATAATATCTCAGAGTGATTTTTTTTTTTAAATTAGATACTGCTTAAATTATTATTTTTGTTAGTGGTTTCCATATTTTTAAGGTTATAGAGTATTTCATTTTCAAGATGCAGCATCCGTCTTAATTGAACCCCATCTTACCCCTCACCTGTCAACATGACTGCATATTTTTTTTTAAAGGAATTCTTTAAATTGCATAAAGCATGCAGTATTGTTTTTATTCATTCATGCAGTATTCATGAAAGCATGCAGTATTGTTTTCTGGATTTAGTTTCATAGTTTTTCCATGGAAAACTTAATAACTGTTTAAAGAATATACCGCAACGTTCCGTAGAATACAGTTTCGGAAATTTTATTTCAACTCACTATAATACTATATTCGAATCTAATCGACCTATTCGAAATTCACTATCCTTTCTCTATCGCCTTGAAATTTCTGAAAATGAATTTCAAACTCAACTAAATGATATTTCCCTCAACATACTTGATACATATATCTGAAGAAACTATTGAACACAAATTTCTCATTTTTACTTCCAGTTACTTTTTATTTTATATTTTAAATTCTTTCCCATTTTTACTTTAATCTGCCCTGTTTTTATATTAATTAACTAAAATAAAATACGACAGAGCAAAAACACCGACTAGAATGTTATCCTGTAAAAATTAAAAATGATGGAAAATGCACATTTTCCACATAGTTTTTCCGTATTTATCCATCGTCATTTCCTTATATTATGCAAATGAACATTAGGGAAAAATATTCATTACAAATATTTCTATGACGGTTAGTGGTATTAAATGGTCAGTGAACCGTTTGATACGAAATGTTGTCTTGTTAGTTTTCTAATATAATATTCTATTCATATTTTATTGTATAGAGAAATATCATACATTGTTCAGTATAAGGTATTTTCGAGAGAGATACACCACTTCTTGCTGTTGTTTATAAAGTCAGCACAAATCTACAGGGAATAAAAAAAAAAAACAGATCAAAGCTTTATTAATTTTACTTTTGCAAAGTGTAAAATAAGATACCCTAGTCGCAGCATCCTGCATAACATAGCGAATTTTCGGTTATTACCTTTTCTCGAAAACTCGCTCACATAATATGGGATCAGGGCCGAATCTAGAGGGGCAGCCCCCCCAAAGTTTTTGGGGGGCCAAACTGTTGAATTTGACTTTGTTTTTTGCTGGCCACTTGCTTTTTATAGGGAAAAAAGCTAAAAAGAAATACTTATTTTACCATTTTACAGAAAAACAGGGTCGCCATTTTTGCACCGCGCCCCGGGCGCCACTTAAGGTAAATCCGGCTCTGTACAGGATAATGGTTCTATGCTATAAAGTTATGCAAGGTTCGAGATTTTTATTCGGAACCCTAACATAAACAAAAAATTGATACGAATATACCGTAAAAATACACAGAAAGCATATTATATAGATTCGATGTATACATACTATATATATATATATATATATATATATATATATATATATATATATATATATATATATATATATATATATATATATATATATACGTGGGGTGCGCAATAAGTTCTCGGCCTAAAACATGATTAAACTTATTTAAAGGTGGCGTAATTTATACTCACAGAAAGTATTAAGTCTCTAGTAATCATAAACGCAATGGACGAGTTTACATGTGTTTTATTTATTTTGTTGTAAAAGTGTAAACTCAATATGTCAACCGTTTCAAAAATTGAATATCGTGTAGTCATAAAATTTCTGACAAAAGAAAGACAAACTCCAGAAGAAATTAAGGACAGATTGGATGGTGTATACGGTAAAGCCGTGCCAAAGATTTCGTTTGCGGTACGAGTCCCTCAACGACGATGATCGTTCTGGACGTCCGGCAGATTCGATCACTTCCGAAAACATCGCTCTTGTAGAATCGCTACAAAGAATTTGCTTATTATTATAAAGGCATAGAGATGCTTATCCCACCTTATAATAAGTGTATTGAAATAGAGGCATAGGTTATATAGAAAAATAAATTCTTTTCACTGTTCTGTCTGTATTTTTTAATACTCAGGCTGAGAACTTATGGCGCACCCTACGTATATATATATATATATATATATATATATATATATATATATATATATATATATATATATATATAGAATCCCTATTGAGCATTCTGCATAATATTGTAAATGTCATTTACAAAAATTGTTTCTTCTCGATTACATAGGACAATGATTCAAAAACGTGTCTTATATAAATTATTTCAGCTCTTTGTCGTAGTATAAAAAAATTTCGAATTTTGGGAAATTGTTGCAAGAAACTCATTTTATTGAGGTTTTGGGCATCGGACGAGTCAAGCTGAGGAACTTATCAAAAATTTTTGGACTTTTAAAAACCTTATAATTAACTGAAACCATTTCAGGTAAAAAATTTTATTTGTATCGGTCTAAGACTATGAAAAATGTTAAGCATCCCAGGATTTCTGATATGAATATATGCTTTGAACGCATTAAAATATACCTATACTTAACGCAGATTTCAGTAGTATTAATGAAATTTTAGAAATAGGTATCCTATAGGGAAAAATTGGCTTTCACTTTTACTTCTCAGGGATTACGAGCTAATTAAAATGTGATATCAATTAAAGCTTCATAAGCCCTTCAAGGTTAGCTTAAAGCTTCATGCTACATTCACAATATTTTGGCACTCTAATATGAGGTTTGTGGATAAAACACTTCCAAATGAAAATATTGAACCGAAAACATATACAGTCGTCACTTGGGTTATTGACGTTTTAACTTATTGACAATGCTCCTAGTTTCCCTTGAGTTATAGACAAACTATACTTATGTACCCAAGGTCATACGTGCTGTGTGGTACTGTGGCAATGCATACATACGTATGGTTTGTCTATAACTCGAGGGAAACTGCGAACATTGTTAATAATTTAAAATGTCAATAACTCGAGTGCCGACTGTATATAAAAGATATTTAGGATTTGTCTATTTCATAAAATATGCATTTTGCTTTTTCCCAAAGGATTCAAAAAGAGTAAGCATAATAGTTACGATATACGTAGGCATACCAACGTAATAAAACTAAAATACGCCCACTTAAAAGTTTATTTTTACTATCTCAATACATATTTCGTAATAAACAAATAAAAGCGGATTCAGCAAATGAAACCCACCTTTATAAATTACTGGGTAATGTGAATAATAAATACTTATTACTTAAAAGTAAATACTAGTCCAGTAAAGTAAATACTGGTTAAGTAAAGTATTTCTTAAAATTGTGAGAATAATGTTGCACTAAACCTTATAAGTAAATACTAAGGAAGGTAAGCTGGTGTGGCGGCTTTAAAAAATTAATTTTCTTATTTTCTTATCACGTCTTTGAAACTGACGTGCAGAATAACTCAAAAAATTCTCGATTGATGAATATATATATATATATATATATATATATATATATATATATATATATATATATATATATATATATATATATATATATATATATATATTTTTTAAATTAAAGGTCATTAAATTTCCTTGAACTTGTACCTACATTTTGTACTAAAAACTTTATTTAGAAAAAGTTATAAACAAAAAACGTAGAAAATTTATGCAAAAAAATGGATTATTTTTTCAAATCATAAGCTTTAATATTTTCTGATATAATTAGTTTTTTAGGTAAATCGACAAAAACTACACTCCTAAGCTTTACAAAAATATTTTTATTTTTCTTTTCAAATAATTCTACGAGATACTAGAGTGCACACAGTGAAGAAAGAATTTTCACAGGCGCCGTCATATTTTTTGTAAAAACGTGCTTCAACATTTATATAATAACACTAAAAAATTAAATTAAACTCTTCAATATGTATGCAATTAAAATTAATAATTGCAAAAATATATGTTGAAAGGTTTGTTGTTTTATTTAATTTACAAAAGGTACTTGTTTTTGGAATTCTACACCAGGTCACCCCCTTAAGATCTGAAATCCGATTTTCCGATTTGAAATCTTTTAAGAATAATTCCCAGTTTTTTTAATATTTTCCAAATAGTTGAAAATTCAGGATGTAATAGGTACCTATATATTTCAAAAAAATTTAAATAGATATTTGAATTGAAATTCGAGCAAAATTGAATATGGACTGCGGACCGAAAACTCCACAAGTTCCAGATCAATACATGCAGTATTTTTTAAAACATTTTTTAAGGACTGTAGGGAACTGGATTTAAGAAAAATGTTGAAAAGCATTCAGTTTTATATTCAGCTGCATTAATATAAAAATTATATGTACGGAACTTGAATAGTCGCTCACTTTTTCCTTCATCCCTACACGGAGAGAAAATTCCTATAAAAATTACTGTGCTCATACTACAATCGACGTGTAACAGGCGAACATATATCCAATTTTTGTACGGTAAAATTGGATATGTTCGCCTGTTACACGTCGATTGTAGTATGAGCATAGTAATTTTTATATGAATTTTCTCTCCGTGTATTAAATGAGTATTAAAAAGTTAAAAGTTATGAAATTTAGGCTTAACTTTAAACATAATTTTCCATAGGAAATTTAATCTAACATAAACGATAGACTATCACTGGTATAGAAAAGTGTTATCACCCATTTTTCAGTAATTACGATATCGATCAGTATTTACATATATAGTATAATACTTATCAACAAAAGTAAATACTGAAAAAGTAAAAAGTAAACAAAATACTTAAATTTTATTCTCATATTTATAAGTAAATACTTAAAAAATGGTAAGTAAAAGTAATTACTTATTTTTATTCACATTACCAAATATTTTATGTTGAAATTTTGTAAATATTGCCTAATATGATAAATTAGTTTGGATGGTATAAAAAAGCCAGTTGTTTTATTCTAAATAACCTTTTATTTTCTTGTAATAATTAATTTTAGAAAATTAAAAAAAAATTTAAAATAAACATTAATATTGTTAAATCAGTATTAGGTATATAATTTAGATTCGAAATCGTCATTAGGGTCGATGATAAGGTAGGGCGGGTGGGGAAATTGCCCCGGGGTGCGGGACTAAGAATGGGGCCCGCATGCTTGATTAGGAGCCCGAAGAAAGTGAGAGGTGGTCCTTTTGCTCGTCAATTATAATTTTGACGGGGAAAATGTTTAAAAAATTTTTAATTATTTTTTTGCCCGGAGGCCCGTCATTTCTCTTACCGGCTCTGCTCGTTATATTTTGAGCGTTACTGTCCACTGTTATAACGGAACATTAAACTTACAGTTAGTTAATTATAACTTTTAAAATTTATTTTTTGGGTTTAATGAAAAATACTTTTTCACATTTTTATTAGTTAGTTATATAGCTTAACGCTCCTTTCACATTGTACGGTTTTCGCCGTACGGGAAAAAACCGTACGACTTTTTGCCGTGATATTGTTGCTTTCACATTGCACGGTTTCTTGCCGTTGTAAACTAAATATCTTCCTTTCATTTGCAACATCATACAAGTAACAAGTGTGATTAAAGTTAATTCTATAAATCAGAGGAAATAGAAAGTAAGATTATTTATTATCAGACTCTTTGAAGACCTGAAAAATGACGAAAATAAGTTTTTCAACTATTTGCGGATGTTTACCGACTCTTTTGATTAATTTCTTGACGAACTTAACATCAAAACACACAATTTCGAAATTACATACAATCTATTAAAATACTGGTTATTACATTCAACATTAGTTTCATCCATTTCACAAATAAAATTAATAATTAACATGAAATTCAATAAAATATTGTTAATGCCGTACGTTAAAAAACCGTCTAATGTGAAAGAATCCATTTAATTACATACATTACTGAGCTAAAAAGGCCGTACGGCAACCGTGAAGTCCAGTGGCAAGAGACGGCTGCTACACGGCACGGCAACGGCATTTTGTCGTGACCGTATAATGTGAAAGGTCCAATGCTCTTCTTCACTCCACTAAAAAAATGCGACCGTACGGTTTTTTGCCGTACGGCAAAAACCGTATAATGTGAAAGGAGCGTAATGCTTTTCAATCTCAATAAAAAAAATTTATAAATCTGTCACACTATGAAAATAAAATCTCTTATTTAGATTGTAATAAAATATATACATTTGACTATTAATATGACCGAAAACATATTTTTCTAGAATATTTGCAAAAATACCGATGCAATTATGTGAAAAATTAATTTAATTATGAGAATAGTTTTTCGCAATTTTACTTCACTGGAAAAATTATTATCTACATCAGTAAAAATTACGCTTCAGTAGTTTTTATGATCTTTAAATAATAATTCTAGGACAAAGTTTTATTAAAATTAGTGGAGAAATAGGAGTAAAAATTATAAAAAGAATTTCCTCTGATCAACAACAAAATTCACACGTATTACCACCCTGTTCGAACCTTTTTAGTCGAATTTTCTCCGAAAAATTAGACTTATACAGTCTATACGATAAGAGCTGCGAGAGGCGAGACCAGGGGCGCTATCCGTTTTCGGACCCGTAGAACACGATTATGTAAAAAAAAAGATGTCTGATATATATATATATATATATATATATATATATATATATATATATATATTTTCCCGCAACCTTTTAATATGTGTAGGGCCCCCCTATGGAAGTTAAGAGATGAAATTTGGTAAGTGGGGCTTATTCCGATGCACAACAATACTATCAAAGTGGGGTCAAATTTTGGGCAAATTTTTTTTCGGACCCGACCTTTAAGGGGGTGGTGGGGGGCGGAAAAGCAATAAAACTTTTCCAAACCGGTTTTAAATAATGTTTCGGTCAATTATCTACAACATATCCAAAATTCAGCTTCCTAGGATAATATGGTGGGAGTAGAGGGGGGAAAAACGATTTTCGCTGGATCTAACAGGCCCCCAGCCCCCCAGAATTAACGTAGAGGGTTGAAATTTGGTGTGTTGATAAAGTTCGTACCTAGGTTGTGCTTTTTGGAGGTTTTAATATTTTACCCCCACCCCCCTCATTTTTAAGCTACAATTTCATGCATTTTCGACGTTTTCGAAGTTTGTACCACTCGCACAGGTCACCCGAATAAACCTAGAGGGCTGAAATTTTGTATTCGGATTGAGTTAGTATCAAGGGGGTGCCTTTTGGGGGTCTCGACTTTTAACCCCTACCCCCACCATTTTTATACCCAAAAGAACATGATTTTTCTTGTTTTTTAACAGTTTCGTTCGGGTCAAAATCTCCCCAAATAAACCTAGAGGGCTGAAATTTGGTGTACAGGTTAAGCTAATAGCCAGACACTGTTTTTTGGAGGTTTCAACTTTTAACCCTTACCCCCACGATTTTTACGCCAATATTTCCTTAATTTTTTTGCTTGTTTTCTAACAAGTCTAGAGACTCCATAAGGAAACCTAGAGGGCTGAAATTTTGGAGGACTTTTCTCCCCACTTCTCCCATTTTTACATCGGAATTGAATGCTATTGTTAAATGTGTTTTAAAAGCATTATGTTTATTCTAAATACAAGTAGGCGAATAGTAATTTTAAAAAATTTAAAAAAAAACGCCGTGAGCAGCGGGGCCCCATCACGGTAGTCGAATTTTCCCCTTCATCTTCGGTATTGAATGTTTACAAGCGAAATGTGATTGAAAGTCTACAACCGAATTGTCATTTTGTTGGTTTCAAAACTGGTCATGAGTGTTCGGCTGATCGAGGCTTTAAAAAAAGGTTTTAAGTATTTAAGGGCTGTATCTCAGTAAATTTCAATTTTGTGCCGAAAACAGGTAGCAGAACAAAAACCAACACAATTCGTACGAGGGCATTCCTGCCCATGTTTATCCGCTAATTGCCTTTATGTTTTAGTTTTAAATATTAAAAAAGGACCTTAAATAGTAAACTGGAAGGCCTTTATAAAGATATTTTTTCTTTCAAAAAAAAAAAATAAAAAATAAAAAAAATAAAAAATAAAAAATTATTTCTTCGGTATTGAGTGTCTACAAGCGAAATATAATTGAAAGTCCACAAGCGATTTGTAATTTTGGTGGTTTCAAAACTGATAATGAGTGTCCGGTTGATCGGGGCTTTATAAAACGATTTTAAGTTTTTAAGGGCTGAATCTCAGTAAATTTCAATTTTGTGCCGATAGAAGTTAACAGGGAAAAAGCCAACACAATTCGTACGAGGGCATTTCTATCCATGCTTATCCGCCAATTGCCTTTGTGTTTTACTTTTAAATATTAAAAAAGGAACTTAAATAGTAAACTGGAAGGCTTTTATGAAGATTTTTTTTCTTTCCAAAAAAATCCAAAATTTCTATTTTATAAATAATAAAAATCCAAAATTCCTAAATAATAATTAAATAAATAAATAAACAGTGACTTTAATAACATTTGCAAATTACTTAGTATGTATGTATTTCATTTGTTAAAAAATTGTATTCACTTTTTTTTAAATTTTTTAAAATCACTATTCGCCTACTTGTATTTAGAATAAACATAATGCTTTTAAAACACATTTAACAATAGCATTCAATTCCGATGTAAAAATGGGAGAAGTGGGGGGAAAAGTGATGCGAACTCCCTACAAGTTACTAGCTGGATACTAACTGAATACACGTACAAAATTTCAGCCCTCTAGGTTTCCTTATGGAGTCTCTAGACTTGTTAGAAAACAAGCAAAAAAATTAAGGAAATATTGGCGTCAAAATCGTGGGGGTAAGGGTTAAAAGTTGAAACCTCCAAAAAACAGTGTCTGGCTATTAGCTTAACCTGTACACCAAATTTCAGCCCTCTAGGTTTATTTGGGGAGATTTTGACCCGAACGAAACTGTTAAAAAACAAGAAAAATCATGTTCTTTTGGGTATAAAAATGGTGGGGGTAGGGGTTAAAAGTCGAGACCCCCAAAAGGCACCCCCTTGATACTAACTCAATCCGAATACAAAATTTCAGCCCTCTAGGTTTATTCGGGTGACCTGTGCGAGTGGTACAAACTTCGAAAACGTCGAAAATGCATGAAATTGTAGCTTAAAAATGAGGGGGGTGGGGGTAAAATATTAAAACCTCCAAAAAGCACAACCTAGGTACGAACTTTATCAACACACCAAATTTCAACCCTCTACGTTAATTCTGGGGGGCTGGGGGCCTGTTAGATCCAGCGAAAATCGTTTTTCCTCCCTCTACTCCCACCATATCATCCTAGGAAGCTGAATTTTGGATATGTTGTAGATAATTGACCGAAACATTATTTAAAACCGGTTTGGAAAAGTTTTATTGCTTTTCCGCCCCCCACCACCCCCTTAAAGGTCGGGTCAGAAAAAAAATTTGCCCAAAATTTGACCCCACTTTGATAGTATGAGGTGCCTCGAAAATGAGCCCCATTTACCAAATTTCATCTCTTAACTTCCATAGGGGGGCCCTACACAAATTAAAAGGTGGCGGGAAAATATATATATATATATATATATATATCAGACATTTTTTTTTTCTACATATTTGTGTTCTACGGGTCCGAAAACGGATAGCGCCCCTACTCTCGCCTCTCGCAGCTCTTATCGTATAGACTGTATAAGTCTAATTTTTCGGAGAAAATTCGACTAAAAAGTGAACTTACTTTTATGACAAATGAAATACATACATATTAAGTAATTTAAAAATGTTATTAAAGTCACTGTTTATTTATAAATTAGGAATTTTGGATTTTTAGTATTTATAAAATAGAAATTTTGGATTTTTTTGGAAAGAAAAAATATCTTTATAAAGGCCTTCCAGTTTACTATTTAAGGTCCTTTTTTAATTTTTAAAACTAAAACATAAAGGCAATTAGCGGATAAACATGGGCAGGAATGTCCTCGTACGAATTGTGTTGGCTTTTTTTCTGCTACCTGTTTTCGGCACAAAATTGAAATTTACTGAGATACAGCCCTTAAATACTTAAAACCTTTTTTTAAAGCCTCGATCAGCTGAACACTCATCACCAGTTTTGAAACCAACAAAATGACAATTCGGTTGTAGACTTTCAATCACATTTCGCTTGTAGACATTCAATACCGAAGATGAAGGGGAAAATTCGACTACCGTGATGGGGCCCCGCTGCTCACGGCGTTTTTTGAATCTGTGCTTCAAACACAAAAAAAAATATTGTCCATCTCGCATTGAAAATATTATCCCAAGAACAAGGACTATTAATTTTTATGAAGATTATAAAATTTACTACCCCAAAGCTGTTTGTGTTTGGTCGTTTACAGGGTGTTTCAAGCAACTAGGAACATTTTAACATAAAATGGCGGATAGAATATTCAATATCATAAGAGTTATGACAGGTAATGCTGCCTATCGAAAAATACTGGAATTATTTGGAAATAATTTATTGGTTTGAACGCTAACTGGAATTAAAGTTTTTTCGTCTGTGATACAAAATTACTCGTCTAGAAACAAAATAATCCAATTTTACGGTATGCAGAAACCATATACACCATATTATGGTTCAGTTTAGGACACAGTTCTCTCTCGTAGAGAAGAAAAAGAAATATAAAACTAAAGAAATATAAATTACGAAAACATACGGGAGAGCTAATCATTAATTTAATTACAACTATTACCATCTATTATCCTAAAAATAAACTAATAATTCGAAACACATATGTATACCTACTTTCCGTTCCCGTCTGTCTCAATTCGCAAATAGACATTTAAGACTTGTACAGGATTCAGGATTTCATCAATGATATAATTAATTAAATGTTTATTGTGCACAAACAGACGGACGTGAACTAACACAGTTTTGCCTAGCAACAAGAAACCTTTTAAACGTTTCAGACGTCTCAAGTAACACAAAGTGAACAAATCTGGCTTATGATGAAACAGGTAAACAATTGCATCGAATCATAGGTGTAGAATACTGTAACGGGGGGGGGGGGGGAGACGTAAACACAAGTGACTTGTTGATAAGAACCTCTTGTTTTGCTACCTGTTATTGTTGTTGTATGTAGTGGTATTGTTTTTCAGTGCCGTTAGTGTACATACACGTATGCAATTCATATAGTACCTATAAGAGTATAAGTTTTCTGGAACAATCGAGGTATACTAATACAACAGCGTTTAAAATGGTTAACTGCACTTCTAGCTTGGTCTGATTGTTCTGTTTCTTAACTGCATGTGGTGATGTTATGAGTGGATGAAGATGACGCTTTTAAAGTTTTGTTGCTCATATAATCAACCCTTATCACTGTTTTTCAACCATAACACGTATACAGGTAATTAAAAATTTTGTAGTCATTTTCTCTGACAGAGCTACTTTAACTAATAACAAATGAAGAAGCGATAGTCAATTAGTGAAAAGGCAGTCGAGTTAACCTTCAAAAATTTCTAAATGACTTTTTGTGCGTTGAGACCTAGCTAAATTACTTTTTAAGGTCTAAATTTCATCAAAATCGCTAGAGTCGCTATCCAAAAAAAAGATAAATATAAATATATACACTGTGGCTTCTCAAAACAATTCGGATCCAAATTCTGTCCAACGAGCAGAGAATTTCCGAGAATGCAGTGCGTTGAATAATGTTAAATAAGATTAATATTATACAAGTCTATTGATGTATTTTGGTCTTTTAAAATTCAGATACAGGAGTATTACTGCTCCCCCATATAAACCGGTTGGGAGTTGACGAAAGAAGAATTCCAACTCCAACAGAAATTCAAACGCAGAATTTGTAATCAGCTAAGATGTGACTGTAGAACCGTTAGGGGCTGAAGCCAGTGCGCAAACCACTAATTAGCTGTGAAAAATTAATTTAATTATGAGAATAATAAGGAAAAGAATTTTTATAAAACGAAAGTTGTTTACCTATGGTTGCTAACGTTACTTTGTAGAAATTCATTAATGGATTTTTTGCAAAGTAAAAGTGTTTTTAATTTTGCCGAAAACTGTCTAACTGCTATCATCCAAAGATTTCTGAACTGTAACTACACTGAATATACAGTGACATGTACCTAACTACTGATGATAAAAGCATTACTCTCGAAACATATAGGTACGTTTAACGTGCAAAAGATCTATTCTAGTTATTTTACACATCACTTAATTCAAATTTTATTTTTAAAAATGATCTTGAAACAGTAAGTGAGTCGATGAGTTTCAAAACCATCTAATTAACACAACTAAAAATGTTCAGGAAACACAAAATACTGTTATCTCACTTACAATAATAATTTTGATGTGGTTTTTACCATTAAATTTTTAGGAAAAATCATACAGTTCTTATAAAGGAATAATAACAACGATACCACTCATTAATAATTAGTAAATAACGATTAAAAATTATAATTAACTACTTTTGCAGCAGCTTGCTTTAATTAGATGGTTTTGAAACGGTTGATTTTGTAATTAGCTACTTTTGCAGCAGTAACACTAACAATTAGACACTTTTGCAACAGTTTACTATTCTTTCAGTAAGTTTTAAACAAAACAACATTCGTACAAATCTATCAATTTACATCGTACAACGTTGTTTTTATTATAATTTATGAAAGCTAAGATGTTTTCTTATAATTTAGTAGAATATTCTCCCATAAAACAAGTTTATTTACTGTAATTTAAGAGTAAAACTTAAATCAGAACCACGATGTTTCACACAATTTTATTCTGCACACATTCGCAGCCTGTTATATTTGACAATTCCACAAGTTTCTTTGTATTTTTTTTTTTAGTTATTCCAATAGTAAATATTTTCTTAGAGAGAGTAATAAAATTATCACATACAATTATTTGATCTTCTGCAGGCCCTACTGCAGTGCTACATATTGACTACCTAACTAGCTATTTTTGTTTCAGGTTTTTCTAATGACGCCATTTATATATAAGAAATTAGATAGTTTTGCAACTGGTTTGTGTTGCCTGCAACGCCATGTTTTTTCAGTTGGAAAATATTTCAATTAGTTACTTTTGAAACAGTTTCGTATTTTTGTCGTTAAAATTAAAGGGAAAAAGCTGACTTTGAATCGTCTAGCTGGTATTTATTGGTGCAGTTTATCCTCCTGAATAATAAACCGTATCTAACTCAATTTTGAAAAAATCGTCAATTAGATAGCTTTGAAACTCAGCGATTCAAGTATTAATTTATTACAAGGCAAATTCTTCTTGTGTATTTACGGTTGAGTTTCGTAGGCAAAAAATCGACATACGGGTACACCATAGTAGCACCAGGTTATATTGATTGAATTCTATAAATGAGGCAAATAAACCAAAAATATTTGTCATAAATATTTTTATAAATATAATTTTTCGTCGTAAAACAAATTACATTTTGTTATTATTAATAAAATATTGATTTGTCAAATATTATTATAATAGGTAGCTATTTAATGTGGCCCGAGTACATGAATGTCCTGATTATAAATTTACGTTGACCTTCACCGGTTTAAGGTCATTAAAGGTAGCTTTAGTGTGTGTAGATGTAGGTACATAATTTAGTCGACAACATTATTCAATTTTATTTACGATGCTTTATTAAGAAAAATGTTAATCGAAAAATATGTTGTGTGTATACCAGTGATTCCAAAAGATTTGATTCGTTAGTGGAAATTAAATGTTATGAGATTTTATTCAGCAACGTAGAAAATAAAAAATTTAGATGGAAGTATTTTGCATCTGGACTTTCTATCCGGAACTCTTTTATGTGTTTGTATACCTAATACGCATATTGGCATCTACATACAGATATCATTCAATTTATTGGGGCTAGGGAATTGAAATCATGCTCAAAATAATTCTGTATATGGAGCATTAAAAGGAGCAAAATTTCGACAGATTTTAATCAGTAATTCTGGGGTCATGGCCGTTTCCGACTTTTTGAAAAGTTCGAAAAATGTTTGGTGTTTTCATTTTATTCGACCTTGTTTATGAAAATCGATGTCACAGTATTTTTTAAATTCAATAGTTTAGAAAACTTCCTTGACTCCTTAATTGCAGCTCTAGAAAAATTTTAACTAACTAAAAATGTCATCGACCACTAATTGACAATCACTGTTTTGTTTTTCGTTGCTCCTAACTTTCCAAAATAAAATTTTTATTATCCGAGCAGTTTGGAAACATTAATTTTATGATTAAATTTTTAAATAACTTCATATTACTTTCGAAAAAATCGACCACGAGCGCGTTGAGCTCATCAAATTAGGGTTCTGTACTTATCCAAACTTTATACTGAACCATTAGTAAACTTTGCCTATTGCTGTGTTTCTATTTGTTATTTAAAATGTTGTTTTTTCAATAACTATTAAACTGCCAAAAAAAACCGTCGTTTTTGAGTAATCTATCACTCAATATCTACAAAATTCAATTAAAATCAAAATTTTAGCTTTAAAACTTTAGGTGGGTCATTTCTAGCAAATTTTGAACTATATTGTTAAGACCACTGACCCAAAAAATATACAATAATATTTTTAGGGTCTCTAAATGTGGCTCTTTTAAATCACAGCTCACACAATAGAGTAAGTGAGGGAGAGATGTCGCGTCGGGAGATATGCCGCAGTAGCCATAGTTCATCCGTTGATTGATAGATAGCGCTATTAATGGATTATAGGTTTAAAATAAGTTACTTAGTTAAGCTATGTATGGTAACATTTATGATTAGTCCATCAGTTTAGTAATTATCTAACTATTTATTACTGAAAAGTAAATTTTTTAACATAATATTTTATCAAGCATTTAATTCATTAGAATTTAAGAATGTAAATTTCATTAAAATGAGTTTTGTTATTAATTTAGTTATATTTTAAAAGGACTGTATCAAATTTTAGGTTAGAATTCCACACTATGCTTGCTATAGCAACATGCGGTATCTATCCCAACAAAAAGGAGAGATTCCGCATGTAAAGTTGGTATAGATGCCGCATCATATTACATATTAAAAACATAGACTTATACCTTAATTATACAATTTTTTTTTAGACTGTAAATTATTCCAAGTAAATATAAAGGATCCATTAATGGATTAGGAAGAGCTCTCATATTAGTGAAGATAACGAAAATAGTAATCATTGCCTGTATATTGAATGTTTGGAAAAGTACTCAGAAACAAAGAAAAAAGTTGACTGGTTAAGATGTATAAAGTGCCAAAATGGTTACATATGGCACGCATCATGTATGGAGATGTGTAGTATATGTTAAAGAGGGGCGCTGCACCAAGAAAATGCAAAATTTTTAATGTGAACTACGCGGCGTCTCTCCGTCTTTGATGAGGCATCTCTCCCATAGGTGTGGGGGAGACACCGCTTTGCAGGCTCTCCAAAAATGTTAATTATGAATCCTATAAATAATTTAAAGAACAATCTCTCCCGTATTCACCCTATATTAATTAAAACTTTTTTTTTGGACCAAACTGAGTCCTAATTGGATACAGAACTACGTTACAGAATTTTGGAGAAAAACTTCTATGACAAACGGATGAACTGACTGGAGAGTAGTTTTATAAGGATTTCATTTTCGCTTTTAAGTTATGGAACCCTAAAAGAGAATGTGGCAAGGTTACCTTTTAAATATTTTTTACCCATGAATTTGTTTGACTAAAATTCTAAGGTGACTGCCTGGTGAATATGAGTTCAAGAGAGTTGTTCATTTGTTTAATCAGTTTATCAACTCAAAAGAAATAAAAATATTATAGTCAGGTTCAAAATAAAAATCTAATTCTAAATCTTCTAAAGTTCTAAAAGAAAGTTGACAGTTTCATAGCAAAATTTCAACTCCTAAAAATCATTTTCATGTCCTGATTTTTTATTTGTAAGAAAAGTTAACAACTGAATATACACATTTCTTCGTCTACTGTCATTTTGTTTATGTAGAAATTAGAAAATTACTGAGAGCAGTCACTTTATACCTACACATACACCTCGACTATTTCTGCAAGGTTTAAAACGTACAGTGAACTTGTTGTGAAAAAACTATTTACGTAAAATGAGCAGCACTGGTCCCAAACTGTGTTCCAGTCACCTATGTTACACCTACACATCTTAAAAAATTCATAACCACGAAAATAGAAAATCTTTTAGTCGAGTTAAATAATAGAAGAGTTAGAAATTTACTATTCTCATGTGTTGTTCACCTACGAAAAAGAATAAGTGTTCTTCGCTTCGACAAAGATTGTAATTTTTATTTTTTCTTAATTATTTTAATTTAATTTTGGGTTGCCATTGAGAAAAAAACTATCGAGAATCGTAAAATTAGGAAAGGACACGTAACTAATAGTAATATTCGGCAATTTGAAAAATATTTCGACTCTAAGGTAGAATAGAGTGCCTGTAAGTGAGTTAGGATTCAAAGCTCCCATTTCACGTAGGCCATCATTGTATCCTAAAGATTCTAAGAATGACTAGCTGGTGCTCAGTCTTTCATAGGAACTCAGGATTGCAGGATTGTGTCTACAATCCTGATGTCCCAGATCCCAGATATTTGCATTTCAAAGAGGACAGTGTTTCATAAGAGCATAAAACAGAACTTTCGGCAGAGACAGTTTTCTTATAGTCCCATGATATACAGGTGCTTTCTCAAGACATTCTTTTCCCCGTTTCAAACTGAACGCTGTTGTACAAAACTTTCCAAACATGAGCATTCTCTCTCTTTAGCCCAGTCATTCACAGCACACCTCGCTCTCTGGAATGATGTTCCCAGGGTCGGCTCTGTTGAGTTGAGAATCGTTTAGCTAATTCATTTACCTTCTCATTTCCATTTATTTTCGTATAGTACCTACACCAAGGTAACTGGACAATGGACTACGAGTTGATTCAACGTTTCTTGACACTGACGTATCAGTTTTGACGTAGTTCTAAAGCTCTTAAAGGTATTAAGTAAGAGCGATCTGGCTGTTCGAGTAAATGCTTACGCGATATGCCTTCCAATCGAGCCTACTTTGCATCCATTTCATACAGGCTGAAATAGCAAACACTTCAGCCTGAATTCGAACTAAACTTTTGGATGTTGGAAAAAGTTATCAACAAAAAAGTAGTCCTATTTAAATGGTAGTAGATTTAATTGAAAAGTCAAGAGACAATTCAGGTTAATTTTACAAATGTATTTGTCCCACATTTATTTAATTTAAAGCACAAATTGAGTTTTATTTTATTTTTAACTATATTTTTCGTTATATCAAAATATACTGACAGAAATAACTGGCCCTTATGGGATACATTTATCAAACCACTCCATTACGAAATTCCAACTATACACTTACGATCAAAATATTTAGTCATCACATCCTAGCACAATCTAAATTCGATTCAATAGGGTTCTGTAACAAGTAAATCGCGGACAGTTCAACCACAATAGTTAAACTACGACAGTTCGACTGACGACGGATCAACCGACGACAGTTGAACCTAACGACAGGTTAGCCGGTGACAAAAATCAACCTGACAACTGTTCAGCCTAACGACAGTTAAACCAAACGAAAATGAATCCGTAGACAGTTAAACTACAGGACATTTCAATTAACTGTTTAATACTAATATATAAATTAATCAAACCTAACCTGAACTAACCTAACTTAATGAATTGTAAAAAAACCCAACCTAGCCTAACCAAATAAAACCTAACTCAACCAAACACAACCTAAACTAACCGAATTCAACGAAAGGTAACCAAATCCAATATAATTCAACCAAATAATATACCCTTAATTGAGTAAAGAGGAACTCAATAAATTATAAACAATCCCAACCTAACCTAGCCAAATCCAACGCGAACTAACCGAAATCAACAAATTACAAATAAACCGAACCTAACCTAAACTAATCAAACTCAACAAATTATAAAGAAATCCAACCTAACCTAACCAACACCAGCCCAAACTAACCGAACTCAACAAATTATAAACAAACCCAACCTAGCGTAACCAAATAAGACCTAACCTGGCCAAACACAACCTAAACTAACTGAATTCAACGAAAGGTAACCAAATCCAACACAATCTAGCCAAATAGTATACCCTTAACTGTGTAAAGAAGCAAATTTCATTGTTGGATAAAATTAAAATAATTTTGTTGTTATTAGTTAATAGATTGTACAACGGTTAAATTGTCTTCAGTTAAAATGTCGTTAGGTTGAATTGTTGTCGGTTGATCTATCGGCAGTCGATTTGTCGTTAGGTTGATCTGTCGTTAGGTTGATTGATCGTCGGTTGAAATGTCGGGGTTGAACTGTCGCGGTTGAAATTTCTGCGGTTCACTAGTCGCGTACTATTCAATAGATAATCTGTTTGCATTTTTTTGTCAACAAGTGTAATTTTTGTCGCGCATTGTTAGGTTTCAGTTGAACGCCATTTTTGTATTACATTTTTCCACTACATATATTCCCAAAATAGAGACGTGCAAAAAATACTGGAAAATTTCATAAATAGTCATAAAAAATATATATCGTTATTTAATGGAGAGAAAAAATTTGTACCCACTAGTGCCTGCGTGTGCACACGATTCGGTTTAGTGCCAAGTTTATTTAATAACAAAAAAAAAAAATGAAAGTGCCTTATAAAAATTTATAACCACCAGTGCCTGTGTGTACACACGATTCTCAATTAAAAGCTCAAACCAACACAATATTATAAATAAGGATTTCTCGGACATTTAGAGTCTATCTTAAATAAGGGTGGATCCAACTCTGAAGTTAGGAGGGGGTTAAATTTTCTTAAAGGTTTCATGTTTTTTTGACAATGGAAATTTTGAATAATGTACTCAAATCCGTACTTTAGGTTTCAGTTTCATCATCCTGTTATTTAATTAACAGTTTTTACTGAGCGCTGTTTTACTGAAAAATTTTAGTAAACTTGATGACAAAATTTTCTTTTATCTCAAATGACTTTATGCGAGTGACATGAATTGAGGTAACTGATTAAACGATAGGATAATTTGGGTGCAGATTTTTCATCCTTTCTATCAAAATCGAGAAGTTTCCTTTACAAATATGAATGACTCCACAAAAGTCTATTTTTAGTGTTCCTACGTACCTAATTTTGATAAAAAATTCATCAAGTGCTTGTTTTTGACACGCACTAAGTAATGTCACCTCAGTGAAAGTTATAATTTATGATTTTTTGGCTCTTTTTGTAAGTACAGTGAGAATACAGCCCTCTTGTGTTTATTCAATAAATGCATGTACAACTCTATAATACAGTGAGAATACAGCCCTCTTGCGTTTATTCAATATATGCATGTACAACTCTATAATAATGTTTCACTATATAGAGTCACTCTCTATGCTAATGGTCACAGAACAAAATTCACTATATGTTAATGATCACACAACAAAATTAATATGTCAGCCTTCGGTGACATAAAAGATGAAAATAATCAACTCCAAAACCTATAATTCGCTTCCAAATCATCATGTTATCATTTCGTTTACGGTTTTTAACGCATTGAAAAATTTTAGTACACTTGATGACGTCACAAAATTAGAAAAAAATCTTTTTTTTAAGCAAGTCATTTTAAAGTAATTTGCATTAGGGGGGAATGGTTCAATTTAGTTAATTTTGATGTGAACTTTTCATTTTTGCTTTAGAATTTAAATTTTTCTACTTTTCAGTTTTGCCGGGGGAATGAAAAATTTTGCGGTAATAAAAATATTTTATACATTGACCCAAGTAATAAGTTATCATCACACAAATTTCATTAAAACACGCTTAAGTAGTTTTCGTGTGATGCGTGCACAAAATGGTTTCTGTATTTTCCCATGGGAATAAGACATTTTTCCAGAGTAAAAAGTATCCTTGATGTTGAGGCAGATAATAAGTTATCACCACACCGAATTTCATCAAAATCTATCCAGTAGTTTTTGTCTGATTCGTGGACAGGCTGACAAAAAGTTTAATAATAGCTGTTTTGATATTTAAATCGATAACTATCTACAATATCAGTACAATTTTCAAAAAATATTCGATTTCCAGATACGGTCTCGTTACCGTTTTGTAACTATTCATCATCTATAGATTGCCCTATAGATTACCCTATAGACTGACAAACAAATTTTTTTTTGTTTGTCAGTCGTTTGCCGCCCTAATTTTACAGAAATACCGCCTTTAAATTTTTCCAAGAAGCTTAGAAATTTGGAATTTCTTGTATTCTCTTGCCCCCCTCCCCTTTTTGCTTGGGGCCCCGGGGCAATGCCTCGACTGCTCCAGCCTAGTTACGGCCCTGTCTCTTTTTACCACGGACGTCTCGTGTCCATTTTTTCTCAAGACTCAACCATTATTCTATACCGTCACCTGAGCCCTAATCGGCGTAATATACAAAGCACTTTATGCATGCCACACTATTTTTAATCCTAATTATGTATCACAACTACAGCATCTGTTACAAAAATTTTAACCATTGAAGCAAAATTGTATCAAAACTTTATTCCGGAATACATAACATTCTACAAGAGTTTTAGATATCATCTATCTTTTCGCACACAAACTCCGTCTCCGTTTATGCTGACATTATTGAGGTACACATTAAGTAAATACTTAGGTACTTACATAGTTCACAATCTAAAGTATCATATTTTTATCCAGTGCATCGCGTGTGTCACATGACAACGGCGATTAGCTTTATGTATAGCTGCTAAGTTTCTACTCCGTTCGATACATTGTTCCGTCTGTCGCAAGACACAAGTTTTCAAGACTCCATAACTTTATTATAACACATGCCACGGTCGCCGCTGCAGCGTAGTCGACGTCGGCACAGCAAACTCAGCTCGCTTGTCAGCATCATACATATGTACTGTGTATTGTTGACAGTTTTAAGAAGGGACACATTTATCAACACTAAGCGCCTCCAGGCAATAAGACGATCGTGCAAAGGAAATAACACTGTTTATGAAACATATACGTATTGTGTATGTACATGGTTAAATTTCTTCCATGGTGAAATTTTCTAGACCGCACTCACATATCAGTGTTACTTATGTACAGAATGTTTGATTCTGTTGTTGTGTTGTAAATGATGATGATAGAAACAGTTATGGAATTGTACGAATAACTTTGTTTCTGTATTAACGCACATTTAACAAAAAATCTACCAAAATTGTGAAGATAAAAGCTACGTAGAATTTCTCTTACCCAAGGTCGGTAAGAGAAATAACGGGGCCCGGGGACAAATGTAGTCGACATGCCCAAAATAACTTTCGCATGTTTGCCTGGGCACTTTACCATCGATTCTGGGTCCTCTCTTCGGACTCAAGCCCTCAGAGTACAGCTCTGGCTGCGCCCTCCTGTTAACGGCCGTGGCATGTATCAACAGAGTAAGATTGTCAAAAATGTAAAATTTTTATTTCAAATTAATTTTTGAAGTATTTATTTTTTAATATTCTTCAATTTTGCCATTAGTTTTCTTTAAACTAAAGAGAAATCAAACAGTAAAGGATCAGTTCCAGATTTCCTTATCATGTTTTATTACATAATATATTTGGAAACTGTTGATTTGAACATTTTTTTTCTACAGTTCTGAATTAAAAAGTTAACTCTATACCTACTTGTTAAATATAGGTAACTGCCAAACTTTTAATAATTTAAGATTAATTTTCCATTCTAAGTGAATTTCCTTTCTGGAAATACACTTAATACAACGGGTGTCATGAAAAGACCTAAAATTTATATATAGCTATATATATATATATATATATATATATATATATATATATATATATATATATATATAGGGGAGACAGGGGCATGTACTAACAGATTTTACTTTTTTACATATTAAACGGAAATGAAACTAGTTAGCGATTTTTTTTTGTAAACGTTATGAAGCATCAACTATCTGTCTATAATTTTTGATAAAAAAAACTTACATATCCCTTGTACTTTCTATGGAAAAACCCATTTTCTTAAAAAATGTGTTTGTTAATACTTACCCCACTTTTGGGGCAAGTTTTAACAACGTTGGGGTAAGTATTAATATTAGAGTTTTAATATGATTATGGTATTTTGTAGATATGTACTTATAGGAAATAAAACAAAAATTTTTATTTTAGATTTATCTTTACTTAATTAGTTAAAGTTAATCATTATTTTAATTTTTTTCTGAGGCAATAGTTAGTCAGTCCTTATTAAGTAGCAAATTACGTCACTTTGACCTTGATAACGAAACAAAAATTAGTAAATTTTCAGTCTTGGATAGACAACAACAATCGATTAATATCTTCTATATTAAAAAAATATTTACTTATTAAAAAATTGGTCTTCGTCTTCTTTAACATTATTATAATTCTTGAAATATATGATAAATCAGATCAAGCAAAACTCTTCCTCTGCTTCACTCCAGAAAAGATATAAAAATTAAAACCATTTAAATTTAACACTCACATATGTACACACACATACATGCAAACATATTTGGTAATGTCACGAAAACAATTTTGGTAACCTCGAAGCATGAAAATGACGATATTTGGATTTTGAAATCGGGATGAATACAATAACCTCCTTATAGGGCAGTTTAAAACCATAGTTTTTGTTGCATAAAATTTAAACGAAGTAAATGTTAACATGTTAATACTTACCCCATGCATTTTGTTAATACTTGTCCCGAAGGTAAATTTTTTACAAATTTAAATTTTTAAAAAGAATACGTTGATAATGCGGTAAAATTTAAACAAAATACAATACCAGATGGAATGTGCTACCGTTTGAAATAAATTTAGTTTCTTTTAGGTATACAATCATGCTTCAAATCAAAAAACCGTCGACTTAAAAATGTTGTTTTACCTAATAAAATCTACGCCTTACTCACAACTTTGTTTTGCGGCAATCGGCCGAAGACTGATTGGTCACAACGTGTCCGTGGTCATCTACTGATGACAGCAACCGGACGTACTTAATTTTTTCGCCCGTAATTTGGCGGAAAATGGCCTGTTAATACTTACCCCCGTTAATACTAGCCCCTGTCTCCCCTATCTGTGTGTGTGTGTATGTCTGCGCCGACAGGAATAACTCCCAAAGGAAGCCTGCAGTTGTTACGAAAATTCGTGTGTAGGTCAAAAGTCCCAATTGCTTGGATAAGTTCGTCAGCCGGATACATCCGATTTTTGAAAGCCAAAACTTTGGCCTATTTTCGCCAATTTTAGTGGTTTTTTGCAAAATTTGGCCAGAAATCAAAAATTTTTTTGATTTTTTTTTACACCATCGAAAATAGCACAAAAAATTATAAAAGACAAGCTTTTAAAACATTGCTCTAAATGTCTAAATGAACTAGATTTTGAGAAAAATTAAGAAATTTGCTGAATTTCTTTACAGTAAATTGTTAACTGTTTTATCATTACAATAATAATATTTGTATCTGTTTCATTTTTCAAAATAAAAATTAACTAACGTTTCAAGAACGCGTCATCACCGATTTTGAAAATTTGTTTACTGTTAGAGAGATAAACTATTTTAAATGGATATAAGTTATGTTGTATGAGGTCTGCCAGGGTCCGGGGGTCCAAAAGTACCAGAAATAAAACTACCTACTAAAAAGAATTTGAAAAATTTTTCACCTTTAAAAATTTTGTTTCATTTAAATACGTATATATTATACTATATGAAATCCGCCAGGGTCCTGGAGACTCAAAAAGCGACAAAAATTAACTATTCAATCGATTTTGAAAATTTTTTCACTGTTAGAGAGCTAAACTATTTTAAATGGATACAGATTGTTATATGAGATTCGCCAGTGTCCAGTCTTTGGAAATTCACTATGTTATTCAGTTACTGCGACAGGGGTATTTTTCATTTAAATCCAGAATTATAAAAAAACGCCTTGAGCAGCGGAGCCCCATCACGGAAGTCTAATTTTTTCTTTCATCTTTGGTATTGAGTGTCTACAAGCGAAATGTAATTGAAAGTCGACAAGCGATTTGTAATTTTGGTGGTTTCAAAACTGATGATGAGTGTCCGGTTGATCGGGGCTTTAAAAAAAGGTTTTAAGTTTTTAAGAGCTGATCTCAGTAAATTTCAATTTTGTGCCGATAGCAGTTAACAGGGAAAAAGTCAACACAATTCGTACGAGGGCATTTCTATCCATGCTTATCCGCCAATTGCCTTTGTATTTTATTTTTAAATATTAAAAAAGGAACTTAAATAGTAAACTGGAAGGCTTTTATGAAGATATTTTTTCTTTCCAAATAAATCCAAAATTTCTATTTTATAAATAATAAAAATCCAAAATTCCTAATTTATAAATAAACAGTGACTTTAATAACATTTTTAAATTACTTAATATGTATGTATTTCATTTGTTAAAAAATTATATTTTTTAACTTTTTTTTAAATTTTTTAAAATTACTATTCGCCTACTTGTATTTAGAATAAAAGTAATGCATTTAAAACACATTTAACAACAGCATTCAATTCCGATGTAAAAATGGGAGAAGTGGGGGGAAAAGTAATGTGGACTCCCTAAAAGGTACTAGCTGGATACTAACTGAATACACGTACAAAATTTCAGCCCTCTAGGTTTCCTTAGAGAGTCTCTAGACGTGTTAGAAAACAAGCAAAAAAATTAAGGAAATATTGGCGTAAAAATCGTGGGGGTAAGGGTTAAAAGTTGAAGCCCCCAAAAAACAGTGTCTGGCTATTAGCTTAACCTGTACACAAAATTTCAGCCCTCTAGGTTTATTTGGGGAGATTTTGACCCGAACGAAACTGTTAAAAAACAAGAAAAATCATGTTCTTTTGGGTATAAAAATGGTGGGGGTGGGGATTAAAAGTCGAGACCCCCAAAAGGCACCCCCTTAATACTAACTCAATCCGAATACAAAATTTCAGCCCTCTAGGTTTATTTGTGTGACCTGTGCGAGTGGTACAAACTTCGAAAACGTCGAAAATGCATGAAATTGTAGCTTAAAAATGAGGGGGGTGGGGGTAAAATATTAAAACCTCCAAAAAGCACAACCTAGGTACGAACTTTATCAACACACCAAATTTTAACCCTCTACGTTAATTCTGGGGGGCTGGGGGCGTGTTAGATCCAGCGAAAATCGTTTTTCCCCCCTCCACTCCCACCAAATCATCCTAGGAAGCTGAATTTTGGATATGTTGTAGATATTTGACCGAAACATTATTTCCAACCGGTTTGGAAAAGTTTTACTGCTTTTCCGTCCCCCACCACCCCCTTAAAAGTTGGATCGGATCAAAAATTTTCCCAAAATTTGACCCCACTTTGATAGTATTGGGTGCCTCGAAAATGAGCCCCATTTACCAAATTTCATCTATTAACTTCCATAGGGGGGCCCTACACAAATTAAAAGGTGGCGGGAATATATATATATATATATATATATATATATATATATATATATATATATATATATATATATATATATATATATATATATATAGCAGACATTTTTTTTTCTACAATTTCGTGTTCTACTGGTCCGAAAACGGATAGCGCCCCTACTCTCGCCTCTCACCGTTCTTGTCGTATAGACTGTATAAGTCTAATTTTTTCAAGGAAAAATTCGACTAAAAAGTATTGTATGCAACACATGCAAAATAGATTGGTAAGCGTCTGTACAACTTGTGGAAACACGAACAACTGTACAACTTGTGGAAAAAAACACCTTCATTTTGCAAATTGTTGTATAAATAACTGTTTTTTGACTATCGAAAAACAATAAAACATAGATTTTGTATCTACAATTGACTAAAATTTCCCACTGTGAATCCACAAGACAGCACGCCTCCGATCTGAAAATGATTTTTATGCACTGCGCTGTCACACCGCTCAGCGGATCTAATGAATACTCAGCTTTACCAAATGTACTCTCTTGTTCACGTCTAGTCAAAGCTTGTTAGCCACATGACTTTCAATTCTGATAATTGCAGAGGTAAAATTATTTTTGTCAAATATGTTTTCCGTCAGTTTTCGTGATGTAACCGTGGGTGGATGATGACGGAACGTTAGTGACACGGCCGCAGTGGTGGAATGAATTAGCCATGGAGGGTAAGAAAAAGTATCATAATGTAAAAACTCTTACATAAATATTAGATACGTTCTATCTATGTATGTAGTAGTTGCATTTAATAACTTTTATATTATGTATAAGATTTTTCCTAGAGATGGAAATTTAATATATCATGTGTTTCGTGGAAATTATGCACGGCTTCTCAATGAAACTATATTGAAACTGGGCCAATTAATTTAATTAAAACGCTGTAGAAATATGATATCGAACGATTTTTATTAACAAGGCGAGTATCAGTCTTGGAAATAAGAATTTGGGCGAAATTAATATATATTGTAGGTCGCCCTCAATATTGTAGTAGTAATAATTTGGACCAGTGTGCCTTACAACATAGCATGTACCTTATATATATATATATATATTAGCCGCTTGGTAGTGTATATATCAGCGGTTTATAGCCGAATGGGTTAGTGCACTGATTTATACAGATGTGGCTGAAATGTTTCAAGTTTAAATACATGAGTTTTATAATTGATTTTTAAATTTTTCTTCTCATTTTTATAGTATTGTACAATGCCCAAATACATTGTACCTACGATGTTATAATTTTTTTATGTTACAGAAAATTGACAAGTCATTCATATCTTTTGCTGGTTGAAAAAAGTAGAAAACTCTGAATACAATAGGTACGAATCCAACTTCACAGTAAAATTACTTCCTTACTTTCAAGACTGTTAAATATAATAACATTAAAAAATCATAACTTCTTTCAGAAAAAAATAACAATAAAAAAATTTGAAATTATATATATATATATATATATATATATATATATATATATATATATATATATATATATATATAATTTATATATTTATATATATATATATATATATATATATATATATATATATATATATATATATATATATATATATATATATATAAACTGCACTCATCAGGAAGATAAACTGCACCAAAAAATACCAACTAGACGGTGCTAAGTCAACTTTTTCCCCTTTAATTTTAATGACAAAAATACGAAACTGTTTCAAAAGTAACTAATTGCAACATTTTCCAACTGAGAAGACATGGCGTTGCAAGCACCACAAACCAGTAGTAAAACTATTTAATTACTTATATAAAAATGGCGTCATTAGAAAAACCTGGAACAAAAATAGCTAGTTAGGTAGTCAATATGTGTAGCACTGCAGGGCCTGCAGAAGATCAAATAATTGTATGTGATAATTTTATTACTCTCTGTAAGAAAATATTTACTATTGGAATAGCTAGAAAAAAATACAAAGAAACTTGTGGAATTGTCAAATATACCAGGCTGCGAATGTGTGCAGAATAAAATTGTGTCAAACATCGTGGTTTTGATTTGAATTTTACTGTTAAATTACAGTAAAGAGACTTGTTTTATAGGAGAATATTCTACTAAATTATATAAGAAAATATCTTAGTTTTCATAAGTTATAATAAAAACAACGTTGTACGATGTAAATAGATAGATTTCTACGAATATTGTTTTATTTAAAACTTATTGAAAGAATAATAAACTGTTGCAAAAGTGTCTAATTGTTAGTGTTACTGCTGCAAAAGTAGCTAATTACAAAATCAACCGTTTCAAAACCACCTAATTAAAGCAAACTGTTGCAAAAGTAGTTAATGGTAATTTTTAATCGTTATTTACTAAATATTGATTAGTGGTATGGTTGTTATTATTTCTTTATAAGAACTGTATGATTTTTCCTAAAAATGTAATGGTAAAAACCACATCAAAATTACTATTATAAGTGAGAAAACAGTTTTTTGTGTTTCCTGAACATTTTTAGTTGTGTCAATTAGATGGTTTTGAAACTCATCGTCTTTTATATATGTATATAAAAGACGCATCAAGCCGTTGTTGTGTACATTTTAGATAAATATTAAAATAAAATAGCTTTTTAGCCATTAGTATCTTTTCCCTGTTACGGACAAAAATAATTGCATAAGATATTTTAATCTTCCTCAATATGAATCCACATAAATTAAATGTTTATTTAATTTAAACTAATTTCAAATATTTCAAACTTTTTGCTCGTATTGAAAAGTCTGAAAATACTAACACACAGATTGTATTATCCGAATAACATTTTCCATTTTCTATCTGACTTGAAAAGCGAATGAATTTAAAATATCTAGATTTTCTTCTATAGACAATTAATATAGGAAATTTTGTTAACAAATTTTTTTTCTCTTCGTCGGTTTCGGTTCCGTTCGAATTGAATAGAGGAGTATAATTTATTTTTGGTCGGGAAATTCTTTACATAATATAACAGCAGTAACCAACTGACGCGCAAGGGCAGCTGTAACGTCATGATTTTCGTTGTCGTCGACTTTTGTTGTGAATTCTGTTTCCATTTTCATTCATGTAACCATCTGATGTATATAACATTTTTGTTCATACCTTTTTGCCGAACATTTCTCACTTTACGAATAAATTTATTATTGTATACATTTTTATGTACAGTACAAGTTGAATTCGTTCACAGTTATGGTCGATCGTTCATGGTTTCATGTGCGGGAAGTATTCTATAAAGATTACATTGCAAGTTCAAGTGTAATAGCCAGAACAACCGTAGTAGCCGATCACGAGAAATTATTTACACATGCTTGTGATGCTACCGCGGAAGGATATTCGCCGATAACATAGGTAACACATTCTCAGTGTGATTGTTTCTCTAAACTCATAGAAGGATCACTTAATATTTGTAATGTAATTTTTAATTGTCTGCTTTATATTTTGTTCATACATTATTTTTAGCGAATTTCCATTCTGGAAATTCAGCTATTACAGCAGCTCTTATGGTAGGACCTAAGTTCGGGACTATGGTAGAAATTTGTTTTGGAGCCTCTAGAACCCGAAAATCTACTTCATTAAAATTTATATATGTGTGTGTGTATTTATGTGTGCACACGATAACTCTCGAACAAAACGTTTAATGCTTATGAAATTTGGTATGCGTGCTGGAATCCGGACTGGCTCTGCTAAGTTTGTTAGCCAGACACGTCGGATGCCTAGAAGTAGGTTTTTTAGCCATTTTTCGCCCTTTTTGGCGATTTTTTTGCAAAATTAAATTTTTGGGCGTAAAAAATTGCATAAGATAAGCTTTTAAAACATTGTACTAAGTGAACTAGCTTTTAAGAAAAATTAAGAAATTTGATGAATTTTTTTACAATAAATGTTTCATCCTTTTAGCAATTCTTTTCTAGATAAAACAAGTGCTGGTTAGTTATTCAATATGTATGTATGTGTTATAATAACAATAGCTCTGTCTCATCTTTTTAAATTAGAACTAGCCAGATTTTTTAAGAGTACGTTATGGAAAGGAAATTTTTGTATGATGTTCTCCTTTAGAGAGAAAATATATTTTATATATATTTGAATAGCTAGAAAAAAAATCGAAAACTATAATTATGTAATGTAATAATATGTTGTTAAATGGATATATGTCACACTATATGAGATTCGTTAGGGTCTTGAGAACCCAAAAGCGCCAAAAATTAACTACTGAACTGATTTTGAAAATTTTTTCACTGTTAGAAAGCTAAACTATTTTAAATAGATACAGGTCTTAGATGAGATCCGCCAGTGCCCAATATTTGGAAATTCGGTATGTTATGCAGATGCTGCGACAGGGGTATTTTTATCACTTTATTATCACCGGCATCGTGTTTCTTTTTATTGCTTTACTCATTAACATCAATAAAAAAGAAATTAGGAAAAAAGTTCAAACAGGTATTGTTCTAAATTAAAACCTATACAATTCGAACCAGTAAATTTCAGTCTGAGCCATCAGTGGATATAACCTGTTACGTATTCTCAATTATTAATAAATACCCAGGATATCCCTAATAAAATTACTAGGATGAGGATCTCATAAACTGTGAGAGGTACAGTTTTGGTTAAATTAGATGAAATAGGTGCTTAAAAATCACATAGTGATTGAAAAACTATCAAACTGTATTGGCTGTGGTTCGAACCCAGGATCCCCTGATAACCAGTCAGGTGCTTTGCCACTAAGCTAACCGATCCTTGTTCGAGGCCACTTCAGTTTGACAACATATCAATCACATATTTTTGTTCTCTTAGTTGTAAACAACAGTTATTTCAATTTAAATATTGTCGATGTGCTTATTGTGAACATTGAAGGCTCCTATCCCGAACTGTAAGTGCTCTTATCTAAAATAATTTTTATTTATATCTTATTCATATTTTTTCACTGCAAACAACTTTTAAACAACTAACGTAACACATTACAGGAGACATATTTGAATCTGTGGTGTACTAGTAAAATCTATTGGTGCTAACATACTAATCGGGTCAATAATATGGTTTGTACTGTACTCTACCAATTTTCACTATTCAATTTCCTACAACATACACTAACAATTCTTTTTTAAACTAATGATAAATTGTACAATTGTGTAAAAATATCGCTGTTTCATTAAATTTACAGAAATGTTGATTTATGATCCATGTCGAATCTATGTGTGTGTTTTTTTTTCTTCCTAACACAATTGTCCTTAGATCCCTACATGCGAGTAAATGTATGCATGTTGGATTCAGAATCTATGTGTAGATATAGTCCCGGCCACTGTGTGCAGGAATGTAACAGGAAAAAGGAATACAAATATTATAACGTCAGCTTTTGTTAAATTTAATGTTTATTTAATACTTTTTTATTTACCCTTTTTTCCACCTTTTTTTCTCTCGCGCGGGTGGACACATCGTGGAGGAGCGTGGATAATAATTTATTACGAAAATTGTCGAGTCGGAAAATAATAATTGAATTACGACGGCGACGGCACGAAAAATCGATTAATTGTTGAACAGGGTCTTAAATATTTACTTTATTATTGGAATTTAGATATAATACATGGTCGTTCTAAACGCATGAATAGATCGTATACTGGTGTCAGGCCCTGATCTAAGGAGGGGGGAGCAAACCGGGGCCCCTGCCCCGGGCGTCAGTTTCAGGGGGCGCCAAAATCATACTAGGTCGGTCTATATTAAATGGTCTAAAAAAAAAAGTTGGTTGCTCAACCATTTTAGAAAAAATTAATATTCTTCCAGTTGTTTCTCTTATATTTGAAGTATTGAGAACAGTTCTTAAAAAAAATTATCTTGATCGCTTAAGCGTGGTAGCCATTTTTGTTTTCCAATTTGCGGTGATTTTTTTGTTTGCAGTTATTTATGCCAATGCACATGTTTCATAAACCGTTGATCCTAAAAGGTTGAAATGAAAACCATTTTAAAGGTAATAAATATTTAACGTATTTTCGTCCCTTCCATAAGAAAACTTTACCTAAATTTGGATATCAAAATTTAGCAAAATTCACTTTTTGGACATTTTTTTTATAGAAGGAATGTTTTAAACCTCGCTTAGTATTAGCGAATTTCCAAAAGTGAAACTGGAAATACGCTATTACAGCAGGTGTCATGACGGGACCTAAGCCCGGGATCATAACAGAAATGTGTTTTGAGGTCCCTAAAATACGAAAATGATATTCGCTAAAATTTATGTATATATATATATATATATATATATATATATATATATATATATATATATATATATATATATATATATATATATATATATATATATATATATATATATATATATATATATATATATATATATATATATATATATATATATATATATATATATGTATATATGTGTCGCCACAATGACTCTCGAACGAAACGTCTAATGCTTATGAAATTTTGTGTGCGAACTGGATTCTGAATTGGCTCGGCTAAGTTCGTTAGCCAGACACGTCGGATGCCCAGAAGTAGGTTTTCTGACCATTTTTTATCATTCGATCCTATCATAAGACAGTTCGATTTTTACATCGTTGAAAAGGAAAAATTATGAAGAAAATATTCTTATAATTTTCTTTCTATTTTAAGTATTTTTCGAGAAAATGTAAATTTTCACCATTATATTAGTTTTCTTTCTTTGTTAGTCTAATAAGTAATTTATATTTATATCTCAGTTCTTTATGAAGTATAAAAATATTTCACTTTTTTATTAAAGAATTTTGTGAGAACAAGTGAAGTATATTCACATACATGTGTTATAACACACATACATGTATAGAGTTTTGTTTCTCATTTATTGCATTATAATTAGCATGGCTCTATCTCATGTTAAAAAATGTAAATTAAACAGATTTTCTAAGCTATTGTAATGAAGAATTTTTTTTTTTATTGAATTTTTAAGTAAACAAGAAATTGAAGATTATGTTATGATATAATATTATTAAATATGAAACAAAACAAAATATGTACAATGTACATATGTATGCACGGAAAAATATTTTGAGTCGATTTTGAAAATTTTTTCACTAATAATTAATAATGTTAAAAAATTAAACCATTTCAAATGGATTTAAGGTATTTTATGTAAGGTCAAGGTTTTCGGAACCTAAAAAGGCCAGAAATTAATTAACCAATCGATTTTAAAAATTTTTTCACAGTTAGTAAGTTAAAGTATTTGAATTAATTAATTAAATGATGTCCGCAAGAAGCTTACGGACTTCCATAAGTTATATGAGATCCTTAGAACCCTTTTCTTATTGTTAGAGTACTAGGCTTGTATGAGTTTCGCCAGGATTTACTGATCCCATAATTGTAAAAAATAAACTAAACGACCAATTTTAAAAATTTCTTCACTGTTACAGAGCTAAACTATTTTAGATAGATTTAGAATACATTATGTAAGGTCCGCCAGGGTCCACAGGACCCCAAAGTGTCAAAAATAAACTAACTGACCGATTTTGAAAATTTTTTCACTGTTACAGAGCTAAACTATTTTAGATAAATATCGATTACGTTATG